>JALPQD010000840.1:435000-481506 GCA_023101885.1 Typhlomys cinereus | reverse complement strand
GGGAAAACCTGGCAAAGGCGGGCGTGCGTGGTGGTGTGAATGTCTTTCCTGCCTGAATTCCAAATGTCAGTGCTTAGGACACGCCCGGCTTCTTCATTAGGAACTGCCAAGGAAGCCGTGACATTTATCACAACCTCCGGCAGCTGCCTGGGACCGCCGCTTACCTGGTCTCCCAGTGCGAGACGGTTCACTGCATTCTCCAGCCCACAAGCACTAGCAATGCAGGGGTGCCAGAATCCTCCTGTAAGGGAAGGGGGGAAGGGAGTGAGGGGGGATGAGGGATGTTGGGGAGAGGGAGGGATTGCACTGTGCAGCCGTTTGATTGTGCAAAGGAAGCGAGGGCATAAAAATGCCTTAAGTTAAGGGCTGGGGAGATGGTTCGGGGTGAAGACTCTGTCTCGCAAGCAGAAGGTCTTGAGTTCAGATCCCAGGTCCCACATGAAAACGCCAGGCGGAAACTGCTTCGGCCTGCACTTGCAGCCCTGGTGGGCGGGAAGGCCTAGACGAGTGCTGGGAAAAAATCCTAGCTGAAGCCAAGACAGGCAACAGATAGAAGTTAATCCAGGATGCTTCCAGAAAGTCCCCTTTGGTCCTCAACAGAGACAAACCAGTTGCCCTCCTCTGACACACACACAAGATAAATAAACAAAATAAAATGCTTGTAAGTTTTAAGAAGAAACTCCCACAGGGGCTGGTGGAACATGTCTCGGGTGGGTAAAAATCTCTCCCTCCATGACCAAACTGGAACCTCCTAGCAATCAGTAAACCTGGATTCATAACCCACCCCCATCTTGTTCTTTCAGTGTTGCTCATGAATCATTAAAACCACAAATACGGAACCAAGACCCCAGGGACAATCGCAAGAGAGACTGGCTGGCAAGCCCAGCCGGTTTTTGAGCTGGTATAGAGAACTTGGCTTTAATAATGAAAGGAGGAAGTGATCAAAGAAGGCACCCCAACTTCAGGCCTGCACATGCGTACACATACACATACACATACATCACACGCGCGCACCCACACACTCACAGGAGAACATGCACACACACAAGCACACGTGCAAAAAGAAATGTGGGGAAGAAGAAGGAACAACAGAGAAAACATCCTTGAAGTCACTTCAGCCACAAAACATCCAAACAGCTCTCCAGCTATTTTTAATTTTGTCTGTTTATTTGTTTTTGCCTTTGTGTGTGTGTGTGCGTGTGTGTGCGTGCATACAGGAGGACAATATGAATACATGTGCCTGGATTGTCCTTCTACCTTGCTATGGTAGAAGCGATGGCCCAGCATTGTCAATGTCATTTCTCGTCGGAAAATGACAATTAAAGCCAACAGTGTCCCTTGCCTTCTACAGTCGCCGAGGTGAAAAAGCAATTCGAAGTGTTGGGAGGATACCGACCACCTGGACTGTGGTTTGCTACATGCAGGAGGGAACGGAAATGGCTACGACCTCATTGGGAATTTGGTGATTCCCACTAAAGCCAGACGGTGTCTGTGTCCACGGGACCCCACTGCAACAGGCCCACAGAGACGTACATATTCATCAGAGAACATGCTTGGGATTTGGCTTGCGGGAAGTCACAGCTTAAACTGGAAAGCCTTTTCTCTGTGTTGTCCCAGCAACGCGATCACATACTAAGAAAAATCACCCCAACAGTTATAGGAAGCTCATAATGTTAAACAAAATTTAAAAAAATAACAGTGGGTAGGGCAAAGGCTCAATTGGCGAGTCTGCGGTGTGAACCTGGGGACCCAGTGTGAATCCCCAGAGCCCACGTAAAGAAGCCGCAGTGCACGCCTGTAATTCCAGCACTGGAGAGGCTAAGCCGAGAGGACGCAGGCTGCTGGCCAACAGTCTAGCCCATCAGCCAATTCAATGGAGACAGACTCAAGAAAAACCAAGGCGGGACCAGAGATGGCGCAGCAGGCGAAGAGCAGTGCAGGCAAACCTTGAGATCTGAGTTCGATCCCCAGAGCCCGCAGGGTGGAAGGAGAGAATCGACGTCTGAAAGTTGTCCTCGAATCTTCACATGTTTGCCATAGCACGTGCATGCCTGTTCTCTTCTTTTTCCCTCTCTCTGTCCTCCCTCCCCCTTCCTTTCTGAAACAAAGAAAGAGAGAGAGAGAGAGAGGAGAAGAAAGAGGAGAAAAGAAAGAACAAGAAGAAGAAGAGAGACGAGAGAGGAGAGAGAAGGAAAGAAAGAAAGAGCGAAAAGAAAAGAAACGAAAGGCAAAGGACAAGAGGGAGAGAAGGAAAGGAAGGGAAAGAAGGCAAAGAAGATAGGGGGAAATGGGAAAGAGAGAAAAAACGAACAAAAAGAAGGAGCGAAACGAAAGAGAGCGGAAAAGAAAACAAAACAAAAGAAGAACGAAGAAGAAAGAAGGGAGGGAAAGGGGGGAGAAAAGAGGAAAGAAAAAGAGAAAAGAAACGAAAGAAAGAAAAGGAGAAAGAGAACGAAGAACATAGAACGAAAGAAAAGAAAAACAAAGGAAAGAAAAAAAGAAAGACAAGAGAAGAGCAAGCAAGGAAAGAGAAGAACGAAAGAGAGAGAAATAAGAAGCAAAGAAAAAGAAAGAAAAAAAGAAAGAAAGAAAGAGAAAAAGGAAAGGAAAAGAGCAAAAAGAAAGCAAAAAGGGAAAAAAGAAAGAAAGAAGGAAAGAACGGAAAGCAGAGAAAAGAAACGAAGAAAAGAAAGAAAAGGAAGAAGAAAGAAAGAAAGAAAAGAAAGAGAAAAGAAAAGAAAGAAAACGAAAGAAGAGGACAGGGAAGCAAAGAAAGAAAGAATAAGATAAGAGAAAGCTGAAGCAAAAAGAAAGAAAAGAAAGAAGGGAGCGAGAGAAGGAAAAAGACAAGAGGTCAGGAAAAGAAAAGAAAAGAAAGGACAAAGGGAAAGCGCAGCAGGGACAAAGCAAAGAAAAGAAAACGAGAAAGTCAGCAAGAGAAACGAAGAGACGAGAAAGAGGATGCGCAGGAGGGGAGGAGAGAAAGCACCAAGAGGAGAGAGAGCGAAGAGGAGAGAAAATGGCGGAGGAGAGAGAAGAGAGAGAAGGAAAGTAAAGATAGGGAAAAAGGAAAAGCGAAAGAAAGAGAGACAGAAGAACGAAAAGAAAAGAAAAGAAAGAACAGAAAGAAAGAAAGACAGAAAGAACACGAAAAAGAAAAGAAAGAAAAGAAAAAGAAGATAAGAAAGGAAAGAAAGGAGGGAGGAAGAAGGAAAGGAAAGAGAGAAAGAAAGAGGAAGAAAGGAAGAGAGGGAGGTGCTTTCCTGGTGCTGGTTATAGAAATATGTTCTATTGTGAATTTTTACACATCTTTTACACATCCACTGTGTTCAGTTTTCTAAATGTCCATTATCCTGCAAAAAAAAAGTCAGCAGGTGATGGGACCGTGATCGCTGCTGCTGCTGCTGCTGCTGCCGCTGCTTTTTCATCGACAGGGATGGAACCCAGGGCCGCATGCGAACCAGGCAACCTCCCCAACCTCATGTACATAAGGGAATGAGAGGGAAACATGTCTCAGATGGAGAATCCTAAGGCGTGGAACGAACACAGACTGACTGGCGTGTTTGCTCTGTGGAAGGGACTGAGACCACCTGACTCTGGCTCTACATGGCTTGGCACTTACTGCGCAAACCAGACTGACCTCAAACTCATGACATAATAAGGCGACTCAGTTCAGAGAAGCATTTTGTTCTGAAGACAGGGTCTAATGCTACAGTCCAGTTCAGAAGACTCCAGGTATCCCTGCCCCAGATATGGAATCTTTTAGTCTTTCCAGTTTTAGATATTCTATCAGGCACTAAGTTAAGCACTTTCCTTACAATCTTTCAATGCCTCCCCAGAACCCTCGAGAACAGGCATTAGGTCAGGACACTGAGGAATGGAGACATCAGCAGCTTACGCAGGTCGTGTGTCTACCGAGGGGTGCGGTGGAAGCAACCCAGAATTCAGCCTGCCTGGGGGACACAGCAGCCACAGGGGTTGGGCGTGGCACGTCAGACTGTCTCTTTGTCTCAGCCCCTTTGTCCTCTTCAAACTCTACCAGCTCCCAGGTGCACCCCCCTTGTAACAGACTGTAGGGCGGTGGTGTCCTTCTACATATACTTGGTATTTATTGAAGAACTTCTCGTGCTACCTTACTCGTTTCTGAGAGGCATTCTGCTTGTTCTGAAGTCAGGGTCTAATGCTATATAGTCCAGTTTAGCCTAAAGTCACCTTGTAGCTCTGGCTGAACTTGAACTTGTGGCATTCCTCCTGTGTGAACCTTCTCAGTGCAAACAAACAAATATCTCAAGCCACACGAGGTGGAGGATCATTACTTGTCTGAGGTCAGCCTGGTTTATCTAGGAAGTTCCAGGCTAGCTGGAGCTACCGTAGTCAGACTACCTCAATCCCTTTCCACAGAGCCAAACACATCAATCTATGCCCACTAAATGCTTAGGTTCTCCAGGTAAGAAATATTTCCCACGCATTCTCTTAAGTAACCCTGATTATGTGGTTTCAGGTACCCGAGGAAAAAGTCACTTTTATGGCCAACAGACGGTTCAAGTCTAAAGTGATACCAACCAAGTTCTTTGTCTGGGTCTAGGAATTTGTAAAATCAGACTGGGACATTAGCATCCTAGAAATCTGATAAGTAGGTTTTGATTTGCTGAGGAGTGGGCAATCATAATCTTGGAAAGATGCTAACTTTTATGAGGAAAATGACTTCAAGTGTGTACATCTAGCACGGACTGGAAGGAAGTCAGACTGGGGGGGAAACGCTGCAAATGTTAGCTGGCGGGGAGAGGGGAACATATCTCCATAGTGGGCGGCCATTACAAAGCTGTGCTAATAGACAGCAAGGAATAATCCGTCAAGAATGTGTCACAAAAAGGATTTATTGGGCCGACACACCAAGTCAAAGGATTTGGCTGGAAAACCACCGGGACCTTTGAAAGCAGCAGACACCAAAATCACAGGCACCAGGCACCTGTGCCAATCTGGCCCACGTGCCAGACCACGTAGAGCATCCTCAGCCTCCTTCCTGGGTCCACTCTTCCTCTGTCACTGTGTCTGCGACTGGGTGCTGAAGAGGCCTGGCATGGAAACTTCCCACTTGTCACAGAAACTCAGCCTGAACGTAGCAAGCTTTGCCTAAGGTTCCTCCATTATTGGAAACCAAAAAGGAGTCGCTGGAGGACGTTTATAACCCAGATGTGAAATGAATCCACTCATACACTCCATTACAGTAATTCTAATCTCATCTGACACCAATTGTCTTTTGGGAAACTGTAATGCATTGTGTCTGGACAGTCTTTTTTTTCAGAAAGGAGTCTAATTAGCAAATAACACATAAATTATACATACTTCCCAAATCCTAGTGTTCCAGGAATATGACGTCTCCACTTACGTTGGGAGAAAGGAGACATTATTTTTGGTCATTTCTCATATTAAAATTAGGAATTCCAGGATTATAATGTTCATAATATCAAATGGCATTTTTACTTTGATGCCACAGGTCATTAAATTTAAGCATTCATGGTACAGGCTACCAAGAACATAGCATCCTTGTAAATATCGGCGTAATCAAGATAGTGAAAGCAACACACAGGCATAGAGTGTGGGAGACATCGGGTTTCTGAGTGGTGACTTCAAGACCACCGTATAAAACCAGCTGGAGTATTCCAGACAAAACCAGCAAAGGAACTTTACTGAACCTTTTTTTAAGAGAATAAAAGACCAGAGTTAGGACACATGTGCCTTCCAATCCCCTGCTAGCAAGGTTTTGACTTTCACAATAACTCTTCCCACTTGCTATTTCGTTCACAGCCTCTGCCGACCTTCATTTATTCACCCACCATCACAAAAAAAAAAAAAATCTGTTGGGAACTTGAAAGCAATTCCAAGTTAGAATCTCAGATGGTCAAAATGTCGTGTTTGTGCTTTCAAATGCCCAGTGCCTGCCCCAGCGCAGGCTGGTGGGTTAGTTCTGTCCCATTGGGAGACAAGGAGACTCAGGGAGAGACAGGGCCTGATGTATGCATTCAGACACTGCTGTGGTTTGTCCAAGCTGTGCCCTGCACCCGGGGGCACCGTGCCCTAGCAGCCAGGGGCACCGTGCCCTGCAGCCCAGGGGCACCGTGCCCTGGAGCCCAGGGGCACCGTGCCCTGCAGCCCAGGGGACACATTCAGTCAACCACAACGCCCGTCCACCCCTCCTGGCACAAACCGAGTCTGCACACAAAAGAAGGCACTTGCCCTCCGATGGCCAACCTGGGCAGTCTGCCAGGATCAGGATAACACTCAAGGGAAGATCTAGAGGTGTTGAGTTACATCTTAAAAATAGTCCACTTTGTAACCGCTGCGCTTTGGACCCAGCTCGCTCCAGCTTTGCTCAGCATTTGGAAGGAGCCGCTGGGCTGAGCCAGGAATTAAGTAACAAGAGGTAACTGCTCGAGGTTTCCGCCATTTAGGAGCCAGTTGCTGGTGACAGAGCATCCTGACTTCCTCTAGTTTGCATCGAGTACTGAATCCTCCAGTTTTTTTTTTAAACGCCCTTGAACTGAATGAAATCTACAAGACAGTGAGCAGCAAGGTCCAGAAATGAGAAGGCGTGGATCAGCCTGGTCCTGGGACATTTGGCCTTCTGCACTGCGAGGGGCAGGCGTGGGCAGGGGTCCTCTCCCCGCCCTCTGGCGGTGTCCCGGGGCAGCGACTCCGGAAGCCGCGCGCAGACTCCAGCGCACCAGGAGGGGGCGTTCCGTGCACACTGGCGCTTCTCTGGGTAAAGGACGGAGATGGGGGGGCACACGACCGTCCCAGTCACTTGCGAATCCTGAAGGAACTGGAATCCCGGGTTCATAGATGCGGGGTGTAGAAGGGGGTCAAGTAGGAGGGCCCAAGGAAGGGTGCGAAGGGGCTCCCGGTGGCGGCGGCCGTCAGAGGGAAGGAGGCGGCTGGGAAGAGGACGTTGGTCGCGGAGTAGGACGGAAAAGTCTGGAAGGGCATCGTGCCGGGGCCCGGGGGACCGGGGCTGCTCCCCGTGCCGCCGCCGCAGGTCCCTGCCACCGCTCCGGGCGCCGCGGGTTGGGGCGCGCCACCGCCCGCCTGCACCGCGCCGTCCGCCCCGGGGTTCTGCTTCTTCCACTTGGTCCTGCGGTTCTGGAACCAGATTTTGACCTGCGTCTCGGTGAGGCTGAGCGACAGCGCCAGGTTCAGGCGCTCGCACACCGACAGGTAGCGCGTGGCCCGGAACTTGTTCTCCAAGGCCACGAGCTGCTCGTAGGTGAAGGCGGTGCGCGCGCGCCGGGGCTTGGCACAACCGGCCTCCGTGCGACGGCGCCGGGGCCGCGGAGAGCCTGGCGAGCCGGGGGAGCCCGAGAGAACGCCCTCTCCATCCGCGCCGATCTCGCCATCCGCTCCGATCTCTCCATCCGTGGCGATGTCTCCAGTCGCCAACGCCACCTCCCGGGTCTCTGGGGAGCGCGCGGGGCTGGCCAGCAAGCGCGCAGCCCGCTCCCGCCGCGGCGCGGGCGCCGCGTCCTCTCCATCCTCTTCCTCTTCGGCCTCGGAGCCTTCCAGGGGGGACGCAGGAACAGCGCCTCGGTCCGAAACATCTAACAACAGGGAAAAGGAGATGGTGACTAGAAGTTTCTAACAATCCAACCCATCCGGGTCCCTAAACCCTCTAGTGTTCTCCAGAGCACACGGTTCTATCCCCTCCCCCCATCACACAGCCGTGCAAGCAGATTTAGGGGTCCGAATCCGCCTTCAAGTATGTGTCTTAAGAAATACATGTTGAATGAATGGCACCCTGTATCAAGAAAGATTTTAGCCTTACTATATAACGAGTGGCAGAGGGGGCGTTATGAATTAGGTTATGGGAATTTCAAGTGCGTTTAGTCCCTAGAAGCCCATTTTGGTGTGGGACTCCTAGCAATTAAAAAAAAAGAAGTTATTAAGCGCACTCCCCCAAAGTGAAATTCCTCTTTCCCATCTTCTCTCTCCTGCCCTGTTAATAGAGTTTCAGATTTGTGCGGGGCCGGATCGATAGATGTCATCTATTAAAGGTAAGTTTTAATCGAACAATATTAGGATCAGACAGGGCAAGGGGGTTTGAAGTCGGTACCTGCAAGCTGCGGGCAGGAGATATGCAGGCGCCAGTAATAGAATATCGATCAAGGGGTTAGGGGGAGGGGAGCGCTGCCCCACCGAGAGGCCATCCTAACAATTACCAGACCTGCGGCCGCGACCCAAGCTCAGCCGCCAGGGGCTTCCGGGGCCCCAGACAATCACTGCCAAACTAGTGGAGAGTAGAGGCAGCCAACCTCTTGGGGATCTGAGCCCCAGACCATCGATTTCCCTCCAGGGAATCCTGTGCCCATGTCCCCGCCCAACATGTGTCCCGTGGTCTTCAGCCCTCGTCACAAACTTTTCTGAACCTTTCGTTGGGTGTCTGCAGCGTCCGGTAGGATGGAAAAGCTTTTGAGGAGAAACAACCACAAGCTTACGGCCACCACCCTACCCCCAAGTCACTGAAGGACTTGGGGGAAAAAGGGGGTAGCTGTAGATGTCTCTCGGCGCTCGACCTGGTTCCTAACATGAGGCAAAGCCTTGGCCTCGGCTGTCCCATCCAAAAAAAGGGGAAAGGGGGCTCGTGATGAGTATCCTAGCTCCTAGCCCAGGTTTTAGCACGTGGCGAGGGTATTATACAGCTATATATCCGTAAGTCTGGTAAACTGGGCACTAGGTGCTAAGTGTCCACGTGAGCCAGCCAGAGCTTGACGGGTGTGCCAGGAAGAGACCTCGGGGGCATGAATGCCAAGAGTCTCCTGCCAGCCTCTATCCGGTTCATTTAGCACCTGTGCCTGTGCGCCTTCTCAGCGAAGGTGCCCCTGAGGATCGTTCGCCAGGCCGGGTCTGGGCCCCTCGCCCCAGCACACACCTTGGGATGCCACCTTAGGCCGAAGCCGCCTCGCATTCTTACCAGGGGTCTCCAGCGCTGGCATCCGGTCCCCTAGGCTGGCGTCCCTCGCTGCTGCGATCTCCGTTAAACTTTTCTTGGCTTCCGGGAGAACTAGACGCACGGCCGGGAGCGCGGCGCGCGTGAATTTCTGTGGATCCAGGATGTCCAGGACCGAGAAGGAGATCTTGTGGTGCGAGGGGGCCGCCTTGGCCCCGCCGTCCTGCCATGCCAGCATGCCCGCCGCCCCACGGGCCAGAGGCCGGCGGCGCGGGGTCCCGGGTTGGGCGCGCTCGGGCTTGCCTTCGGCTGTGGCCTGTCCGCAGCTCTCCAGCCGCGAACAGGGTTAGAGCGGCCAAGTGAAGGTGGGGAGGGAGGTAGGAGGCGGGGCGGGAGGAGAGCTGCGGGGGGCTGCACGCTGATTGGCACTTGGGCTGCCCAAGACCCCGCCACGTGCAGGGCGCGCTCGCTGCAGCTCCAGGGACGATCCCGTGCTGCGCGTGGGCAGCTGGCCTGGATAAGGGGGAGATCTGCGCGGCAGCGCGCGCGCCCGGCCCTCGAGGACTTGGCAGCTCCTGCCGGGTCTCCTGGGTGCGCCAGGGAGGCTTCCATCCAAGGGATTTTGACTGCCTTTGAGGACTGACTGCTTCAAGGCGGTGCTCAGCGCATCTCCCTGCCCACCTGTGAGCCACGGTAGCAGCTTCAGACCCGTTTCCCTTGGATTTTAAAGTTTTGCGTCCCCACAGTTTATAAGGCCCTTAGTCTGGCGAGATCTCTGAATTCCCCCGAGCATTCCTGTGAGGTGGCGGTGGCTTGGGAAGAGAAAAAATGAAATTCAAAGTGATTTGATCGGGGACACCGTAAGAAACTGGGCTAGTGGAGAGAGAGAGGAGAGAGAGAGGAGAGAGAGAGAGAGAGAGAGAGAGAGAGAGAGAGAGAGAGATCTGCTGTCTGGGAAACAAGAAGCAAATTCTGCCTTTTTCTGCAGCGGCTCAGAGGGGCAGGGGTCAAAGGGAGCTTGGGAGAGATGCCCGTGCTTTGCCTCGCGAACTGTGAGGCTCAGGGACAAGTGAGTTGATGCCCTGGCTTGCTTTACCCGAAGCACACGCGTCCATCGGAGCCTCTTCACAGCACAGAGGAGGCATTTGCATCAGAAGCTGAATCCCTGGGTTCGGGCTTTCATCCTCTCTCTGGGGCCCAAGAAGGAAGACACTGAGAGATACCCTCTGGTTTGAATCTAAGATGAGAGAAGGGAAAACGGCCTTCTCCCCCCTTCCCCTTAATCTCCAGGGAGGAAGCTTGCACCAGGCACGCCCATACTGACATTACTTCTGTCCCTTGATTTCAGTGACAGATTCTGAGCTTTTCCCTAGCCCCTGTGCCCCATCTACCTCAGACCGCCTGCCCTTTTCTTCTCATCTCCCCCCCCCCCCCCCCGCGGTTCCCAGACAATGACTTGGCAATTAATATTGTCTGAGCAGGTAAGGAATAGCGAGAGGAGGGGAGCCCTCCCACTCAAGCGCTGGAGGGGGGTGTTAATCCCATCTGTTATTAAAGAGAAGTCCTTAGGGCCTGGCTCTCCTTGTAGCTTTTCTGATTCAAACCTTTCAGCCCCTCCCAGGGGTGGACACCAGGCCCCCTGCGGACTTGAAAGCCCCGCCGAAATTCAAGCTAACTTCAGTCCTAAAGTGAAGATGGATGGCGCTTTTCAAGTCCAGAAAAGGAAGTGCCCAGCCCAAACCCAGGGGACCACCTCCCGGCCAAAGGGAATATGTGCCTGGAGAAACCCAAGGAAAAGACAACCCAGGAACCCAGGGGCTGCTTCAGGGAGTAACACCTGCAACCATAGAACCTTCCAGAATGCAGATAGTTTTTTGTTTGTTTGTTTGGACAGGCCTTTCTCACCTCATTCCCATGTTGATTTCGTTTTAATCTTCCCTTTTCTTTCTTTCCCCTCCCCCACTGACACTCTGTCTTTCCGTACTTGATCCTGGGTTCTTCCGGGTTTAGCTGGGAAAAGCTCATCCTTAGGTCGATCAGGAAAAAGAATGTCTTTCCCATGGTTCTTCTGCTCATGCTTTTCCCTTGAGGTCAGAGGGCACCCACACCCCAAATCAGAAGGACAAAGAAGGTCCCCAAGAACAGCCAAAAACAGCCCAAACTGGGATGATTACATTGTACTATCAATGTCTCAAAGTATTTATTATACGAGCAGTCTTTCCTGCCGTCAGAAGCATCTTTCCCGACACTGCAGCAGAGCTCCTTCTATTCTGAAATTCATCTTGTCTCTCCCATGAGCTCAGTACCTGCGCATGGATGGCTATGTGTGTTTCTGTTCTGTGATTGCCTTCTGATGGTAAAAGACGAGTAAGTAGAGCTGCTGTGTCCTGGGAATACAGGGAGAAGGCGGCGCAGCCAGGGCACACGCTTCAGGGCACGGTGCAACCAGAATGCCGAAGGGAATGCTTTTTCCTGCTTTTGTGTGGGTCAGAAGACCGAAGCCTTCCTTCAGCACAGCTTGAGAAGGGTTTGCTCACTAACACCGTGGCGTTGTTTCAACCCAAGGTGTTCCTGCACAGCACATATGTCCACATCTGGCAAGCCGTGTTGCTTCTGTGCATAGACTTGATTAGTTGATTCTCTTCCCCCCACCCCCAGCCTGGGCATTAAAACTCCGCCCGAGTGCTGTGTTTGAATTGCTTTGATGTTAGGTGGGTTCCAGCCCTGCCCTGTCCGGATGGCCGTCAATGGCTGTAACAAGCTCAGGATCAATATTCATAGCGGGTGTCCTGGGCTGATAACACCGGCCAAGACAAAGTTCCCTATCAGCTGGGACAGCGGAGCTATTACGCCATTAGGGATGTTGTGTTAAATAAACCTGATCCATTTCTGGGGCTATTTAATGAATTTCACAGCTTAGATAGTATCTTTAAGGAGAAGGCAGAAGCTATTGCGGAGGCACTGATGCAGATCAATGGTGCCCAGCGTCCCGAGCACAAGCAAAGTGGCCTATAATTCCAGCGCAGACCTGAGGAGCCCTTGGGAGCAGGGTGGACAACGGAGAGAAAGTTCAGTTTATTCAGCGAGGGGGAGGGTGATTAGGAGCTGCATGAAGGCCCTGAGATAAAAATCACATGCTCCAGAAAGAATCCCCTCGATCCGAGCCCGCCCACAGGGTAGGACACAGATGCCGAAGAGACAGCTTCATCGGGACACTACTGATTGGGGGAGCCCATGTGATAGCACCCCTTTATCAGGACCTCAGCCATTTTTCCCAGCCTGTGCAGCTTCAGTCAGGTGGGAGGGGAACGACGCCGCACGGCCGAAGGAAGCTACAGGAAGCATAATCAATGGTCTGTTTACCTGACCCTAGGCCCTTCCTGCCAGAACATTCTCTCACAATGAAGCACTAGTATTTAGTCTTTTATTGCAGCTTTGAACACTGACTGCCCAGCACAGCAAACATACCTTTTGAAAACCTAACTGGGAGCCAAGTGTGATCCCAGCATGAGGAGGAAGGGCAGAGGCAGGAGGATTACTACAAGTAATCTATATAACAAGCGTCAAGCCAGCCAGAGCTGGGTTTACCAAGTCAAGTCAGGTTGAAAAAAATAAAATAAAATGCAAATTTAAGAAATGGGCTGGGGGGAGTGGTAAAGAGATGGTTCAGGGCTTAAGCATCTGCCAGGCAGGCAGAAGATCCCAAGTTTAGATCCCGGTTCCTATGTAAAAACTCTGAATAGAAAAGGTGACAGCCTGCACTTCTGGCCCCAGAAGGCGGAGTCCGGGGAACTCCAAAGCCAGGAGTGGGTAGAGCAATCCAGGATGATGCCCCAAATCGTCCTTGGGCCTCCACAGGTACACTCAGTACCTCTGATACACACACACACACACACACACACACACACACACACACACACACACAACACACACACACAACACACACACACAACGCACACACAACGCACACACACACACAACACACACACACAGTACACAAATACACACACAATACATAAATAATATTTTTAAAAATGGAGTTGATAAAGTGGCTCAGGGGATTAAAAAGGTGTTTCTCACCAAGACTTTTAACCTGAGTTTGATCCCCAGAATCCACACGGTAGACAGGAAGAACACACACACACACACACACACACACACACACACACACACACACTAAATGTTAGAAACAAACAAAGCAAAAGCACCTTGGAGACTGGACTGGCAAAAGCTGAGTTCCAAGTGCAGCCTCCCTGCCCGGGACGCAGCAAGGTTTGTAGAGTGCTAGCCAAGCAAACGTGGAGCCTCGTTCTGCCCCCAGCACCACATAAAATATAGTGTGCATGGTGGCATATTATAATCCCAGCACTTGGGAAGTAGAAGGAGGAAGATCAGAAATTTGAGGCTGTCCTTAGCTGTATAGTGAGTTCAAGGTCATCTTGGACTATGTGAGACCTTGCTTAAAAAGAAAAGAAAGATTCAAAGAAGGTTGGGGAAAGGGCTCAGCAGTTGCAGAGCTTGCCACTCAAGCCAAGGAACCACAATTTGGATCCCTGGATCCCATGTAAGAAAATGCCTGGCAGATGAGGTATGACAGCTGCCTGTCATTCCAGTGCCAGAGCCTAGAATTCCCAGAGCAGGTTGGCCAGCCAGACCAGCTCAACGGTGAGCTCTGGGTTTAAAGACTCTGTCCCCAGAGAATAAAGTGGAGAGCAATCGAGGATTATCCCAATAATACCCTGAGCCCTCCACACACACTCATCCTCCTGCAAACATGCACACACATTCGCATGCAGCCTCCCACAAACACAGGGAAATTGAAAAAAAAAAAAGTTAAAATAAATAAAGAATAGTTTTCCAGCTTGTCTCCAAATTACAACAAGAAAAATGTTTACATATTTCACTTTATAAGATATGAGTGTGGGCCAGCAAGATAGCAAAATAACTCGGTGGGGCGTGGCCTCTCTCTCTCTCTCTCTCTCTCTCTCTCTCTCTCTCTCTCTCTCTCTTTTAAAGGGGAAAGTGTGCACGCAGTCCCCCACTACCACAAATTATGCAGTCGAGTTTCCCACATTTAGGGAAATCGCAGGGGTCAGCACGTCCGGAGTGCAATGGATGAGCCTCGCCCTGAGAAAACCGCCTTCATGATCGAGGTATTTCCCCTGCCAGGTAAGTATTCTTTCTCTCTCTTAAATGAATAAAATATTTTTAAAAATTCACTTTTAAATAAAATAAAAGTGGGCCGGAAAAAATGGCTCAGGGGTTAAGCCTCTGCCTTGAAAGCAGAAGGACCTGAGTTCAAATTCCAGATCCCACATAAAAATACCAGGTGGAAAAGGCATCGGATCCCAGGTCCCACGTAAAAACGACAGAAACAGAGGAAATGGCAGCAGCGCTGGTGGGCAGAGTCTGGGGAATCCCAAAGCAAAACAAGAAGGAGGTAGAAGCAATCCAGGGTGATTCCTGTAGTCACCCTTGGTCTTAAACAGCGACACACAGTGCCCTCTGACACACACACACACACACACACACACACACACACACACACAAAATAAAATATTAAACCCCAGTGTTTCCCCTGTCCTAGGAGTGGAGGCTGGAGAAACCGCCTGTAAGCTGGCCCGGCGCTGGGGCTACACCGTGAAAGGCATCCCAAAGTACAAAGTGAAGATTATCTTTGCAGGTGTGTGAATCTGTTACGGCTCCATTTTACACAGAGTCTCATCTTCCATTTCATTTACATGATGGTCCTCAGTGGAAGGTTTTATGAGCACTCATGTACTTCCTTCTCGTGCTTATTTCTAAGTTAATTCTTCAAGGGCCATACACACATGTGGAAGTCAAAGGACAACTTGTGTATTCCCACATCCAGAAGATAAATTTTATTTTATTTTTATTTTTATTATTTATTCAATTGTGTGTGTGTGCGTGTGTGTAGAACCACAGGTGAATTCGGAAACTACCATGGACTGCCTCCACCTCCTCCTTGTTTACTTTGCCTCGGGATTCACAGGGTCCCCCCTTCTAGGACCAGAAATGCAGGCCACGCCCCACTTCCATCCGGCGTCTATACGTGGGGTCTAGGATCCGAACTCAGGACCTTCCGCCTGCAAGGCAGAGGCTTAACCCCTGAGCCACCTCTCCAGCCCCCAGAAGATAAATTTTAAAATGTGAAAACAATAATTTAGGTGACTTGTTCATCTTGGAGACAGAGTTTCTCTGCATAACTCAGACAAGTATGGAATTCACGGTCCTCCGCCTCCTCTTCTTGCATGCCAGGGTTAAAAAAAAAAATCAACTTCTATAGGTCTAGAGAGATGGTTCAGGGGTTAAGACTCTGTCTCACAAGCAGAAGGTCCTGAGTTTGGATCCCAGGTCTCATGTAAAATGCCAGGTGGAATAGGCAGCTGCCTGCACTTTTTACCTTGGTGTGTGGAGCCTGAGAAATCCCAGAGTGAAGTAAGAAGGAGATAGAAGTTTAATTCCCAAAGTCACCCTTGGTCCTCCACAGGGACACACCTTGCCCTCTGACACACACACACACACACACACACACACACACACACAAATATTTTTAAAAATCAACTTCTTTATCCTAAGGCTATAGAGGTTGCTTCAAAAAGGGCAATAAAGCAATTGTGTTACAAAGGTGAGTAAAACCCTCTTAATGGTCGTGATTCCAATGGTTGATATTAATAGTTGCAGCTGCTGGCAAAGGCTGGCTCTGTCCAGGCTTTAACTGAGCTCCACCCAGGCTGCGTGAACTCCCTCCAAATGCCTTGAAGTAAGTCCTGCTATTCTGTCTGAGCTGAGAAAAACCCGCTCAGAGAGCCTAAGCGAGGACCCAGCTTGAGGGACTGGGGAGGAGATTTGAATGCAGGCAAGCAATATTTCAGGACCCTCTTCCGGGAAATCCACTTCCTGCTTCAGGGTGTGACCCAATTGCAGCTCTTCTGTGAAGTTGTGCATATAGCCGGGCTTCGGAACAGGACCTCCAAGGAAGTAAATGACCACACAGATTGCCTGCAGGTAGACTGGCATCCAGGTCTCAAAGACCCAGTTTCAGGGTCCTTTATATTCCATGTTTGATAACATTTTAAGAAATTGCTTAAGAGAACCTGAACGGGTTGATTGCCAGGCAAGCCAAATTGTACTGGGCATTGGGAGAGAGAGAAGTAGCTGGATACCTAGGAGAAAGGGAATAAAGTGGGGGAACAGCTAAGTAATAAAGTTAGACCATGTGAGGAACTGGTGACGGACAAGACCAGACAGGCAGAGATACGTGCAGTCTGGGCCCTTCTGCAAGATAGCACCACGTACCAGGTCAATGCTGCTCTAAAGGGAGGTGGGACAGTACATTGCAGGGGTCGACTTGACACGTGTGAGGAATTTCTTAGCTAAGCCTGGCCTCTGGTCAGGTCAGCCTACAAGAGATTGTCTTGATTGTAAATTGCTATGGGTGGCCAGCCCGTAGTGAGTAGGGTCATTGGTGGGGGGGCAGATAAAGCTATTTATAGAGAGCCAGCTAGTCGGCCACTGGCAAGCTGGCAAGTGAACACACTAGCTGTTGCCCCTCTAGTCTTGACTCTGGACATGGTGCGATCAGTACCCTCACTCTGATCACTCTTGATGGAGTGTAAGCAGGGACTGATGGTTGGGATCGAGAGCCATGAAACTCCCTTGTTCCGCCGCCCCCCCCCCCCAGTCTTCTGGGCACTTATCGCAGCAACAGAATTAAGGAACTGAGACAGAAAGTGCTTGCACAATGCAGGCAAGGAAGTAGGGTAGGACCTGGCTGGACTCACAGGTTACCTTCCGATGGAAGAACAAGGCCGAGTGGGATGTGCCCTTCTTTGGGGTGTGTGTGTGTGTGTGTGTGTGTGTGTGTGTGTGTGTGTTGTGAGTGGGTGCACATGTGTGCGAGGGCATGTACACAAAAAGGCACTTAGTGTGTGTCCCTGCGGAGGTCCAAAAGTGACATCAGGAATCATCCTGGATTGATCCCCTCCTTTTTGGTTTGCTCTGGGATTTCCCAGGCTCCGCCCTCCAGGGCCAGCATTGCTGACCGCAGCCATAACCTTCTGGCATTTTTATTTTTTTGGCGGGCTCAGGATCTGAACTGAGGTCCCTTTGCTTTCGAGGCAAAGGCTTTAACTCCCGGGCCATCTTCCCAGCCTCATCTCATGCTTTATCTTCTTCTTTCAGTCTCCCTGCTGTGACCTTGCCCTGGACAGTCCATTTGCCCCCTCAGGGGCTCGAACCTGGGCTGGGGGGGGTGTCAGGCTGTGACCTGCAGGAGCTTAATCCACTGGGCAAGGAGCCTGAAGTAGGGATGACCACAGTTCCCTGTAGGACTGCTAATCAGTGACGTCACGCCTTCCTATGGGCCAGAAGAGTCCAGAAGCCTGGATTCTTCTGTCACGCTGATGACCAATGCTGTCAATCAATTCAAAGTGCTGCACAATGGGCTTTCAGGAGCAGGCCTGGGGATTATGAGCCGGTGCCCTTGGCTGTGCACAGGTACAGTGAGCTTGTCCAATGCATTGCCGTGGGGTATCTGAGATGGTTAGTCTCCACTGCCGACTGGGCTGGATTCAGCATGATCATGGAAACACGTGTCCAGGTGTGTCTGTGAGGATGGGTGTGAGAGCCTTTGGGCAGGAACTGTTTAGTTAGGGCAGACCTCTGAGCAAGCCCGTAGGAGAAAGTCTAAACAGAGGATTGATTTGGGAGGACTCAGCCTGGAATGAACGAGACCCTTCCCTGAGCAGGTGGATAAAGACAGAAAAACCGGTTCTGTAACTGGTGAGCCAGAGGGCCGCCTTGTGCCTGGCACTCCTGTGGATGTGACGTGGCCAGTGCCCTGGGCTTCTGCTGGTCACTCTCTTGCCGCCGTGACCAGTTGGAACCTCAAATCACAAGCACAAATAAAAATCCCTTTCCTTGGGTTGGAGAGTTGGCTCAGGGGTTAAGTCTTCTGCCTTGAAAGCAGAAGGACCTGAGTTTGAATCCCAGTCCCCATATAAAAATACCAGGTGGAAATGGCGGCAGCCCGTACTTCTGGTCCTGAAAGGTGGAGCCTGGGAAACCCCAGGGCAAAGCAAAAAGGAGGTAGGCAATACAGGGTGGTTTCTGATGCCACCCTTGAACCTCTGATACACACACACACACACACACTAATTTAAACTATCCCGTGCCCCTGCATAGCTTGGTCATGCATATTTACAGCAATGTAATGTGACACTGAGACTGGATATTTCCAGCAGCAGCCCTGGATGTTGAATAAAAACAAGGTGAGCTCAGCATTGGTATTCATCTCTCTCCGCTTCCTGACCATGGGCACCATGTGACCAGCCGCCACGCGCGGCCTTCCCTGCTGTGACAGGCTGTGTCCTCGAACTGTGAGCCGAAACAGCCCCGTCCCCCTGGACTTGCTTCTCGTCAGACGTTTGATCACAGCAATAAGACAGGTCACTCATACAGTGCCGCGATGTGTCTGTGACTGTCAGGGTTCATGGAGCACCAAGGGGCTTCAAAATCCAACCCAAAGTAGCCCTGGCACAGTCTCAAAGTCACAGAGCATTTGTCTTTAATCCCATTAACGTGCTGATGTCCAACTGGCTGAAGACATGGTAGCCAATGACATAAATCCAGTGTGCCAGGGTTAGATTAAAACAGGCTGGAGATCTGTACTGTAGGAGGCGCTGAAGATAATAACAGGTCCCAGGGCCAGTGAGGTGGCTCGGTGGATAAAAGAGCCTGCGTGTAAACTTGGTGGCTCGAGTTCAAGCCACGGTGGGTCACGGTGGAAGGAGATAACTGACTTCTGAAAGTTGTCTCTGACGTCTACTTCTCATGCCACCTGTGTATCCGCTCTCTCTCTCTCTCTCTCTCTCTCTCTCTCAAATAAATAAATAAATAAAATCATAGGATCCAGAAAGGTTGAGCCAAGGATATGGATCCATAATGGATCTAAACTGGGGCGTGGCACAACATTACTCTTTCAAGCAGGTCATCCACCCTGTGCCACCCTTGGGTTGTGGCGTCTGGTCTCTGAGGACCACGAGTTGGCTTGAATCTTCTCACACTTTGCTCTGAACTTAGGGGGTAGGAGACCAAGACCCCGGAAAGCCAGAGGTCTTCCTGGCATAACCGAGTTGAAGGAAAGGTTTGTCACCAAATAGTCGACCCGGGACGCTGTTCTCTGGACTTGGTAGCCAGCTGCGTCTAAAGTTATCAATCTCTAGACTGATTGCACAAGCCAATGAATTCCTTTGAAATCTGAGCCATGTGGAATTTGGTTCCTGTGGCTGCCAAGCAAGGTCTTGGCTCATGCTGATAAACATGAGCCACCTCTTACACTCACCCCTGCTGCGGCCGTGGAGGGCTGTTTGGCTCATATGTAAGTAGAAATTCAGCCACAAGTGTAGATTTGCCATTGAGAAAGAACCAAGTCCCACGCTTCTGCCAATACAGCATGTCTTCCTGCACACTGCAGTGTTTCTAGACTACTGGAAGTGTCTCCAATGATACAAATGAGAGTCTTTCAGGGATGAAGGTCATAGCTCAGTGGGTGAAAGCACTTGCTGCACAAACATGAGAACCTATGTTCAAATCCCCGGCACTTATATGAAAAACTAGGTATAGTCACACATGCTTCTTCCCACTTGTTATAAACAAACCCCTTGTGAGGGTTATCAACACCTAGGAGACAGGCCTTTAGGCCCACCTGAGAGATATTGTCTACATTAAGGCAGACCTTTGAGCCCCCCTGGAGGACGCTATTTTGACTGTTTTACTGGATGCGAGAAGACTCAGCTCACTGTGGGTGAGACCGTTCCCTATGTAAGAGGCTCTGGACTATACAGGATGGAAAGAGCTAGTGCAGTGCAGGCCACTTTGCACGCACTGACTCATTGCTCTCTGCTTGTGCTGGAGAAGTGATGTGACTAGCTGCTCCCAGCTCCCGGCTGCTGTAATGTCCCCACAATGGCAGACTGTAGACTGAACTTATGAGCCGGTTGAACTCTCTCCCTCTAAGTTGCTTGAGTCAGGAATTCTGTTGCAGCAGCGTATAAGGAAATAAGCATGGGCTCTAGCTGGGAGGGTTTCTATGGTCTGCGTAGGGGAAACGCTGGTCTGTGGTATAGTGAATCTGCTCAAGGCAGGAACTATATTTCATATTTCTCCTATAAACAGTTGCCCTAGTATAATTGTCAGCAGATGGTGCATTGAACTGGACTAAGAGTCTAACTTTCTGATCATTTCTTCATCTTATGTGGGGAAAAAAAAGCCTGAAATGAAAGCAAAAGTCTTTCGCCTTTGAAACCTCACAGCTGAATCACACTTAAAACAAATTTCCTTCCTTTTTCTTTCTTCTCTCTCTCCCTCTCTTTTGAGAAGGCACACACATGCCCTGAATCAATGATAGAGGTTAAAGGACAATTCTCAGAAGTCAGCTCTCTCCTTCTACCAAGTGGGCCTCAGGTCTAGGCAACCAGAATCCTCAAGGGCTCAGCTAGTTTACCAGCCTCAAATACTCCCTGTTTAAAGCAATGTTTATTTATTGCAAAACCAATGCAACATTTAATGTTACGATTCATCCAAAAACCTCATTGGACATTCCTCTTTTCTTCCTCTTTCTAGCCATCATCAGGTGGTTTTCTTTGTTTGTTTTGTTTTTGTTTTAGCAAAGCTGTTGGGTGCATACACTTAAAAAAATTATTTTTTCCAGGTTAGCTGGGAGCATTTTCCATTGTTCTTACCTAGTACCTGGTACACACCTGCCCATGTGCCTATGTTATCAATCTGTATCCTTGGACATTCCAGTTGTTTTGGCATTGCAGCTACACGACAATCACGGCTGCACTCAAGCGTGCTGTCGTGGAGGGATTTTCCCAGTCAACTAGTGCTTGCAGGAGATTTCTCTCTCTTTCTCTCTCTCCTCTCTCTCTCTCTGGATCTTACTGTTGGGGAGACAGGCTTCCAACTCGATCCTCCCACCTGTCTGTCGAGTGGTGACATTACAGGGTGGGCTGTAATGTCCCATTCCGGATGGGCTTCGTTTTTGTTGTTTTCAGAAAAATACTCCATTTGCCTTGCCTGAACTTCTAGGGAGGGACATGCCCACGGACCTCGGGGGGAAAGGGGGTGCCGGTAGAGAACACCCCGCCCAGGGGCGCGCGGCCCATAGTGGAGGCGCAGCGCCGCGGGGCCGCCCCGCGTTCCGCCCGGCGGGCGGACCACACTTCCCAGGCGGCCCCGCGCGGTGGGCGTGGCCGCGGGCGCGGTGGGCGTGGCCGCGGGCTCGCTGGTCGGGATCCGTGCTCGGAGTGCGCAGCGGGGCGCGATGGCCGCGTGGGCCGAGAAACTGGCGGGCGTGCGCGGCGTGCTGCTCGACATCTCGGGCGTGCTGTACGACAGCGGCGCGGGCGGCGGCGCCGCCATCGCGGGCTCCGTGGAGGCGGTGGCGAGGTGAGCGGGCCGACGGCAGCGGGGGTCGGGCTCTGCGTTCGGCGGTGCAGCCAGCCCGGACGGGTGGCCGCCAGGGGGCGTGGCTGGGGCGGAGCTGCCGCGAGGCCCCGCCCACTCCCCTGGCTGGCGCTGAGCCAGGCCGCCCTTCCTGGCGGGGCGCAAGGGGTCTGCGGAGGTGGGGCCAGCGCGGGCAGGTGCTTGAGCTGTGGCTAATGGCACAGAGACTATCAAGGGGTCTGCGGAGGTGGGGCCAGCGCGGGCAGGTGCTTGACTGTGGCTAATGGCACAGAGACTATCTGTGCGGTGGGTAACACTAGTTTCCGAGACTCAGTGAGAAAAGTGTTTAGCTCATTAGTGTTGCTTTATGTCGATGATGTGTTGAGATGGGATGTTTTAAGTATATTAAAGAAAATAAAATACGTTTAATGTCCCACCTAATTAAAAAAAAAAACTTTTTATTTGAACACTTTAACTTGTGGCTGGCTATCTGTTCTGTTGGACTATATTAATTCATATGTGAGGAAGAGGAGGAGAGGAAGGATCTGAGCCCCCAAGCCTTGCCCAGAAGGGCCCCTGCAGGTTTGCTTTTGGCGTCCTCAGCCAGCCGTTGATGTTGATGCTGATGGAAGAGCTCACGGGATAGTCCTAGAGTCGTTGGCCAGGGGCTACCCTGGCTTGGTAGCTGACCTGACCAGGACTGTGTATCATCTTGTCATATTCAGTTGAGTCCCACACTTGCATGTGCGTGCGCTCGTGGGCTAAGATAATGGGCCCGGGGCGGTGTTCAGTAGCAGAGTGGAGGGTTTGGGATCCTTGGCCCACGGGATGGAACGTGGACCTCAGAGACACCTGTGCGCTAGGCCTGGTCATGTGCACGGGCAGAAGCCCTGATCTCCCTGCCTTGCCTTCCTGGTGTCTGCTGTTCTCTGCTAACCCCAAAGCTATGTGCTGCTGATAGTGTGGAGACACTGTGGGAGGGAACGCAGGAGCAGGAGGGAGTGCGGGAGCGCCACCGGGCTGGTTTGTGTTTGTTTTTGAGATAGGGCCTTACATATCCTAGGCTGGCTAGGAACCTACTTCAAGGACAACCTTAAACTTCTCTCTTCCTCCCCCTTTCCTGGGTGTTGGGATCACATCTTCAGCACATGCTAGGCAAGCACTTCATCAACCAAGCTACAGCCTTAGTCCAGGCTGTGTTTTGGAGTAAAGTAACCTCCCGTGGGGTCTCCTATGTGCTCCTATATGATCAGCACAGTAGTCCTCATGAGGCAGACAGTATTGTGCACATAGAGGAGTAAACTGACCCGTGCTAGAGAGTCATCAGACATCACTCAGGGAATGGGTTCTACTGAATCAGAGTGGAGAGAGGGAGCCCAGAGAAGGGGTTCTACTGAATCAGAGTGGGGAGAGAGAGCTCTTCTGGCCACATGGAACGTAAGTTATGAAGACATGAGCTCAAGAACTTGCTGCGCTGGAGGACTTAGAGCATGTATGAGAGTGAGTGTGTGTGTGTGTGTGTGTGTGTGTGTGTGTGTGTGTGTAGCTTCAGCAGGTAGGGACAGGAAGGCCACCGAGCTGTGTCCTCTGGGGTAGGAGTCCTTGAAGATTTTTTTTAGCCAGATTGTCAGTCACCACTGAACCTGTTTATATTCAAAAGAAATTTAAATGTAAGACATAGAGTGAGTGGCTGGTGAGATAACTCAGCAGGCAAGGTGCCTGCCTGCCAACCTGACACCCGAGTCCATTCCCCGGAAGCCCGCATGGCAGAGGGAGAGGCCTGACCCCCTTGCCGTGGCCACTTGCATTCTGGGTTCTGAGAATCCAATGCCAGGCCTCGCACATGCCCAGCAAGTCCTTCCCCTGCTGAGCTCTCTCTCCAGCTCTTGGTCCCTCAGTCCTCTCATTCTTAAGCCCCCTGACACGTTAACTGCGTCAAGACACAGAGCCCAGTCCCTCCACACGTGCACTTCTGCTCAGGAACACGGAAAGTGTCCAAGGGCCTGGGACAAGGAGGTGCCGCCCCCCACCCCCGAGACTTTGCTCTCCAGGCAGCATGTGACTCTGAAGGGCACACCTCCCTGGCAGATGAAGGCTCCGGTGCCTCCCAGTAGACCGCTGGCCTTTAGGAACCGGAGCTTGCTCCCTGCAAGGCATTGGTGGCCGCCTGAGATGAAGGAGGGCAACTCTTACCCTCTTAACCAGTGGGGTGCCTCGCCTCTGTCCCTGGGCTGAGCTGGCATGGCATAGGGACCCTCTGAACCCCATCTGGGGCAGGCTGCTGACTGTGTCACAGACCCACGTCTCAGAGAGACGGATCTGGCAAAGCAAAAGACCTGGTGGCCTTGGAGCAGATCCTCGAAGCTCAACCCAGGAATGTCCTGTGGCCTTTGGGGAGAGCCCGAGAGCCCCTGTGGGCTCTGACCTGCCTTTTCTGGCTGATCCCAGAGGGTTTTGTTCAGATTTGCTCCCAGCCCTGCAGATTTACTGGGAATATCTTTGTCTCCACTGTGGCAATGTCCTAAAGTGCACCAGAGCCAGCTGTGTGGCTGGTGGGGGTCCCCCTCCTCCAAGCCCCTGGGGAGGGAACAGTACGTCCTTATCATTGTCTAGCAGGAACCCAGAGGACTGACACTCTGGTCTCTTTGAGCTCCCTGGTTCCCCCACATTGGACTGAGTCCCTGAATCTGAACCTGGTTTTCTCAAGCCACTTTGGGGCCTCTGACTCCCAAGTGCCAGCTGCCTCTCTAGCTCGCCCTTTCCTGGCAAGATTCTTAAGCAGGCCTGGCCTCCGTGGGGCCCAGCGACCCTCTGTCCCCTGTGACAAGTGGCAGGGGAGTGGGAATGTGAGATTTTTGCCCTCCAGCAAAACATGGCTACTTTTGGAATGTTCCGTGGGGATTTTCCTCTTTGGGCGGCCAAACCGACACAGGCTATCCCAGACTGGCAGGCCCAACTTGCCAGGGCCCATAGCTCCGGGCATCCGGCCTGCCTGTAAGCCTTGGCAGCTCTTTCCCCTTCCCTCTATGGTCCCCTGAAGTACACAGCTGTCTTTGAAGTCCAGCTGGGGGGGTCTTGGAGGAAGTTCCTGGGTGAGGGACAAGTGGCGGGGGAGGGGAGGGGGTCCTGGGATTGTACCTTCCTGGCAGCTCCCAAGAACTCTGTGCACTCACAGCACCTCCATTCTGTGAACCCCTAGGAGGGGACTGCTCGTTGTCCCCATTATTCCTGACTTTTCCAAGGTGGCAGGTGTTTTCAGACTTTCTGAAAACACTTACCAGGGAGGGGATGGGATAGACTCAGCTTCTGAAGATGAGATCAACCACAGTAATGGAAGTCACCTGAAGGAAGTGTGGGCCAGGCAGTTGGTGGACGACCTGCCTCACTTGTACACCCCGGTGCCCAATGCGAGTGGACTCCCTTTTCAGGATAAGGGCCTGAGGACGTGGAGAAGCAGGCTGGACCCTGATTAAAGACGTATTCATTCATTCACCCACCCACCCACCCACCACACGTGCACTGAGCACCTGCATTGCATCAGGAACCCTGTTCCGAGCCTGGAGGATTTGTGGTGGCAGCGGGTGTGGCAGTGTGAGGAGCCAGTGGCCAACAGCTCGTGCTGGGCAGGCCTGCGTGCCGGGTGGCGAGAACCTGAAGAGATGGACGCAGGTGTGGGCACCCACCAGCCTGGCAGGTCCCGTGAGCAGTGAGCTGAGACCAAGCGTCTCAGGTGGAGGAACAGACCCGGTCCCTCCCGGACCCTCCTCAACTTCCGGTCCTCAGGCTGGAGCTGCTGGATGGTGCCCGCGGAGCGGAGGGCTTGTGGGAGGGTCTGGACATCTGAAGTAGCCTGGATCCCCCAACAGGCCTTTATTGGAGCCCGGGAATGGGCAGGTTTGGCTCCCCGAGGGGAGCCATTCAGAAGCAAGCTGGGCACAGCAGGGGCTGGGCACAAAAGCCCCAGGCATCTGCATGTGAAAGACGGGGCATTTACTGCATCCTATCGCAGGCCACTAAAGCACATCTGCTGGCCCAGCCCAGGCCCAAGCGGCCTTTTTGGAGCCGGCGGAAGGAAGCAGCCTCAGCCCAGGGTCGCCTCATAAAGCAATCCCACCTAGGAGGCCCCCGCTGCAGACATCCCCCTCGCCCAGCTGTCCAGCCCTCCCTGCGGCTCCTCTTGGACCTTAGCATGACCTTGGGACCCTGTGAAAACCCAGGGGAAGCCTGGTTAGCCCTCAGCTCCTGGGACCCCTCAGCTAGACCCCTCAGCTGACTGTGTGCAGCCAAGAGTAGTAGCGGCCACAATGCAGTGGTGGGCTCCAGGCCCAGCCACACCTACGCCGCTTCTCTGGGGGCCTGAGAGTAGCGTCCTCCTGGGAGGCTACCCCAGCAGGAGCCCTCCTAGTCGTGCCAGGACCTCGGTCAGGAGCTGTGTGTGAAGAACGTGAGGACAGCCACGTCCTGGAGCCGGGGGAGGCTGTGGGCGCACAGCGCACGCTCCATTCCGGGTTCCCAGATTTCTGTTTCGCAATGTCAGCGCTCTTAGTTTCGTAATGTAGGTGACTTCCTTCCACCACACGTCCCCATCAGCCCTTGAATTGAGAGAAAAGTCCCAGGCCTTCGTCATCAGCCTCGTCCCATTTGCTGCCCCAGAGTGTCCTTGAGGTCCCTGGACCCCTTATCTCGGTGCACCCCAAAACACAGTGGAAGATCTTTGCAAATCCCAGGGCAACTGTCACCCTGCACTGCCCCCTACCTGCCCTCTCTGTCCCCCCCCCCAAGTGTTAGTTGGGCTCATAGCTCTCCCTGGCATGGACCACAGCCAGGGGCCTTTAACCTGCATGAGCCGAAGAGCCTTAGTTCCTCCACAGTGCACTGAGGGAAGAACCTCAAATTCAAAACAGAAGACCGCCGTTTGAATAATCTGTGATGTTTATTACAAGATCAGTCGACAAAGGTCACTTGGAGAAAAAGCAGTAAGGTTCAGGATATGGACGACGCCAATGTTTATCCGTTTGTGTGTGTGTGGGGTGAGCGTGTGTGTGTGTGTGTGTGTGTGTGTGTGTGTATGTGTATGTATGTGTGTGAGTGTGTGTGTGTGAATGTGTGTGTGTGTGGTGTGAGCGTGCGCGTGTGTGTATGTGTATGTATGCGTGTGTGTGTATGAATGCGTGTGTGTATGTGTATGTATGTGTGTGTGTGTGTATGTATGTGTGTGAGTGTGTGTGAGTGTGTGTGTGTGTGTGTGTGGTGTGAGCGTGCGTGCTTCAGGTGACCCGTGTATATCAGTCAGTGGGCAGATTCATTCCAACCGTAGCCCTGTGTAGCTGGAAAGACCATGTTGGTTCTGTTTGGTGCAGATGTTAGTTGGTTCAGACACCAAGTGAAATAAGTCACAAACTAATGTATATAAAATGTTTTTTAAATTTCTCTATTTTTTATTTATTTTTTGAGATGGGGTTTCACTGTTACCCAAAACACTGGGAGGTTCGAGGGAACGAGTCTTCCTGCCTCAGTCTCCCTAGTGGGCAGGACCACCGGTGTGCACCATCGTGTGGGGCTCTTGATCATTTTTATTAATACAGGAAGCACAACAGCCCCTTTCTATCTGGGCTGGAACTTTGTGGAAGGAGGCTGCAGTCAAGGTTCCGCCTTCAGGAGTAAGATTGCATAGCTTCTGATCACAGCGTTGGGGGACCCCTAGAAGTTCAGGGCAGCCACTGGTCCTGGCTGGTGTGGTGTGGTGACTTCTCAAGTCCTGGCATGTGCTGGCTGGCAGAATAGGAAGAGCCTAAGGTTCTCAGAGGTGTTAGCCACCTCAGGAGAAGGAGGGGGCGGCCCCCACCCCAGGCAGGGTGCAGCCTCTTACCTACCGGAAGATTCGTCCTGCCACCTGAGAAGTGCTAAGTGTCATGTTGAGGGAGAACCTGTCCACTCCGCCTCGTGGTTGGCATGTGGTCCCAGGCCACAGTTTTTAAGCCTCTTGTGTCTGTTTTCTGCCTGAGATGCCCGTGTCACGTGATACCCGCATCACAGGGCTTGCGAATTAGGTGAGACACATTTGACGTAGCATCTCGGAACTGAGGGAGCGTTTGTGATCACGTGGCCAGAGAATGTTGAAAAAGGTTTGCTTTACAAAAAGCAACGTCTTGGGCTGGAGAGAGGACTCTGACCTTGCAAAAAGAAGGTCCTGAGTTTGTATCCCAGGTCCCACCTAAAAACGCTGGGCGGAAACTTCCAGCCCTGGTGGGAAGAGCCTGGGAAATCCCAGAATGAAACAAGGAGGGAGAAGCAATCCAGGATGACTCCCGAAGTCACCCTTGGCCCTCCACAGGGACACATGTGCCCTCTGATACACACACACACACCTATGTCACAACGTGCATGTGGTCAGAACACAGCTTTGCGGAGCCGGCCTCCTTCCACCTGCACACGGGTTCTGGGATTAAACTCCGGTCTCCAGCTGATGCAGCAAGCGCCTTGCACTGGCTGGGTCATCGGCCCCCGTGCTTCTCTCTCAGTTAAATCTTGCAACAGCCCTATGCAGAAGCGACCCCGGGCCTGGCTGGGTGGGTGAGGCCCACCTGGGAGCTGAGTGTCACTTCCCCAGCTCAGCGGCCACCTTGCCCTTGGATGCCTAGCGCTGGACAGCCCGCCCTGCCCACTGAGTTTGCCCCTGGAAGGCCCCCCCCATGCTTCCTATTCTCATGAGCCCCAGTCTCTCCTCTGTGCAATGAACCCCTTAGGTCAGACTCCTGCTGGAGTCTCCCCTAGTTTGCAACTTGACTCTGAGTAGTGTTTATCGGTCGCGTTGAAATCGATGTTCCGGCCTTGCACGTCGCTTTGATCCGAGCTTGGCGATTCGAGCACGTCACAGAGAACACACCGGAGGGCTGTTCTGAGGGCAGGTGCCACCGGTGGCGGGCACCAGGACGGGCAGCGTGCCATGCGTTTTGTAAGAGCCCTGGCTGGGGTCCGGGCCATGTTCGTGAACCTTGCTGAGGACCTGGCCCGCTGGTCTCACCGAGAGGTCAG
Source organism: Typhlomys cinereus (assembly GCA_023101885.1). Taxonomy (NCBI): domain Eukaryota; kingdom Metazoa; phylum Chordata; class Mammalia; order Rodentia; family Platacanthomyidae; genus Typhlomys; species Typhlomys cinereus. The sequence goes on along the minus strand of JALPQD010000840.1, from coordinate 453,059 downwards.
CCAAGGCCTCAGGGCTGTGGCGCTGACCTCTGCCCCGAGTTTGGACTCTGCCCTCACATGATGTGCCGCTGCCCAGTGGTCCACTGGAGCGTAGGAGGCTCCGCGTGGGAAGAAGGACAAGGCAGGTGCCCAGGTCCGGCCAGCCTCATGGCCAAGCTCGCGGCCACCAGGGTCCTGTTTGGGGTCCCGTGGTGCAGTCGTGAACAAGGGGTGCGCTTCCTGCCACCCTTGACCGGTCTCCAGCGGGGGTGCACAGCTCTGGAGGGCAGAGGGCCGGGTGTTCGTGCTGCTGCTTTTTGGGGCTGTCACTGGAAGACCCCAAGAGTTTGCCTGTGACATCCAGCTCACCCAGGAGGTGTGCAGAGTCCTAGAGAGCCGGCCCCACAAAGCCTCCCCTGTGGCCCCAGACTCGAGCTGAGGGAGCTGGGGTGGCCCACCCCAAATCAGTGCTCGTTGGAGTCACTGCGTTTTTCTGCTAACGATCAACTTAGCCTGCCTTTGGGGTTCCCATTCAGCCTCATGTCTTAAAAATGTGGTTCCCAGAGAAAGCAAGCTCTTCGCAGATTACAGTTCTCGCTGTGTTTTCAGTCTCGTCTGCTCTCTCAAAGGGAAGCAGTCGAAGCCTTCAGGTCAGATGGCGGGGGTGCGGGGCTGCTTGCGGGGCTGCTTGCGGGGCTGCTGAAGAAGCCAGAGTGTCCCAGGAGCAGTGCGGAGACGCGCCTGTGATGTCAGCCTGTGCGGGGAAGGCGGGAGAATGGGAGGTTAAGGTCGTTCTTGGGTGTGCAGCTAGTCCGAGGCCCACCTAAGCCAGACATGGCGACGTACGCCGCAGTCCAGCACCAGCAGGTCGAAGCAAAACCATCCCGGGTCACCTGTCTCAAGAAGAAAAGAAAGGAAAAGAAGGAAGAAAGGGAAAAAAATGGAGGGAGAAAAGGAGAGAGGAAGGGAGGAAGGAAGGGAGGGAGGGACAGATGGAGGGAGGGAGGGATGGAGAGAGGGAGACAGAGAAAGAAGGAAAGAGAAAGACAAAGAAAGAAAGACAGAAAGAAAGAAAGGAAAGAAAGAAAAAGAAAGAAAGAAAATCAGAAAGACAGAAAGACAGCAAGCCGACTATTCTAGTGCCGTCTGCTGCTGAGGATTGTGAGACACTGTCCTCCACATTCCTTTTATAACCCATAACTACCCTGAGGTGCTGTTGATGTTCTTTCTCCTTGGGAAACTGAGGCTCACCTGCTTCCCACTTGGGTAGTTCGTGGGAGCCACGGCTCCTGCCCAGTGGCAGCTGAGAAGATGAAGGAGGACGAGTCTCCCACCTTCTTCCTCACGGGAGCGTGTCCGTGAGGAGCCCACCCAGCGTGGAATCTGGGCCAGTTTGGTCCACCTCCCAGGAAAGCATCTTCCGGGCTGGCTGGTACCTCATCAGATATACACTGGGGCCGAATGCTCAAGAGTTGCCATGTGACCGCGTGAAAGAACGCGCCTGTCTGGGACCCCAGTGGACCTTTGAGCTGCCATTTCCCAATCGGAGCTCCCTTCCTGGACACGCCATTGGCACGCCTGTAAGCCGCCACTTCCAGCCCTTTAACACACCGCCGCCCTCTAGGGTTGCGATGGGGCTGCTCAGACGTCCTCTGTGGCGCTGTGGCCTCCGCAGACCCTCCCACAGCTCCATATCCCCGCCCAGACATCCATGCTGGCACACAGGCTGTGACCGCTGGGGTCGTGGGCGGGTCGTGGGCTGACCGTGGGCTGATAAGCCCCTCCCCCGTCCCGTGACCCCTGCTTCCAGGGATGTGGAAGGCGGCCCCGCCCTGCCCTCTGCGAGCCAGCTGGTGGGGGGCAGCAGGACAAAGGCTGGGGGCGCACGCAGCAGGACAGTCTGTGCATGTGCAGGGCAGAAGTCCAGCTTTCGTGCTGAGCGACGTGGACGGGGCCTCCCGGGAGAACGGGATACTGCTCTGGGGGAAGATGCACGCAAAGACTCAGGGGACGACAGGGTCCAGGGCCTGAAGGGTGAAGAGGACCCCAGGGAGGGCCTAGGCAGTTCTCTGTCCGCCAGGCTCCTGCCTGAGATCCCGCGGCCTTGCCCGGCCCTCCCGTCCGGCCTGAGATCCGTGGCTCCCTCTAGCTTCCCAGCCCAAGGTCACCCAGGATGTCCAGTAATTGTCCTAACACTTTACCTGCCATGGAACAGTAATGAGAGGGTTTTCATTATTTTCGGGTGAGCGCTCCTGGCAGATGCCGACAGCCAGCAGATGTGTAAAGTCCGAGGTGATTTGTAAGGGACCAGCTCATGTGATGCACGGTAATTGCGCCCGGCGACGGCGTCGCTCAGCGGCGCATCCTGGCCCTCCGTGAGGAGGTAAAGGTCAGTTCAAAGATCTAGTTGGGCCACAGGAAGTGGGGTTCTGGAGAGGGGCAGCGGTTGAGGTCTGAGCTAAGGTCTCAGAGAGACCGTCGGGGCAGCCAAGTGCCGTGAATACGGCCTGTCACCCCAGGGTGTTAGGGGCCTGCACCCACAGTTCCTCTCTGCAGGAGTCCAGTGCCGCTCTCGAAGCCACCCGCAGGGCTTTCCTGATGTTCTGGAATGTCCGAGTTGCTGGCCTCCCAAGTCCAGTCACAGCTTGTGGCACCAGCCCTCACTGGGGGGCTGTGCGCCCTCGGCCCCCCGTCTGCGCAGTGCTACAAGGAGCACACTGACTTGCGTAGTACATGGGGAGGGGGCCGGATGTCCACGTTCAGGGTGCCAGCTGAGCGGGGTTCTGGTGCGGGCTGCCATCTTACGGTGTGGCACGTGACCCCTCTCTGTACAAGGAGAGTAACAGAGAGAAGAAACAGCATGTTCCAGGACTCTCAGGGTTCCAATGTAGCACAGCAGGACCCCAGCCAGACTTGTGATCCTACCCAACCCACAGTCCCTGTTCATCAGCCCTGCCCCCAGGCTTGTCACGTAAGCATGCAGTCACACTTGGGTAATAGTTAGCACTCCAGTGTGTGAATTTGGTGGAACACGGTTCAGTCCATACCACAAATCAGGATGTCTCATGGGGGTGCGGCTCCCCACCAGTCTCAGTTTCAACCCAGGAGCGCGTGTCAGATGAGACCCCCACACATCACGCCCCTTTCTGCAGTGGGATGATTGGGAACAGAAGTTGGACCTGCCCAAGGCCCGAGGGTTTGTCCCGTGTGCAGGAGTCTGCACGCGCCTCTGCCGACGCCCATGGGCTTCGCTTGTAGGCCGGCGACCTGGTCGGGCCTCCGTCTTCCCTCTTGAGTGAGGGTGAGTTGACTGTCGATGGCACTTGGTAAGGAGGGACTGCCCTGGGGACGGCAGGCAAGAGCAGGCCTTGGCTGCAAGCAGGGCCTCAGTGACACGACCCTCACACGACCCCGGATAGCCCTGGGCTGATGCTTGTGACTCCATCAGCGGTGATTTCTGCAACCTGGTGGGCGGAGACGGAGGATTCCAGAGCTTGCTGGCCAGTTAGTTCCACTGAGCTTGTAAAGCTGCAGGTTCAATCGAGAGACCCTGTCCCAAAAAAACAAGGTGGGGAGCGGTTGGGAAGCATCCTTGCTGTCGGCCTCTGGGCTCCACAGGCCCGTGCTCACACGTGCGCACACACCTGCACATATGTGAACATACATACAAAAATAGATTTTTAAGAATAGGGTGTGATCAACCTGCTCCGTAGGCAGCTGTTGCACCCATAGAATGGGATTCCAGTGGAAACCTTGGGGTCTAAAGCTGATGAGTGAAGGGAAATGCATGTATCAGCGGGGTCGCCTGAAGAGAGGGAACTTGATGTACCACGGAGGCCTGAGCCCCCAAAGGAGTAGATAAGCCAGAGTGAGCCCTGGGATCCAGAGAAGCACCCGGGCGGAAGGGTGGGAGGGTGGGAGAGGGAATAGTGAAGGGAGGGAGGGGCTGGGATGAATGCTCATTATGCTTGTAAAAGTAGAAAAAATTAATAAAATAAATAACTGAATAAAAATAGAGTGTGGTGGGCAGCACAAAGGGTCAGGACCCAGAGGGAGGGCACTGCCCTCTTGGTGCCCCTACTACTATGTAGGGGACAGTCCATCTCTAAACCTAGTGCTTGTGTTCGGAACGCAGACATGTTGCCCAAACTTACGCTGGTATCTCAAAGGAGATTCCGTGTAAGTTGTTTCCTCCCGTCCTTATCCGAAGTTGTGTTTGGAGTGACAGATGTGAGGCTCTGCCATCTCGCTGTCACCCCGATTGCTCACTGTTCTGAGAAGGTCACACCATCATTCATTAGGAATAATTAGTCCCCCGGGACCCCTGCACTTCTTCACGCAACTGCTCCATTAAGTTGGGTGCGAATCACACATCCCAGTCACCAATCAATGGAGATCCATCCGTAATGTACAAGGTGATGCTATTAGTTACAATATATTAACTGTCTAATTTAAAAATAAAAAAAGCTATCTTTATGAAGGGCAATTAACCATCGAGTGTAATTGATCACTCATAAACCCCTGATTAGGAAAGACAAATAATAAGAAAGGGATGAATCACCTGGGCCCGAGAAGACAGGTCAGTGTCTGGTCGGGGTTCCCTGCTGAGGAGGCTTGTGGATTTCCTCCTAAATTTCACCTGCAGCCCAGGACTGGGAGAGTCACTGAGATCCTTGTGCTTCTGTGGGGGGCTCGGAGGGGGAGGGACTCAGGAGTGGGCTAAGGGAAGCAGCAGGTGAAGTCGTCTAGACTTGTCAGGGACTTGCTGTACACGAAGCACTGGAAATGCCACGCAGAACTCAGCAGATCTGATTGCTGAACTCGGGGATGGGCAGAAGGATGACAGGCCCGTAAACAATGGGTGGAGACGTGGATGTTACAGAGAAGGAGAACTAGGTGGACACCGGGGGGAGCTAACATCACAAAGGACGGCCCTGGCCAGGACCCTGGCGGGCCCTGCCTCCTTCCCACTGTCACATGGGCGTAATTTGGAGAGATTGCTGCCGCACTGGGGGGTGGGGGGCATGCCTGGCTAGGCCCTGCCTCTCTGCGTTCCTCAACCCCAGCCCCTCCTTCCAGCGACCCAAGCCCTGGTCATCTTTCCGCCCGGGAGGGCAGGGCCTGTCCCTGATGGTGGCTGTTCCTCCCCCGCTCTACCTGCCTCCCAAACTGCTGGGACTGAGTCCTCTGGGAATCTTCTCAAAGACTTGCCTCTGATGCTTGGAGGAACTTGGGGGGACACCATCTCCCATCCTTGACCCCTTCCCCACATCCTGGGGTCCACGTGGACCGCAGTACAGGGGAGACAGAAAGCCCAGGACCTTTCTGGAACTCAGCTCCATCACCTGTGAAGTGGGCTATAATATGTCCCCATGGGATGAGTTGTGCTTTAGGGTCTCGCCGGCCGTCACATGGAGTTTGACGTCCAAGCGCAGTTCTGAGCAGCTGGGTCTCATCTTATATCTCTTCTGGACTCCTTTCACTTGGACCATGTGTGTGAGCACAAACTCTGAGCACACGCCCCCTAGGAGCTTCATTATTAAGCCATCATCTGTGTGTCGAACATAGATATGTTGTATAGACTAAAATCACACAGCTCAGAAGACGCGGGGCTAAGACATCTTCCTGTGTCTTGGAGCCGGCGGGACAGATGTGTTTAGAGAAATATCTGGATGCAAGGACAGGCGTGGTTTGTTCATTGTGCGAGCGTTTCTCTGCTTTTTGAAACAGTTTCTCACTCTAGTTGAGATTGGTATCCCCCGCCTCAGCCTCCCACATGATGAGGTTGCAGCTTGCGTTTTGGTTTTTGGTTTGTTTCAAGCCAAGGATTTCTATATGTAGCCCAGGTTGGCCTAGATCTTGAGATCTTTCTGCCTCGTTCCAAGGTTTCCTGTCCTTTCTCTAAAGTCTTTAAGCCGTCTCCCCAGCCTTATCTCAGGGTGGGTTTTTGGGTTTTTTTTTTCCCTTTTAAACTTTAATTTATATTAACAATGGACTTGTGTATTTTTTCATCCCCTACCTGCCCCCGCCCTATCCCCCCATTCTCCTCTCCACCCTGTTTCCCTTCATCCCCCCAAGTCTCTTCACACGTGTGATCTGCTGGGTCCATCTAGGCCCCCAGCATTAGAACCGTAGAACCAGGGAGCAAGTGGTTCACCGGTGGTTCCGTAGTCTTTCAGGTACGGCTGTGTCTCGTGATTTTCTCCGTTCCGTGGTCAGCTCTTGTAAAGGTCCATTGAAGTAGACAGTGTTTGTCATAGTTAGGAACAGGTGTCAACTTGACTGTTGAGGGCTTGAGCTGCGGCACATTTATAGAGAATTAATGGTTGAGTTAAACCCAGAGCAAACCTGCAGGATATTATCTGGCCGATGGGGAAGGCCCAGCCCATCATGAGTGGGATTAGGTCTTGGAATAAAACACAGAGAGCTAGTTGAGAGTCGGCGTCCTTCCGTTCGCTCGGCCAGACATGCTGGTCTGGCAAGTAAGGATCGTCCCTCTCTCAGCCATTACATAGAGATGGTGTGGCCAGTTCCCTCGGCCCTGCTGTTGGTGTGAACTGTTCCATCAAGCTGGACGGTGAACTGTAACCGGAGGATCGTAAGAGAATAAACCCCTTGTTCCCTTAAGCTGTTTGATGATCATTTATCAGCAACCGTGCAGGCAGGCGGACTGCGACAATGTTGCATTGGCTTCTCAGGTCACACAGCCCTGAGATGAACAGTCTGGCATTTCCTCTCCCCAGCCTAGTCCTTCTGTTTTCACATTCTTCCTGCTTGTCCTGAGTAGGGCTGACTCGCCGGCAGACACTTTGTGCTTTGGCCAGTTGCGGTTCTCTGCATTGCAGATCTTTTGCACGTGGGCACCTGTCTGATCTGTGGGTGTAATGATAGCGTTTAGATAGTCACTTGTTATCAAGTATTTATAGTTAATACTAAAAAGTTTTTTCCTCCCAAGTGTCATGGTCTCCTTATCTGCGGGTATCTCTGGCTTAGTTTATAGTATCAGGAATATGTTCCATTGTGTCCCCTCTTTTAGGCTCTTCTGTCACCCCCTGACTTACGCTTCTTTCTATTTTATGCTAGCCTGGGGTTGCTTAAAAGCGCCTCATGCGGTGGGATGTGCAGCCTGAATCTTCCTACGACTCAGCACTGGCTCTGTGTAGACACCAGTAGTGGTCAAGCCTCGTGGGTCAGGCTTGACCAGGATCACTGAGCAGAGCCAGGGGTCCGTGGGGCAGCCCCTACCTGCCATCCCCCACAGCCTGGGCTTCCTCCTGCAGGCGGGTCCCTGGTGGGCGTGGACTGGCAGCCCCCAGTCTGCGAGGCTGAGCGCCGGCTGCCCCCAGCGTCCACTCCTCCCTCTGCGGTGGTCCTTCCTTCACTTCCTTGCACGGATGCCTGGCACCCCCAGCGCCTCCGCTCCAGGTTTCTCCCCAGTGACCTTCCTGCCCGACCCACTGCCTTCGTCCCTTGCTCACCTGTGTCCTTGACAGTCCCTCTCCTCCCAGCTGCAAATCACCTTCCCTTGCAGCTCCTGTGCCGGGGCCACCCCGCCTAAGGAACCCGGGAAGGCCCTACTCCATCACGCCCAGCCTGGCACCTGGGGCTTAGCAGGTGCCCAGTCATTCGTTGATGGGTGGGCGATGTTTTACTTGGTGTCCAGAGAACTTACTCAGGTGCCAACCGGGACACTCGGGGGAAGGGTCGGGGCTGCTGCTGCAGTCAGCTCATCTCTGTGTCCAGAACCTTGATGCTGGGTCTGCAGGGCGGGGCTTCCATCTTCTTGGACTGTCTGCGGTCGATGCCCACCTCGCAGACCTCAGTTCATGGACAGCAGTGAACAACAGACCTGGGCGTGGTCCCTTCTCCTGACCCCTGTGGCTCCAGGGTTGTTAAGGCGTTGGCATGGGGAGTTCAGGTGCAGAGTGGAAATGGCAGAGAAGCAGCCGAGGCTATTCCAAGGTCACCTCCAGCTCAGCCGAGCAGATGGTGGCCAGGGACTGTTGAATGGATGTGGGACGGGCCGCGGAAGAGGCGCATGTGGACAGATGACACGGTCCAGGTAGAGAGGGCAGAGCATCCCAAGCAAAGGTCACAAGGGAGCCCTGGGGAGTTTCAGGTGACTCGGGGCCTGTGAGGTTGGGCAGGAGGTGGCAGGGCATGACCCGGACCCCTAAGGAAAATTCCTGAAATCCTAGCCTGGACACATGTGGGTCGGCCAGAGCCACCGAGGGGACTCCTGGTGACAGAGCCTGCCCCGGGCTTGACCAGTCAGCCTGGGAAAGTGTCCTCCGTCCCCGGGTCCCTTCCCCAAGGCCAGAGCCGCGTGCTGAGTGACCCTCGCGTGTCTCCGGAGCCAGGCTGAAGCGATCCCGGCTGAAGGTGAGGTTCTGTACCAATGAGTCGCAGAAGTCCCGGCGGGAGCTGGCAGGGCTGCTTCAGCGGCTGGGATTCGACATCTCCGAGGGAGAGATGACCGCGCCGGCCCCCGCCACCTGCCGGATCCTGAAGGAGCGGGGCTTGCGACCACACCTGCTCATCCATGAGGGTAAGTCAGGGCCCAGGGTGCGGGCGCAGGGGAGAGGGCTGTTTGTCCCCTTGAGCCAAACCACAGGCAGTACATGTTCCAACCCGACGTCCGCCATGACTCTTCTGGGGTGCAGACCTCTTGGGGCCAGGAGGGAGCTGGGACCAGGTCCCCTCCATCCTTCCTTCCTTTCCGCACCACGGCCTTGACCTATGGGTTAGAGCCCAGCTTCTGAGTGATTCTGCAAGGAGAGCCTGGGGGATGAGCCCGGCGCTAGGGAATTATCCGGGGAGCAGGAGGTAGGAAGAAGGGGAGGGAGGGTCACTCTTAGCCCTGCTCCTTGGCACGACTGGCAGATGGCTGTAGCGATCAAATTTGGATCCAGAGTTCATTGTGAATGCAAGACCAGCGCAGAACAAACCAGGAGCCACAGTATTATCTGCTGACTGTTCACCAAGAACAGGACTGAAGGCTCGGAATCCAGGACGCTGTTTTGCCCTCCCGCCGAACCTCTCCCTTCCCTCCTCCTCCTGCCCCCTTCTTTTCCTCCTTCTCGTCTCCTTCCTTGCTCATGGTTTCTTTTCTTTCCTCCCTTCCTCCATCCTTCTCTCCCTCCCTCTCTCATTTCCTCTCCCTCTCTTATTCCTCCTCCCTCCCTCCTTCCTCCCTCCCTGTTTTCTTTTTCACAGACCACTTGGTGGGAGTGGGGCTTCTCCATGGAGTGCTTCTTTGAAGGCTGGAGGTGGAATTCATTGCCTTGGCACCAACGAAGAGAGACATGCCCAGCCTTTAAAAATCTCATTCCTGACATCCTTTCTTCCTAGTTGGGAACCCTGCCAATGTCTCTGGAAAGAAATTCTGTCTCCCTTTCCCTTAGGAAAGAGCCGTTAGACAAGGAAATGGGAGTGGGGCCGGGGAGGAGGGAGGTGAATGCAGCGTTGGCTGCAAGGTGGTGGGAGTGTATGGGGCAGTTAGCGGGGCACGGGGCAGTTAGCGGGGCACGGGGCAGCAGGAGACAGGCGCCCCTTCCACTGTCTCCTGTGTCTACAGTTGTTGATAAATGTACCTGTGTTTTCAGGGTTTGCATTTCTAATTATTATATAAATTTGAAAGAGAGTGGAAGAGAAGAGCTGTAGAAAGCGCACATGCGTGTCATGCACACCGAGAGTAACTTTCGCAAGTCAGGTCTCTCCTTCCATAATTGTTGCCTTCTGGGATTGAATTCAGGGTGTCAGGTTTGTGAGAAAGCGGCTGACCATCCCTCACTGGCCCCAGACTTAGATCTTTTTAAAAAAAGTACTTATTGGGAGGGAGGGAACTGGTGTACCTAATAAGTTTGTATGAGCTGAAATTAAAAAAAAAAAAGTACTTATTTACTTTAACAGGGAGGGAGGGGGGAGGGAGGGAGAAAGAGAGACAGAGAGAGAGAGAGAAACAGAGAGAGACAGAGAGAGAGAGACAGAGAGAGAGAGACAGAGAGAGAGACAGAGAGAGAGAGACAGAGAGAGAGAGACAGAGACAGAGAGAGAGACAGAGAGGGAGAGAGGGAGGTTGAACACACCACAGTCTGCATGTGAAGGTCAGAGGACTTTTGGAAGCTGCTTCTCTCCTTCCGCCCTGGGGATCAAACTTGGGTCATCAGTTTTGCACATGGGGCCTTTACCCCGCGCCCTCTCACTGATGCAACCTGGGATTTTCAGTTAAGATATTTTTTCTAATGACCGTGTAGCGTGGTGCATTTTTAAATGGCTGCGCACAGGCGCGCGCGCCGTGTGCACATGCATGTGTGCATGAAGGTTAGCGCACAGCTTTGTGGGGCCAGTTTTCTCCATCCATCCACCTTTATCTTTGCATAGTTCTGGGGACCCCAGGTTGTCAGACTTGCCTGCCAGGCTCTTTAGCCCCATGAGCCATCTCGTATGCCTTTTTTCAAGTTTTGCTATTGATGGGTTTTTCCCCAATGTTTATTATGAAAAATTTCAAATATATAGGAAACTTCAAAAAGGTTTTGGGGAGACGGCTCAGTTGGTAAAGTGCTTGCTGTGCAAGTATGAAGACCCGAGGCTGACCCCAAGAGCCTGATGAAAAGGCGGGCATGGTGGTAGACCCTGGTAGACCCCTGTGATCCCAGACCTGGGGAGGGGGAGACAGGAGGCTTCCCGGCCAGCAGCAGGCGGGGTAGAATTCTCCTCCACAGCTCATCGGCAGTGACCCCTCGGGTCTCGGGTTGTACTAGCCTTCTTTTGTCCTGCTGCAGGGAATCTGTGCTCTCTAGGTAGGACCCCCATCTCGTGTTAAGCCTCTGACTCTCCTGCCTGTGGCATGGGGCTGCACAGGGGGCCCCTGGGCTAACGTGGGTGACAGGTGGCATGCTGGGTGGGGGGATCCCAGGTGGAGTCCATTCTTCCACCAAGTTCTCTAGCCAGAGCAGTTGGGGTTCCTTGTACTGTTACGTGGGAGTGACCCCCTTTCCTTCTGCAGTTTTCATGGCGGCGTTGCATATCAGAAGACAGGAGCGGGCATGTGGCTCTGTCTTGAAGTACTGTCTCCCCTCCCCAGGGCTGGGATCACAGGGGTGTGCCGCCACGCCCGCCTTTTTATCGGGCTCCTGGGGATCAGCCTCCGCTCTTCATGCCTGCACAGCAAGCACTATACAGTAAACAGCTGTCTCCTCCAGAATTTTTTTGAAGTCTCCTGTATGTTTGTGGCTGTATGTTGCTTAGAGACCTAGGTCTGGCCCCAGCATGGCATGAAACCGAGCATGGGGCTCACACGTGCCATCCCAGCACTTGGGAGGTGAGGCAGCCGGGCCAGGAGTTCAGGGTCTTCCTTTCTGGCTTGAAAGTTCCAAGTCCACCCTGGCTCCAAAGAGCAGAAGAAAGAGCAAAATACGTATATAAACGAAACAAGCAAACGACAGTGCAAAGGTCAGAAGTGAATAACACCCATTGAATGTTCGTAGGTGCTAAAGAGATGGCCGAGTGGGTGAAGACACTTGCTGTCCAAGCGTGTTGCCGCGGGTTTGATCTCTGGCACCCACGTGGTGAGGGAGAGACCACCCACCACACACACATACACACATACACAGGATAAACATGTTTTTAAAAGTCAATTAAAAATGTAAACAGGGCAGAGCTGCAGAGAGAAGGCGCCATGCTGTGCCGGGCAGAGCCTTGGAGAGACAGTGCCATGCTGTCCCGGGCATCGGGTGCTCTCTTTCCAGGAGTCCGCTCAGAATTCGATCACATCGACGTGTCCAATCCAAACTGTGTTGTGATTGCGGATGCCGGCGACAGCTTCTCCTATCAGAACATGAACGAAGCCTTCAGGGTGCTCATGGAGCTGGAAAACCCCGTGCTCATCTCACTGGGAAAGGGGTGAGTTGTCCGTGGGGCGCGAGGTGTCCTTGAGGACATTATGTCAGGCGCTGCTTCTTGCTCCTTGCTCCACATCAAGAGAGGGTCCCAGGCAGGAGGACACGGCGAGCACAGGCCGGTTCTTGCTCCTCCCTCCCTGGCCTTCCCGCTCTTCCTTGTCTTTCACAGCCTTTCAGGAAGCCCTGGGTTCCTTCAGCAAGAAGCTCCATCCGCTTCTGTGAGGACCCTGGTGTGGAGAGGCAGGAAAGGAGGTGACGGCATCAAGGCAGGTGGAGATGCTGCGCTGACGACAGAGGGCTGGTGTTGACTGTCCCGAGCTTAGAGTCAAGGATGAGAAGGTCCCTTGGCTCAGGATGCAGCACAGGCTGTTGCAGAGCAGCCCAGGAAACCGTGGTACCCACAGGAGGATGGTTCACTCTGGGCACTGAGCGCCATCTCTGTATAGTTGTGAACTGGCCACCGTGCTTTGCTGGCACCTCGAACACACACCTCTAGCACATAGTTCCTCAGTACACACCTCCAGCTCACACCTCCTCCAGCTCACACTTCTTCCAGCTCACACCTCCTCCTACACACACCTCCTCCAGCTCACACCTGCTCCTACATACACCTCCTCCAGCTCACACCTCTTCCCGTTCACACCTCCTCCAAATCACACCTCCAGCTTGTACCTTCTCCAGCTCGTACCTCCTCCAGCTCACACCTCCTCCAGCTCACACTTCTTCCAGCTCACACCTCCTCCTACACACACCTCCTCCAGCTCACACCTGCTCCTACATACACCTCCTCCAGCTCACACCTCTTCCTGTTCACACCTCCTCCAGCTCACACCTCTTCCCGTTCACACCTCCTCCAGCTCACACCTCTTCCAGCTCACACCTCCTCCAGCTCACACCTCCAGCTTGTACCTCCTCCAGCTCATACCTCCAGCTCGTACCTCCTCCAGCTCACACCTCCTCCTACACACACCTCCTCCAGCTCACACCTCCTCCTACACACACCTCCTCCAGCTCACACCTCCTCCTACACACACCTCCTTCAGCTCATATCTCCTCCTACACCACCTCCAGCTCATACCTCCTCCTACACCTCCTCTAGCTCACACCTCCTCCAGCTCACACCTCCTCCAGCTCATACCTCCTCCAGCTCACACCTCCAGCTCATACCTCTAGCTCACACCTCCTACACACTTCCTCCAGCTCACACCTCAAGCTAACACTTCTAGCACACCCTTCCTCCTGCACATGCCTCACAGCTGTGTAAGTCAGCTTTCATTATTCTGACAGACACCTGAGGAAAACAGCCTAAAGACAATGAAGCTGGGCTTTGGTTCAATTTCAGGTTTTGGCCCATGGTTCCTTGGCCCTTGCTTTGGCCTGGGGTGGGACGGAGAAATGCGTACTTGAGGAAACTCAATCTTCTCCTGCAGGCCAGGAGGCAAAGAGCGAGGGCTAGATTTGTGGTACCCCCATAGAGGGCACTCCCCTGTGACTGAATGTTTTCCCCTTCTCTAACCCCACGTCTTCCTAACCTACACTCAGGATGCGGGCCTGTAAGTGCGTGTGCCTGCGGAGACTGAAGGCATACGTCGGCAATCATCCACATTGCTCGTCTTATCGCTTTGCTCTGGGGTTCCTGGGTGCCGCCTTCCAGGGCTAGAATGACAGACGCCGCCATTTCCAGCATTTGCACATGGGATTTGGGTATCTGAACACAAGGTCCTTTTGCTTGTGAGGAAGTCTTTAACCATCTTTAACCGGGCCATCTCCCCTGTCCACCATGTCTTTCTTTAAAGACAACTGTGTAGCCATACTAGTACTATGTAGGCTAGGTTACATACTAGTACTGAGTTATATACTAGTACTATGTAGGCTAGGTTACATACTAGTACTGAGTTATGTACTAGTACTGTAGCCTAGGTTATATATTAGTACTGAGTTATATACTAGTACTGTAGCCTAAGTTAAATACCAGTACTGAGTTTTTTACTAGTATTGTAGCCTAGGTTATATACTAGTACTGAGTTATATACTAGTAATGTAGCCAAGGTTATATACTGGTACTGAGTTATATACTAGTACTATAGCCTAGATTATATACTAGTACTGAGTTATATACTAGTACTGTAGCCTAGGTTATATACCGGTACTGAGTTATATACTAGTACTGTAGCCTAGGTTATATACCGGTACTGAGTTATATACTAGTACTGTAGCCTAGGTTATATACCGGTACTGAGTTATATACTAGTACTGTAGCCTAGGTTAAATACCGGTACTGAGTTATATACTAGTACTGTAGCCTAGGTTAAATACCGGTACTGAGTTATACAATAATACTGTAGCCTAGGTTATATACCAGTACTGAGTTATACAATAATACTGTAGCCTAGGTTATATACCAGTACTGAGTTATACAATAATACTGTAGCCTAGGTTATATACCAGTACTGAGTTATACAATAATACTGTAGCCTAGGTTACATACCAGTACTGAGTTATACAATAATACTGTAGCCTAGGTTATATACCAGTACTGAGTTATACAATAATACTGTAGCCTAGGTTATATACCAGTACTGAGTTATATACTAGTACTTAGCCTAGGTTACATACCAGTACTGAGTTATACAATAATACTGTAGCCTAGGTTATATACCAGTACTGAGTTATATACTAGTACTGTAGCCTAGGTTAAATACTGGTACTGAGTTATATACTAGTACTGTAGCCTAGGTTAAATACCAGTACTGAGTTATACAATAATACTGTAGCCTAGGTTACATACCAGTACTGAGTTATATACTAGTACTGTAGCCTAGGTTATATACCAGTACTGAGTTATACAATAATACTGTAGCCTAGGTTATATACCAGTACTGAGTTATATACTAGTACTGTAGCCTAGGTTAAATACTGGTACTGAGTTATATACTAGTACTGTAGCCTAGGTTAAATACCAGTACTGAGTTATACAATAATACTGTAGCCTAGGTTATATACCAGTACTGAGTTATACAATAATACTGTAGCCTAGGTCACATACCAGTACTGAGTTATATACTAGTACTGTAGCCTAGGTCACATACCAGTACTGAGTTATATACTAGTACTGTAGCCTAGGTTATATACCAGTACTGAGCCCACATGCCCCCCCCCCCACAACAGCCTGCCCAAGTGACTGCTTCTATCACTTTCAGTCATCACAGAGTTCACCCTGCCAATTACCCATCTCCAAGCCTCCAACTTAGTGTTATTTATATTATGCTGGGCAGCTGTGCACAAACCTGGCGATGTGTATTTGGACCCTGGGGCCCACAGGGTGGAAGGAGAGAACCAACTTCCAAAAGTTGCCCTCTGACCTCCACACATGTAACGTGTCACATGCGCTCTAGCTTTGCTCTATAAATAAGTCGCATAAAATAATCTACTCACGGGGCTGGAGAGGTGGTTAAGCCTCTTGCAGGTGGAAGGTCCTGAGTTCAGATCCTAGACCCCACATATAGACGCCTGTGGAAGCGGGGGCGGCCTGCGTTTCTGGTCCTGGTAGGGCGGAGCCTGTGATTCCCAGGGCAGAGTAAATGAGGAGGTGGAGGCGTCCATGGTGGCTCCCGAATTGGTCTTTGGTTCTACACACACACATACATACACGCACACATGCACGCACAATTGAATGAACAATAAATAATAAAACATTTTTTAAAAAAAATCTACTCACAGTATGCTGTTTGTTTTCTCACAGCACAGATGGATTCCTTCATCTTTGTCTCTATTAAAAACGAGCACATGAAAGATGATTCAAGAGATAAAAGAGAGGATAGATATTTTTAGAAACTGTTTTCTAGTGTGTTACTGCATAAATCAAATGGGTGCATTGCTGGCTGGGATTCTTTAGAGAAACGAGAACCCTCCAGGATGTGGATTGAGAAAGATTGATCGTGGTAGCGGGGAAGGCCCCAGTGCCCTGTGCAAGAACGTCCTCTGGGCTGGGGAAGAGGGGGATTCATGAAGACTTTCTTCTGGTTCCCTGTGGCCCACCCACATAGAGAGGGTGGTCTGCTTTCAGATGCTGTCAGTTTCAATGTAGATTTCATCCAGAGGTCCTCATTACCAAAACCTCCAGAACCATGCTTGGCCACCTCTCCGGTCACCCTGGCCAGTGACTGACACCCTTCTGTGGTTTCTGTCACTGCTTTGTGAGGCAAGGCACACATCTGGCCTGTTTAACCCCTTGTGGGTCCCCCCCATTGCCCCCCCCCATGTGTGGCATGTTAGCAACCATTATGACTCGTTTGTGCCGAAATACTTTTCTTTAAAGTAGTTTCATAATTGCTAAAATTTCTCATCCCAGATTACAACTCACGGTCGTTGGTGAAATTGCTTGCTGCAGCTGTGGAATCCTGCAGTAGATTCAGCAGTAGGCTGGGGTTTAGCGGGGTCTCCTGTGGGCGGGGTCTCCTGTGGGCGGGGTTCTTTTTTTAACGTGGGACCTGGGATCCGAACTCAGAACCTTCTGCTTGTGAGACAGAGTCACAATCCCTGAGCCATCTCTCCAGCCCCTGTGGGCGGGGTTCTTGTGGGTAAAAACCCAGAGAAAGGATCCAGTGGGTGTTCAGAAGGGTCTGTGCGCAGCCCAAGGACCCCGAAGGAGGTTGTGTGGCTGGCTGGGGTGGCCTCCAGTGGGGTCTGTTGGGAGGCAGCTGTCGCCTCTTGGAGGTGGAGTGATTTACATTTGGCATCTGTTTGGACCAGACAGAGGGAATTGGCTTTGTAATTTCTTCTGTCATGCCTCCGTCAGAAAATTAAGCTGTTTACTCGACAGACGATGGAAGGTTAATGGCTCTTTGGGGAGAGGTCAAGTGGTCATTTTGCAGAGAGGCTGCCCTGAAGAATCAGAAACCAGGAGGATGAAGCATAAAATCAGATCTGACTGCCCCCGCCCCACCCTCCCGGGTCCACCACGGCCTTCACGGCTCAGCATGCAGGGCCCACTCGGGGCTGCCCTGGGCGTCGCTGCCGGAAAGGAGGCGCTGTATGTGCAGCTTAAGGATGCAGACCTGGGGCGGGGGCTGCTCTCACTGTTGCTATGAACGGTGTGCACAGTCAGTTTCGAGTGACTTTATTTTTCTGCATGAGTAATAAATTCAGAAAAATTTTGAGTCCCCCCCAAAAGCCCAGATTTAGTTTTGTTTTTTAAAGAATAGATATTAAAAGTTCGTGGAGCTGGGGGGGGGGAGTGACCACATGATCAGCATGTGACCCAAAGCAGGAGACCTCCAGGTCCCCTGACTGCAGCCTAGCGGGACCTGTGAGTCCTAGGTTCAGGAGACACCTGTCTCAAAGGAATAAGGTGGGAGAGGGATGGAGGAGGGCACCCTGTAAGGGCCTCCTCGTGCATGTGCACACATACATGCACACATACATGCACACGTGCACACACATGCCACACGCATGACGGCATGTGCATACACATTCTTACCATCTCTGGACGATGGGAACAGAGGCGAGGCTTCGCCGCGCGTGTCTCACGTCTCGCGGCGTGTCTGCACGCTCAGGCCTCTCACTTTAGAGGTGACCCTGGGAGCCCCAAGGCCAACAGAGCCAAGCTCCGATGTGTCCTTGGTAGATTTCCCAGTGAGAGGAGCTTGCGTCCTCCTGAGAGCCCCCAGAGCCCAGAAGTTCCCAGAATCCTCAGCTGTAGGCAGCTGTACTTGCTGCAATGGTGACCTTGTACTGGAAGTTTCCTCTTGGGCCTATAAGCATATCTGTTGAGCGAGGTCCTCAGCCCGCGCCTCTGACCTCACCCTTGACCTCACCTCTGACTTCACTTCTGACCTCGCCCTTGACCTCACCTCTGATTTCGCCTCTGACCTCCCTTCTGACCTCGCCTCTGACTCCGCCTCTGACCTTGCCTCTGACCTCACCTGTTGCAGTCAGCCTGGATGGTTGCTGATAAATGACTATCAAATGGCTTAAGGGAACAAGGGTTTATTCTCTCTTGGGATTCCTGGTCATAGTTTTCAGTCCAGCTTGACAGGAGAGCTGCACCAACACCAGGGCCGAGGGAACTGGCCACACCATCACCACTTAACAGCCGAGAGAGGGACGACCCTTACTTGCCAGACCAGCATGTCTGGCCAAGTATACAGAAGGATGCCAACTCTCTCAACCAGCTCT
>JALPQD010000840.1:0-430000 GCA_023101885.1 Typhlomys cinereus | reverse complement strand
GCCTTTTTGACACAAAGCCTGATGTAGCTGAGGATGACCTTGGATTTTTGGTCCTTCTGCCTGGAGTCCCCGGGGGCTGGGATCACAGGCGCCCCCTCTAGTACTGACTACATGTCCAGGCCTGGAGCCCCAAGCTTGGCGCTGCCAGGCAGGCATCCCCAGCCTCGGATCTGTTGTTTGGCCCTAACCAGTCTCAGGACAGCAGTGCCGCCTGGTAGCTCTGGGCCGTCCTGGTTTTGTGGCAGCCCGCCTTTCAGTTTTCTGTCTCCCCACTACCACATCAGTCAGAAAGGAAGTGGAATCCAGCCTGACAGATAGAGTTTTTTTATTTCCCCTGACAGCGCACCTCTTGACCTCCATCTTCTTGCCAATGATTTTTTAAATCCTAAATGATTTGGCAATAATTGCTCCTCCTGGCGCGATTATTGCCCTTCACCGATAGTAAATCTGTGAATCCCCCAGGGTCCCGAGCGTGCTTCAGTATGCGGCGCCCACAAGCTGGGCCAGACAGGCATCGCTGCTCCCGGCAGCTGCCCACGCTGCCCACACCGACCCCTGCTCCCCGCCGCCCTCATGAGCTGCTTCCTGGGGCTCTGCCCCGCGCAGGCGTCTGTCCACCAGGCCGGACACAGGCGCCCTTCTTGAATGACAGCTCTTCCTCCCAGGGACTCACTGTTTTCAGTTTCTGTGGCACCATGGGTCACACCGCTCCGGGGCGTGCAGGAGGGCCCGAGCGGCTCCCTTCTCGGAGGGAAGACCCCCAGGGTCCAGTTGTATTCGGGGAGCGCACGTGCGCAGCTCGCTCGTGTACTGTGCTCATGGAACTTGACCTCACGTATAGCAGAGATCAGACTCTAGCTTCTGATCCTCCCCCAGCCTCGCCTGCCAGGTTCTGAGGTTAGTGTGTCCCTCTACCCAGCATATGCGGTATGTACACCCTCCTACTTTTCTTTTTTCTGCAACCCACCGAGTTCAGTTAGGGCTGCTTGGGTGAATGTGGGTGAGGTGTTGTTCCTGGACTTCAGGCAGCTTACCAGTGGATGCACCCCAAAGACAACTCTCCTTCCCCAGCAACTGCCAGAGCTCCTCAGGGAGGGGCGGGGCCTCAGGAGCCCCTCCCCCACCATGATGGAACCTTGACAGGTCCCATCGTGCAGGTCTTACATGGGTTGTCACAGCCGCCATGAGTTCAACAGTCTTGCCCTCATTGTTTGCTTGTTTATTTTTAACAGTGGAGGGGATAAAACCAGGGCCTCCTGTAAGCTGACAAGATTCTGCTAACCGAGCTCTGTCCCCACCTTGCACGTACACAATTTGACCTGACCAGATGCATGGAAGGTGTCGGGCATGATGGGGTGTTGCAGTAGTTGGAAAGTATACAAGGGTCGCAGCACTCTGACAGCGGAGGGCAAAGTCCTGAGTTGGTGTCCACAAGCTGACCCAACAGTTTCAGGACACCTCCTTGGGAAGGGCGGGTCAACGTTCTGTCTGCCCTGGAGGCCACGCCCTGAGAGTTGGAGCTTTGGAGTTCTCTGCCCATCCCATCCCCACATACATACGGAGTAGATGTCTTGGGTCAGATCCACCAGGTGGTTTGACGATTTCCAAGTAACTCTGTGAAAGTTTGAGGGCCACAAAAATTTGCCCCTGTGCTAGGCAGTGTTGCTGGGATTAGAAATGTTCTGGCTCCTGTCGCAGCTGGAACCAGGACTTGTCTAGTATTTATTTAAATCAGCTGCTTTTTCTTTCTTAAATGTGTGTGTATGTGCGTGTGTGTGTGCATGTATGCGTGTGTGTGTGCAAGAGGGCACTTGAGTGCGTGTGCCTGTGGAGGCCCAAGGGTGACTCAATGTGAACTCATCCTGGATTGCTCTTCCTCCCTTGGGCTTTGCTCTGGGGTTTCCCAGGCTCCACCTTCCAGGGCCAGAAGTGCAGGCCGCCATCATTTCCACCTGGCGTTTTTGTGTGGAATCTGGGATCCAAGCTTAGGTCCCCTGAGCCGTCTCATCTCTTCAGCCCCCTAAATGTGTTTTAAAAGGAACGCTGGCTCATTCCTATAATCAGAAGACCAGAATGTTCCACGTGCCATCATCGATCAGAAGTTCAACGGTGCATGTTGTAATGAGATTATTTATAGCTGTGTCGCTCCCAGTGTCCAAATGTGTCACTGGTATTCGTAATGCATTCTGGGAAACATGGGAGCAGGCGGGAAAGAGATTAAAAAAAAAAACCTGTGAGAAAGGCAAAGCCTAGAATATTCCTCATCTCAAGATAAGCGCATCTGACGCGCCCACCCCTGGTAACTGGTAGATGGTCATCATGTGCTTCGTTGAGCATGTGTAGTCGGGGGCCTCGTGGCTTCGGGTTCTGCTGGCGCATGACTGTGGGGAGCCCAGGCGGTGGTTAGAAGAGCCGTGCGGGGCGTCCCAGCCACTCTGCTCAGGAGTCTCGGAGATAGTGGCTTTGGGCTTAGCCTGTGCTTTGGGGGTCCTTTGTGCCATCTGCCCTGGTGGCTGGTGCAGAGACAGTAGTCAGAAGACGGTCATCCCTCGGGCGGTGCTCCCAGAAGACGTCTTCCCTCGGGTGTGCCCCCACCATTCCTGTACACTCCCCGTCCTGCCTGCCCCCTTTTGCCCTTCAGATCAAAAGCGACAAGCTTGCCTGCTGTAAGAAGTTATGTCAGACCCGCAGCCTCCTTGGACTTACCACGGATCCGGGCAACACCCGGCTGTCTTCGAAGCTGATCTCTGATCTTGGTGTTCCCTGGGATCTTGGATCTGTAGATTTAAAATTTTTTTGCACGTACTTTGTGTGTGTGTGTGTGTGTGTGATATTGTTGTTGCAAGATGTGGGGTTTGACAGTAGTCACTTCACAATTGAAAACAAAACCTTTTGAGTCACGAACTGCAGATTGGCCAGGGACTGACTTTGTTTTTCATGACACCAGCGACTGTCCAAATCAGCGGATCATGTGGGATTTAGCGTCATGGGAGGTGGAGGCCGGCACCCACATCCCCTTCCGTCCTCGGGGCGCCAGAGCACATTTATGACTGCTGATTGATTTCCACCTGCATAAATACGTCCCTGTCAAAGCCGTAGCCCACGGGGCAGCAGGAGGCTTATTCAGGGTGGGTTGCCTTTTAATTGACATGCTGGCAATATTATCTTGTTTAATGTGCGGGCCGGTGGCGTTGAGCGTCAGATCAGGCATTTATTATGTCAGAAAGATGAACGAGCACCAGCGTCCAAGCCGCCCAGCATCACTTCTGAGTGCATTTCACTGCCGTGACAGGCTGTCATGATCGGGGACGACATCGTGGGCGACGTTGGCGGTGCCCAGCGGTGTGGAATGAGAGCCCTGCAGGTGCGGACCGGGAAGTTCAGGTCAGTGCCCGCCGCGGCCGTGTGTTCCTGCCTTTTCCTGCTCTTGCTTTGTTGTGCTTTCCAGTCACAGGATTTCCTTCTCAAGTGGACAGGCACTTGTGGACATCCGTGGCCGTGTCTGTAACTGGCCCCCAAGGACAGGTGCAACTGTTCTTCGTGCCTGTCCTTCATTGGGCGATGTACTGTGGAAAAACCCTCACAGTGGGTCTGGGTGTTGACGCAGAGTGAATCTGTGTGAGGAGCAGGTAAAGAGCGTGACCGTCCCGGGGAATCGGGATGAATTTGGCCACGTGCACTTTGGCAGTGGCTCCGCGGAGTTTGCATTCAGCTACCCCGGCCTCTCCAGAACCTTCTACTGTGCCTTCGAGAGGCAGGGAACTTTAACAGCAACATGGCTGCCAGGATGCTCTGAGATGGGACCTTACTCCAAACGCTCGGATTCTGTTGTTGGGTCTGAAGTCTGAGAATAACCCGTAGGGGTCTAGCCCTTGTGGGGACCTGTGGGGACAGCGCTGTGGCTCCTTCGGCTACTGAGACTGTCTCTGACATCAGGGTTGCTTATTCTAGATGGATCCTGTGGTCGCCTTTCAGACAAAGTACAGCTCTGCAGGTGGTAGAAAGACTCGGTTAGAACACAGGTCCCTGGGTGGGCGAGGGCGGGCCAGTTACATCCACCCCGAGCAGTCAGCTGAGGCCGGTCAGAATCCATCAACGGCCTGACCCTCCATCCCGAGGTCCATGGGAGGAACCCGAGGAGGGAGCTATGAGTCCAACCAAGGTCAGTGACCACTCCTGGCCCCTCCCAGGGAAACCCCTTTGAAGCCCACCACATTGCAACTCGGACCTTCTCTTCTCAGGTTCTCAAAGGAGGGTGTCCTGGCTCCACGGGTTACATCTGGCCCCTATAAGCCCCAGAAACATCCTGCCCGAGAGCCAGCCTGGGCCCTGTCTGGTCTGCTCATGATACTGTAACGGAATACCTGAGCCGGGTCCTTGCTCAAAGGAGAAATACATTCTCACAGTTCTGGGGCTCGGAGTTCAAGGCCAAGGTCTCAGCAGGTTCAGTCTCTGATTCCAAGATGACCTTGAGAATTCGTTCCTTGTCACTGTTGCTGCTACCAGATACCTGACAGAAGCAACTCAAGGCCAGAGAGAGACCACGCCTTGCGGTGATTTCTCAGGGGAGGGGTCGCCTTGCCCTGTTGGGAAGGTTTTGTAAGGAGGCAGGACAAGGGTCTCAGAGGCCTGGATCGCCCCCAGGAAGGCCACACGGGCAGAAAAGGCGACACTTCTGTGCTGCAGGATGTGGTGAAAGGGTGGTCAAGAGCCCTCTGCCAGATGAGTGGAGTGTTTGAAATGCACTGGTGTCAGAGAGCAGTGGGGACGGAGATGGTCGGTCGCCCAGCTCAGGAGTCGTCATTGTCGCGTCTCCAGGATGAAATGCTGGCTTTGGTGTTGTTAGTTTCACCTCACGTAAGCGTGTCATATTTTGTCTGTGGGGTTACTAGGAAATCATAACCTGACCCTAACCCCAACCTGACTGGGACAGGGGTGAGGAGGACCTGCACCGCTCCCTTCTTCCTGCAGGTGGCGCTCCAGGTGCACAGAGGCCCCTTCGGGATGTGGCTGCACCCGGGTGGGCATCCGTGCTGGGTGCGGTGGGGGGCTGGGGCTCCAGACGTCTGTAGCCCCGCACTGTGCCTCCTGCAGTGTGTGTCCAGCGCTGACTGGTGGGTAGCCTCGGAATTCAGACAGCACTTTGGAGCCCCTTTCCTCTGTAAAGCGCCTCTATTCTGCCTCCTGGCAGTGCCAGTCACCCTTTGCAGGGCTGCCCCAGCCCATGAAGCTTCTGTCACTCTGGCCACCCCTGAGCAGGCAGTGCTAGGTGTGGAGGCCAGCGTGGCCCCATCCGCACCAGATACGAATCCTGTAGCCAGAGCTACGCGACGTGACTGAGGTGCGTCCTTGTCGCCGTGTTGGCCCCTGAGAGGCTCCGAGCGGCCACTGATGGGCCATCGGGGCCCTGGAAGGACTCCTGGACGCTGTGCTCTGTCGGTGACTTGACGGCAGCAAGGAGAGAGCCACTCACACCTGGCGTGAAGCTGTAACAGGACTCAACTGCCGAACTCTCTGGGCTGCTAAACAAGGCTGGGATGGTACCACGGTCACAGGCAGAGATGTGGCCAGGTACTGCAGTCCCTGCCTGGAGAGCGGGGTCCTGCTGGCTGGCTGGGGCTCACTGAACCCCCTTGTTCTGCCTGCCAGTGCTAGGAAGGCGGCGGGAACAAACCTGCAGCCCCTTCATCCTGATGGGGACACGGGCCATGGCCACAGGGATGGGTGTAGACACTTCCAAATTCAGAGAGGTCTCTTAGCTGGCCTGAGGTCACACAGCAAGCCCCCCCCCGAAATTGCCTTTTCTCTTGGTAGCCTTCCGTAGATGCTGTATTCAGAGTTGGCGCGTGTCACCGTGCGTTTGACACACACAAGCGTTCTGCATATTTCTTGCCTGCTCAGGAGACCCGGATCCCCTCAGCCGTCGTCATTGTCAAAGCTCCCAACCGGGCAACTACTAATCTATCTTTGTCCTGCACTTTCAGTAAACTTTAAATTTATTGTGACAAAGTTACATAGAACTGGCCATTTAAAGTTGTTATGTGGAGTTAAGAGATGACTTGGTAAAGTACTCGCACAGAGCCCGAGTTGACCCCCAGAACCCAGACGTGGTGGCGCACACGTGTCATCCCGGCACCAGGGAGGCAGAGACAGGCAGAGCTCGTGCCAGCCAGCCTGGCTGATCAAGTCCCAGGCCTCAGGACACAGAGGGACAGCGGCATATGTGGAGATCAGAAGCCAACCTCAGGTGGCACACCTGGGCACCCCCACACACGAGTACACAGTGCACACGTGCACCCCCACCTCCACACAGATACACACGTGCACAGACACATTGTGAAGTTCGTGAATTCTGAGCAGTTTAATGAACAACAAAAAGCAATTCCAAGATCTAGGATCCCCACTGACTCCCCAGCAGACCTGAGGCCCAGCTCGGCCCCCCAAGTCAGCACAGCCCCCTCCCTGGTCCCTGCCACTTCTGGGCGTGCTTCAGGTCCCCCTGTGGGTCGGCGTCCTCAGCAGTGGGCCTAGGGCTGCTCCGGCCTGTGTGTACGTGGGTTTGCACACGGGCCAGGCCTGGCCCCCGGCCTGAACACTGTCTCTGCCAGGCACAAGCTGCCAGAATGTTCTGACCCAGAGTTGGTGCTGAAGTGCATCATTCAACCCCTTCCCTGTCCCAGGGCGCAGACGACTTGTCTGCCACTGTGGTCCTCCCATGGGGGCAGAGGCTCCGCCTCCGCACCTTGGGGTGCCTGACTCAGCAGTGGGCGGCAGAGTCCATAGGGCTTCGGGACTGTCACGTGACCAGGCCGCTGCCGCGTCAGTCAGTGCCTCTCCTGGGACCAGGGCCCCGGGCGCTTGTGTGGGGCCTGTTGCTTAGCTGTGCATTCTCAGCGACAGCACCCACTGCCAAGGCTTAGATGAGGTTTAAAAATACCAGAGCGCTCAGCCTGCCTGGTCTCTCACACACGAGTAGATTTTTATTTTATTTTTATTTGTGTGTTGGGGGGGCACCGTGTGTCCCTTTGGAGGACCAAGGATAACTTTGGGAATCCTCCTGGATTGCTTCTACCTCCTTTACATGCGTGGAAACTGCTGGCCATGGGCCGTGCTGCGTAGACGCTCTTGCCAGCGCAGCCCGCCTGGCCCAGTGAGCAGGCGCTGTGGCGGGCACCTCTGTTCCCGTGCTTCGACTTGCCCCAGCATCCCCAGCAAGCACACATCCAGAGGGGCATTCTGCACCTGAGGGATTCTTCTGGAATAGCAGGGTAGTGACCTCGGGGCGCAGGGACCTTGGCCCGTGACGAGGAAGGACAAGGGCTGTCACCTGAACTCTTCCTGCCCCTGCACAGAGTGGGAAGGTGGCTTCGTCGCATCCCACACTCACTTCCAGACTCTGTAATCCATACACGCACGCGCGCGTACACAGACACACGCGCACACACACCTTAGTAGGTCAGTCACGGGACAGACTCTGCACACACTCACACATGCACGCACACACACACGCACATACCTTCTTAGTAGGTCAGTCACAGGACAGACTGCACACACCCATACATGCACACACACACACACACGCACACACCTTCTTAGTCGGTCAGTCACAGGACAGACTGCACACACCCATACATGCACACATACACACACACGCACACACCTTAGGTCAGTCACAGGACAGACTCTGCACACACCCACACGTGCACACACACACGTGCACGTATGCATACACACATACATATGCACACGCACACACCTTCTTGGTAGGTCAGTCACAGGCCAGGGTCCCAGCCCCCCACTGTGGATTTGTGCCATGGGCTCCATCCCCATCTGTGGTCTTGGGGGGGGTTGGCAGCCCTAGGGTGCTCACTCGAGGCTGGAGGGCCGGGTTAGAATGCTGGTCCTCAGCAGTGCAGGCCGAGGGGTCCCAGCTGAGACGGTGGTCAAGCCGCGACCTTGCTTGAAGGCCCAAGCTGCCCACTGCGTCCTTTGCGGCCGTCTAAGCCCCGCACTTACTGGGGAGACCAGAGTTTGGGGACAACCTATGGCACCAGGCAGGGGTCAGTGTCCCCCAAGACTCCCTGTCCTCCGCTCTGCTCCAAACACCCCCTTCTCCCCCTCGTCCTTCCTCAGCAGCATGTCCCCCTCCTCCGAGGTCATCGGCCCTTCGCCTCTTTCCACGCTGCCTCCTGTCGTGGCCACGAGAGGGCGCTCTGTGACCAGGTACAGAGCCCTCCTGCCCGAGCCCAGGACTTGGCACCGGAGCCAGCCAGGGCTCCCCACTCACAGTCACATGGGCACCCCCTTGGTCCAGCTCACTCCGACACACGCTACCCCCTCCCCCAGCACCCAAGCTGCAATGTTCCCTGCCACAGTTGTGGACAAACTAGCCTGCGAGACTCTGGGGCAGCCTGCGGTCCCAGGGACTACAGCAGGGGTTGCGGCCCCTGGCGCCTTCCAGCCCTTTTGTTCTCCTGAGGATACGCGCTCTGGGGAGAAGCCCAGAGCTGGGCCCGGGCCGGGGGTCGCAGTCAGCATCTGAGAGGGGAGAGAGAGAAGGACCTGTGTCAGGACAGCCCTGGCCCACCAAGATCCCCCCTGACTCCCCCACCCCGCCACGACTCCTTCCTTAAGTGTGTCATCCATGCCGTGTCCCCCAGCCATCCCTCCTCGCCTGTCCCCCGACCCCTCCAGGGCGTTCCTGGATCCAGCGTCAAAGCCTTCCCTGGTGATGGATCCCCCAGCCAGCAGGGGGCTCCGTGCCGCCCGAGGTCTCAGCTCCCCGCGGCTTCACCTTCACCCAGGCCTGCTCGGGGGAGCCTGAGCACGCTTGGCTGAGGAGAAGCAGCCCGCACGCTTCAGCGTTCCCACAGTGTGCGTGTGCGCGTGTGTGCATGCGTGTGCGCGCGTGTGTGCGCGTGCGTGTGTGCGTGTGCGTGTGTGTGTGCGCGCGTGTGCGTGCGTGTGTGCGCGTGTGCCTGCGGAGGCCCAAGGGTGACATGGGGAATCATCCTGAGTTGCTCTTCCTCCTTAGGGCAGCTTTGCTCTGGGGTCCCACGCCTGCCTTCCCCTGAAGTTTCCAGCTTCCACCAGCGTTTTCCATGGGGTCTGAGAAACAACTCAAGTCCTTGTGGCTTGTGAGACGACCTAAGCGCTGAGCCCTCTCCCCGCCTTCTTATTTCCAAACCATAAAAACAAATGTTTCATATTTGTTGTCTTATGTACACACGTGCCTGTGTGCTGGCGGGTGTCAGTCAGAGGCCAATTGTTGGGCTGTGGGAACCGGTGGTTTCCAGGGCTGGAACTGAGTTTATCAGCCTTGGGGCCAAGTACCTTTGCCTCTGAGCCATCATACCTGTCCTTTCTGGAGCCATTTCAGAGTCTCCCAAACAGATGTTTCTAGGCCTGTCCAGGAGACAGACCGTAACTTGAGGTCCGCCTGGCTACATAAGATCTTTGTCTCAAAAACAACAGAAAGTACGCTGCTTTGGTTGTGCTTCCTCCCAGAACTCAACGTCCTCTGACATTTCCTGTCTGTGTCATTTTCATGATGGCGGCCAAATAACGTCATCTTTAGTTCTTCAGTGGCGCTCGTTCTCCCTCGGCCCGTGTGTCCGTTCGCTGTGGGCATATGCCACGTGGGCACACGATTCCCGTGGACTCATCAGCTTACCATCTGTTACCGTCACCATTCCGCGTGCTGCTCATGGTCCCCATGCGTCCGCTGGTGGCCCCACCAGGCTGACCCCCTGTCCTGTCGATGCGTCCCGACCATTCTCTGTGCGGAAAGTTGTTTCAGACTCATCTCACCTGTTCTGCCTCAGTCCTGGAATCAGCTGTTTCTCAGGGAGGGAGGCCCCGCCCCTTCCACGGAAAGTGCTTTGTGGACTCCAAACCCAGAGGGAGAAGCACCTTCCGTTGCTTCTGGGTGTCACCGTTCTGGTGGCGGAGGGGGTGTGAGTGCGAGTTATTCTCCCCGCGTGTGCTGTTGCCGTGTGCGGCTCTCTGTGCCGGGTGCTGCAGCCGGTACCTGCAGCCTTGTATTTGCACCTTCCCCCTCCAACAGGAAGGAAGCACCTGGCCCCGCCCCTCCCCACCCACTCGTTCCCCCTCCAAGCAGTTGTCAGTGGCAGAGGCCTCTCAGCTGCGGCTGTGGTTCTCATGGGAGCCTGGGGGGGCAGGGGAGTGTCGCTGGAGGTCCCGCTGGTGAGTAAACCGCAGTTCAGTGGCCAGCACGTGTCTCTGCGGTGAGGACAGAGTCACGAGTCAGTGCGCAGAAGGGGCGTCTGTGGTCGGCAGCTGGGTGCTGGCTTGGGCTGGGCGAGCTCCGGAGATGAGACCCCCAAGCTCAGAACCTGGACTCCATGCAGGGACTTGGGGTGGGGCCAAGGATGTGGGGGCAGCGTGGGAACCTGGAGCTCTTGGCTACAGAGGAAACTTCTGGAGGCCTCAGGGCCTGGGAAGGGCTGGGTGGGCAGGGGAGCCTGAAGCCAGGGGAGCCCACGCTCCAAGCCAATGCCAGGGATGCCCTCGGTGCCCGGTCTGCCTGGGTCTCTTTGTGCTCAGCCCCAGCAGGCTGGCACCTACTGTTCTGTTCT
Organism: Typhlomys cinereus; assembly: GCA_023101885.1. Classification (NCBI taxonomy): domain Eukaryota; kingdom Metazoa; phylum Chordata; class Mammalia; order Rodentia; family Platacanthomyidae; genus Typhlomys; species Typhlomys cinereus. The sequence continues at coordinate 419,402 of JALPQD010000840.1, read as the reverse complement.
CTCTCTCTCTCGTCTTTCTTTCGTCTCCTGAGACTACATTGTGCAGAAGACCCGAAGAGGAGGAGATTGTACTAGTTCATCAACGGCAGGCAGCTGGGTGGGTCCCGGGGTCCCCAGGTGGGTACAGGTGCGCCTCCCCCAGCACTGGTCCCCTCCCCCAGCACTGGTCCCCTCCCCCCGCACTGGTCCCCTCTCCCCGCACTGGTCCCCTCCCCCAGCACTGGTAGACCATGATGCCTTGCGGCTCTGCCCAAGAGGAGGTGCGTGCTGTGCTGTGGGCAGCAGGACTCCTGTGTGTCCCTCTGTGCTGCAGCGCAAGGACCCCAGAACTAAGAACAGCGGGTGTAGCATCCTCAGGCTGTGGACCCCAGTCCCAGTTCTGCCTTGGACTTGGGGACCCTGTCGAGATTTCCAGGCCACTGATGCATCCGCAACAGCTTTTTTCACTCTTCTGGTACCTTTAGATTTTCCACGGGGCTAGGAGAGAACACCACAGCAGAGGGCAGAGAGTTCTGACAGCCTGGCACGGTGGGAGACTGAGAGAGGGGGGCCCCGGACCCCTGCCTTACTCTGCGGACCCCGTTGGCAGCCCCCCCAGCTGCGCTCAGGCCTGTCTCCTGGCTCATTCTGTAATGCTCCCCCCAAAGGCCTCCTGGCTCCCGGGAGTGCAGATTCTGGGGCGACCCAGGATCCCAAGAGTGTGGGAGGCAAGCCCTTGGGCGTTTGTTGCTTGCTTGCTTGTTGGTTTTTGTTTGTTCGCTTTTTTTCCCTGGAGGGAGCCAGCCAGCCCGAGAAGAAAGGGTTAACCTCCTGGGAACCCGCCAGCCGAGGAAGCTCAGTGTTTCCACGTGAAATAGTTTAAAATAAACTTCGAGGCCGACCCAGACAGGACTTGCCACAGCCAGGTGGACGCACCGAGAACGGAGCTGGGCTGTGTCGCCGCTCCTGCAGCCTGACCGAGGGAGCCCCCAGCCCAGGGGACATGATGGGGAAGAAGTGGGTGGGCTGAGGCTTCAGGCTGGCACCTGTTGGGATTACCAAGTGCCACAGGCTCCCTGGTCTCCTCGAATCAGCACGCAGCCGTCTCGTAACAGAATCCTGCACTTACAGGATGCCCGGAGATGTCTTGTAACGCCATAGCGTAAAGTCGCGTCTGGCTTTAAGTCCTCAAACATCAGAGACAGTTAACAACTTAGCAGACCAAAGAGCCCCTCTCCCCCTTAGAGCCCAGACTCCGTTTCCCTGCCTGCCCACTGCCTCCCAAATGCACGAGGTCCCGGAACCAGTGCCGTGCTAGGTTCTCGCTGCCAGAACGGGCCCTACAGTGGAGGCTCCTGTGGTGGCATGCGCCAGGCTGCAGCGAGTGGGCGGCAGGCATGCCCAGCCTGGAGTGAGGAGTGCAAGTGGGTGGTAGACGTGGCCCCACAGAAGGCCCTGGGCACGGCGGAGTCTCACCTGCCTCGCCTCCCTGTCCAGAGCCCGCAGCGTTTAGAGCTTCCCCGTGCCCAGCGCAGGCTCTCAAGAGGAGAGCAGGAAGCACAGGGTGGGTCTCAGCCTGTGCCCCCAGGCCCCTCTTCTCCTTAGAGATGGCGCCCAGGTGGTCTGCAGTGCACATTCTGGGCTCCTACCCCTCCCCCACCCTGCTCCCACGCATTCCCATCTCACATGCTAGGAACCTGGGGCCTCAGAGCCCAGGCACTGGCCCCGGTTCCTGCTGCCACAGGCCCCACTGCTGTGCTGCCGGCTTGCCCAGCATTGCCCAAGACGATTCTGGTGGGTGCCATTTAGACTGTGTCCTAAAACAGTGTGACTCAGAGGCTGAGCATTTGCCTGGCCCGCGAGGCTTGGGTTCCATCTCCGTTGCCACAAAACATGGCGGAATCTTCTGGACTCATCTCGCCCAATATACATGTGCAGGGCGGTGCTTGAGTGCTGCTGTCACCCGACATGGCTGGGTTTAGGCCAGAGCATCGTGAGGACAGGAGCAGGCAGGGCCCAGTGGAGAGCGTGCCGTGGGGGGACCTGCTTAGCTGTGGTGGTCTGGCTCTGAGCGCAGCTGCCCTGTGCCCCTGGTGGGAGCAGGTCCCCCAGGCCCACCTCAGAGGATCACAGGAACTCGCCAAACACCTTCCCCGTTGACATCGCTTCCCCAGGAGCCCTTAGGTCTGCGTGGGAGAACTCCCATCCCGTGGAAGGGGAAGCTGATGTTGTAGGGTTTCTTGTCCACACATTTCTGGAAGCTTCTGACCACCTCACCATGCTGGCTCAGGAGGTGGACAGGTCCCTGCTGGCAACAGAATGGAGTCCACACACCCTGTCTGCCTGAGAATTTGGAGCTGACTTGGCTGCTTCTCTTCCAGGCCACAGGGATGATGTCAGGAGATACCCCGCTTGTTCCGAGACTTGTGGGGCTCCAAGCCCACCTGGTCTTACAGAGGCGCGAGGTTCACGGTGGTGATGGCTGTTTGGAAGTTGAGCTTGCTCATGCCTCAGCTCCCAGTGTCCCCCCACCCCCTGGAGGCCGGGCTGTGGAGGGAAGGGAGCCTCTCATGGGGTTTGTCAGCTTCCTGGTATCCCCAGGGCTGCGCGTCCTCGTCACATGTGGAGGCAGCGGGTTATGGCCGAGGTTCCTGTGATCCGAGATGGTGCCGATGCGGGTGTGTGCCCCTAGTGTGTGTGCCCCTGGTGTGTGCCCCTGGTGTGTGTGTGCTGATGCAGGTGTGTGCCCCTAGTGTGTGTGTGCAGATGCAGGTGTGTGCCCCTAGTGTGTGTGCCGATGCGGGTGTGTGCTGATGCGGGTGTGTGCCCCTGGTGTGTGTGTGCTGATGCAGGTGTGTGCCCCTAGTGTGTGTGCCCCTGGTGTGTGTGCCGATGCGGGTGTGTGCCCCTGGTGTGTGTGCCCCTGGTGTGTGTGTGCCCCTGGTGTGTGTGCTGATGCAGGTGTGCGCCCCTGGTGTGTGTGCCGATGCAGGTGTGCGCCCCTGGTGTGTGTGTGCCCCTGGTGTGTGTGCCGATGCAAGTGTGTGCCCCTGGTGTGTGTGCCCCTGGTGTGTGTGCCCCTGGTGTGTGTGCTGATGCAGGTGTGTGCCCCTGGTGTGTGTGCCCCTGGTGTGTGTGCCGATGCAGGTGTGTGTGTGCCCCTGGTGTGTGTGCCGATGCAGGTGTGTGCCCCTGGTGTGTGTGCAGATGCAGGTGTGTGCCCCTGGTGTGTGCCGATGCAGGTGTGTGTGTGCCCCTGGTGTGTGTGTGCAGATGCAGGTGTGTGCCCCTGGTGTGTGTGTGCAGATGCAGGTGTGTGCCCCTGGTGTGTGTGCCGATGCAGGTGTGTGCCCCTGGTGTGTGTGCTGATGCAGGTGTGTGCCCCTGGTGTGTGTGTGCTGATGCAGGTGTGTGCCCCTGGTGTGTGTGTGCATGCAGGTGTGTGCCCCTGGTGTGTGCGATGCAGGTGTGTGCCCCTGGTGTGTGTGCTGATGCAGGTGTGCGCCCCTGGTGTGTGCCGATGCAGGTGTGTGCCCCTGGTGTGTGTGTGCAGATGCAGGTGTGTGCCCCTGGTGTGTGTGTGCCGATGCAGGTGTGTGCCCCTGGTGTGTGTGTGCTGATGCAGGTGTGTGCCCCTGGTGTGCAGAGCTGCTGATCAGGGCCTCCTCCTGGGAAACGAGATTCGAGGAAGCCGGGGTGCTGAGGGCACCAGAGGCCCTCAAGGCTTCCTGGGACTTATCTGCCACATGAAATCACAGTGACCCCCTGCAGGATTCTCCAGGTGCAGGTCCCAGGCTTCAGGGTGACAAGCACCACTCATCCACGCCCCCCCCCCAGTCACCAGGGACCAGGCGGCTCGTGCCGTAACCTCAGTATTTGGGAGTCTGAGGGAGGTGGATTGGCTTGAGTTTGGGATCAGACAAGTTTCTTTTTTTAAAATTTTTCCACTTGCACGTATATGTGGAGGGAGATATGTATGTGTGTGCACGCATGTCATGCGAGTGTGTGTGTGGGGACCAGAGGTTGATAGGAGGAATCATCCTCAGTTGTTCTACCTATCCTTCTGAGACAGGGTTTCTAAGAAACCCAGAGTTCACTGATGGGGGGCTCTGGCTAGTCAGCTTGCTTTGGGGATGCCCAGTCTCTTCCTTCTAGGGTTGGAATTACAGACTCGCGCACAGATCCGGCATTTTAGGTGGGACCCGAGGCTGGGAATTCTGGTTCTTTTGTTTGTACAGCAAGTTCTTTAACCACTGAGACATCTCCCCGTCCCTGGGCCAGTCTTGGTTGCAGAGCAGGTGAAGCCCCTCGGCTGGGATTTCGGGCTTGTTCTGGAACTTAAGCAGCCTTGCGTCATGGCCAGACTTCGTTTTTTTTTATTTTTTATTATTTATTATTTATTCAATTGTGCATGTATGCGTGTGTGTGTGTGTGTGTGTGTGTGTGTGTGTGTGTGTGTGTGTGTGTAGAACCACGGGCGAATTTGGGAAACACCATGGACGCCTCTACCTCCTCCTTGTTTACTCTGCCCCGGGATTCACAGGCTCCGCCCTACCAGGACCAGAAACACCCCCCCCACTTCCTGAACTCAGGATCTTCTGCCTGCAAGGCCGAGGCTTAACCCCTGAGCCACCTCTCCAGCCCCCATGGCCAGACTTCTAAAGGGGCTTCTTTCCAGCCAGCACCCAGACTGTGATGTCACACATCATGATGTCGGGGGGAAGGGAGGGGACGTCCCAGCTCTGCGGAAACTTGCAGGCCAGAAAGAAGCAGCAGCTTCTCATTCTGGACTGGATGGCCCTGGGGGGCGGAGGAGCGGGTAACCACAGGATACAGATCCAGGCCAGAAGGTGGGGTTTCCTGAGCAGGGTTCTGAAGGGTAAAGAGGAGTTTTCCGGAGGACAAGATACGGAAGGACAAGTGTGGAAGGAGGAGGAACAGCCGTGGCCACACACCCTGCCTTGTCCCTTTGAGGCGGAGGGTCCAGGAGTCCATATGCCAGAGAGGAGCCATTACCCCCCCCCCCGCCCTAAGGGATGGCCTCCGTGTGCTGGGCTGTGTCTGGCCTCCAAGGCTCCCGGCCTCCTAGTCAATGCCCATAATGCACACAGTTCTGGAAGCTTCAGGAAGCAGCTGCTTCTCCAAACACCTCCCTCTTCCGGATGGTAGAGCTGCTTCTTCACTTGGACCCTGAGAGCTTGAAATAGACCTTTCGGGAAGCAGGGGGCAGGACCTGGGGTGCTGTGGCCATCCTGTGACGTAGCCGGGTCTGCCCCTCAGTGAGCCCCCCCCAGGCTCTTCCCCTACGCGGAGTTGACTGTGCGCTCTGGGGTCTTCAGCTCTGATCTCCCCCTCAGGTGATGTGCAGTGTGGGTGACCGAGAGTCTGTCCTCTTGGCGAGTGCTTGAGCAGCTCTCCAGGGCTAAGTACCTTCCTGGGGCCAGCCAGAGGGGCAGGGACGAGCCAGCCCGAGCAGGCGAGGCCTTCGTCCCCTGCGGAAATGGGCGCATCGTGCAGAGAAGGAACTCTTGAGTGGCGTCGCGCTCTCTGTGAACTGGCGTCAGATGTGGAGTCTGGAGGGGCCTCGGCTGCGGCAGTGTCACCCAGTCAGCCCCAGTTCACAGCTGCAGAAGCCACCAGCCCGCCCCGCTCCGAAGAGTCCTCCGCCCGCCTCTCCCGGCCCATGTGCCGCTGAATCTGCAGGAAACAGTGATAAGCAGACACAGAAACCTGTTCCTCGCAGTTACAGAGTCCTGGAGGCGCAAGACCCCGGCCGGCCCTTCACACCGTCCTCACAGCATGGAAGAAGGGACAGCAGGCCAGGCCAGGGGCGGTGCCCTCGGAGGTCTCCCTTTATAAGGGCCTCAGTGCTGTGCGGCTGACTGGGCGGCTGGGCCTTGGTGTCTCGCCCCCCATGGGACCCCCTAGGCTTAAATCACACGGCAAACACGATGAAGGGGGTCCAGCTGGCCCACAGTCAGATGCGGCCACTCCTCTTGGAAGGCCGTCCCGGTGGAGCATGCCGGCCCATGAGGGTGTGGTCACATGAGCCACATTGCAGCTTCCCCTGGGGGACTCTCAGCCCATGCTTCCCCCCACCCCCAGCCTTCTTGAGTGAATGATTCTCATGGTCAGGGAGGGCAGAGCCAGGGGCCCTGGCTGAATCCTCTCGAAGCATCTTCCCCTTCTGTGGCAGACAGGATGTTGAACCGTGCCAGTCAGCTTCACATCTGCACCCTGCTTGGGATCGCGCCCACCCGTGGCCGAGGGCCCCACAGTGATGGCGACAGAGTTCCAGCCGATAGGGTCACCGATTCCCACGCCTCAGCCCTCAGCCTCCCTCTTCCCGGGCCTCCAGGCAGAGCCTTGTCACAGGAACGACAAGCAGCGACAGCCCAGGGGACGGGCACCCCGCTCCTGCTTGCCCAGGGCCCGCTCCCTCCGAAGCTTGTCCCCGGAGGGTGGGCCTGCTCCGGGTGGGCGTGGGGCCAGCTGTTCAGGCCAGCATCTCATTAGCACCAGGAGCGTGAGCTTCCCTGCGATGTAACATCCCAGTACAAGGCCCCAGCCCAAGGTGTGTGTGTGAATGTGAATGCTTGTGTTTAGAAGTGCACACGTGTGGTTTGCAGAGAGATTTAAAAAAAAAAACATTTCTCTGCAGTTTTGATGTTCTTTTCTTTCTGATATAACCAATTTACCCCCAGGTGCCCCCAGAACCCATAAAGGTTGACGTTGTCCTTACACTGCAAGGGAGCAGGGGAGGCGTCCTGCTCTTTGGTGTCCTTAATCTAGTGTGGACAGTCACACTGCAGTTGACGCTGGGAGAACAGACAAGAGGCGCAGTGCCGACCAGCCCTGCCTGGACCCCAAAGTAGGATGAGGCTGTGCGTCCCCTGCCCTCTGCCAGGCGGGAAGGTCACTGTCCCCGTGTGCACAGGACTCCTTGGTTCTGCTCAAACGGGCTTGGGGTCTGCTGGTTTGTGGGCGCTGAGGTGCCAGCAGTGTGGGGTGACAGCCAGGTAGACGGTTGAGGGGGAAGGAAGGGGTTGTTGAGTGCCAGCTCTGACCAGAACTGGCATGGTGCACGTCATGCCATGTGATGGGCGTTACCTACAGGTCCCACATACTTCTCTAAGACCTGTGCCAAGTCTCTGCCAGGCTCTGGGATATGCCCACAAGCCTTAGCTTGAGTGGTTGGTTAAGTAATAAGAATGATTTATCTCATTGCACTCGGCATGGAGATGTCACCAAGAGATGCCTGCAGCCACCCAGCTCCTTCCTCCTGACTTACCTGGTGGTGCCTCTCGACGCCCTTCTCTGTGCCCTTCTCTGTGCCCTTCTCCGTGCCCTTCTCGACGCCCTTCTCTGTGCCCTTCTCCGTGCCCTTCTCCGTGCCCTTCTCAGTGCCCTTCTCAATGCCCTTCTCCGTGCCCTTCTCAGTGCCCTTCTCCGTGCCCTTCTCAATGCCCTTCTCCGTGCCCTTCTCAGTGCCCTTCTCAATGCCCTTCTCCGTGCCCTTCTCAGTGCCCTTCTCCGTGCCCTTCTCCGTGCCCTTCTCAGTGCCCTTCTCAGTGCCCTTCTCAATGCCCTTCTCCGTGTCCTTCTCCGTGCCCTTCTCGACGCCCTTCAGGTCACGGGTAGAGATGCTTGCTCCTGCTGCAGCCACTGTCCTCTCATCCTCCTTTATCTCTCTCCTCCTCCTCCACCTTCCTTCCCTTCCTCCTCCTCCTCTTCCTCTGTCTTTTGAAACATTCTCATGTGTTCCAACTGGCCTCCAACTCAGTTTGTAGCAGAGAAAGACCTTGAACTTCTGATCTTTCTGCTTTTACCTCCCAAGTGTTGGGGTTTCTGGCTGCCCGGGTGGGGAGGCTTGGGGCTCCTTCTGTGACAAGCTCTCCACGTCTGGTGTCCTTCTGCAGGTTTTCATCCCTAGAGGCACCCCAGCCTTGGGACACGGGGACCATGGCGCTTCTGCCTGACACAGACACCTCCCTCTGTTCGGAGCCTCGAGGCTCCTCTCCTGGTCCCCTATAGCTCCACCCCCCCATTCTGGGGTCATTTCCCATTTGCTTGAGTCCAGCAACCCCATGGCCCCAGGATTATGAGGAGGGGATGCTGGAGGGAGGGGGGTGTTTCCCCAGCATGCAGCATAAGAGGACATCCCATAGGAGACTGGAAGGAGGGGTGCCGAGGCCAAATAAGGTGAGACTGGGCAGCAGGAGAAGTTGGGGTGTAGGCGTAGCATGGCCACCTGTGGGCAGCAGAAGGGCTAATGGGAGCCCATGCCAGGGAACCGCCTCGGTTGGTAGAGCGCTCGAACATGGACATGCAGAAGGACTCACACATAAGAGCCAGTGTGGGCAGCGGGCGGCGTGGGGGCTAGCGGGCGGCGTGGGGGCAGCGGGCCTCTGATTCCTGTACTGGGGAGAGACATGCGGCAAGGCTTGGGGTGACCAGACACATGCAGCCCACACTTTCTTCTTCTTCCCTCCCGGCGCTGAAGCCCCTCAGCTGTGAGGCCTTAAAGAGCCAGCGTTTCCAGTCTGACCCTGAGACAGCAAGTTGGTCCCTTGGCTAATTTATATGCTATACATTTGGGGTTTAAGTGCAGTGTAATTGTAATCCATATGCCTGTTAAGGTAATTATGCTTATAAACCTAATATAATCCATAGATCAATGGGTCTGGAGCTAATTGTGGCAACTGTAATTAACATTTTCAAAACCCTGGCAATTACTGGATATCCTCTAAGCTGGCCCTCTGAGCTGATAATGAGGGCCACTCAGCTCTTCATTGCAGCCTTCCAGGTCCCTCCACGGGGGGGGGGTGGGGGGTCGGTGGCAGCTGTCGCACAGCTCCCCCAGGACTCCAGGCAGGCAGGGGTCCGACCCAGGAGTGGTGACCGAGCGGGCTCGTTCCTGTCCAGGTAGACTTTTCCTGATAAAGGGCACCTTGGAGAACCGCAGGAGACCACAGGTGGACGACAGGCAGAACTGGAAGCAGAGATCTCGCCCCTCCCTGCACCCGCCCCGCCTGGATTCTGCCCACTGCCCTGGGCGGAAATGGGTGGGAAGGGACCCTGGGACCCCCTCCCCAGGAAATCCCTGCTGAAGGGTCAGGATTGCTCTTGTCCCTGTGTGCGCGTCGCGCCCGTGGGAGGAGGCCAGAGAGGGGCCCTGCCTGGGAAGGCCACCGCAGCTGCAGTTGGGCATCTTTCTTGTCCCTGAGCTGCTGCCCTTGCAGACGGCCTCTGGGGTCTGGGTGCCACCTTTCGGTCCCTGTATGAGGGTCTCCAGCATGGAAGGGGACATGAAGAGGGGTCATTGGCTCCGGCCATCTGGGCGCTGTAAGTTTTTTGACCTGTTTTAGATCAGCGCACACTGGGGATATGAAGTTGAAGCAATGTGCGTGACGCGCTCAGTGTAGAACCTGGGACGCAGCAAGTTCTCGCTCATTGTACCGCTGCTGTTGCCGTGTTGGCATTGACGCGGTTCTGGGGAACTAAAGGGTGGGCCGTGGGGAGGGGCCGTGGGGAGGGGCCAGTGGGGCTGGGTGGGCCGTGGGGAGGGCCCAGTGGGGCTGGGTGGGCCGTGGGGAGGACCCAGTGGGGCTGGGTGGGCCAGGCTGTGCCTGGGCCAGTGTCTCAGTCCTGTGGGCGTCTCTGGGCTGTCTCCACCGCCAAGCCCCCTGTCTGGGTTATGGGTGGGGCCCCTGTACCCCCTTCCCCTCATACTTCTGCTCTCTCATCTCTAGGCCCCAGGCACTTTCTAGCACTTCACACTGTGCCCCAATTTCCAGCCAGGGTCAGGTTTTCAGTGGGGGGAGCAAATGGCTGCGGGAGGGAGTGTGTGTCCCAGAGGACGCCCTGCAGGGCTGGAGGATGACAGAAGAGACCCCGCAGCAGCTGCAGTGACCCTCGCCAGGCAGGGAACTGTTTGGGGGGGCCTCTGTCTCTCGATGGGGTGGGGACAGATCAAGGACTCTGCACGCATCAGCCGAGGAAGTGACGGTCTTGGTGGCATTTTGGCGCATTGAGCACCTACTGTGTGTCAGCCACAGACCCGACCTGCTGGCTGCCAGCAGCGGCTTGGTGCGGTTGGCCCGGCTGGGTGCGTGTGTCGGGTCGGGAGTTGAGCACTACAGGAGGTCAGGCCTCGGGCTGAGTGTGCTCAGCATGGAGGCCGAGCTGGCCCGGAGCCTTGGCGTTCCCGCCTCCGTGGCGTGGGTGCGCTTGGCTCCCAGGAAGCCCTGGTCCCTATTTTCTCTTCCTGGTGGGCCAGTGGGTCTGTGTGAGGGTAGAGATGGCGGCGTTCCAGTCCACGGCGGTGGAGAGGTGAGACATTGCTGCAGGAGGTGGGTGAAGTGGGGTGGTCCGGGCAAGGCTGCCGGGGCTGGACAGAGTGGGGCACTGCCCCGTCCAGGGTGAATGAGAGCCGTCCTGGCACAGAGAACCTGCCAAGGAAGGGAGGGCACCGTGGGGAGGCTTGGGGGCTGCTGCGGCTCCTGCCCTGCGAGTCGGTGCACATGACACCCTGACTCCCTCCCGACTCCCTCTACATGTCGGTGCGCATGTCACCCCGACTCCCTCTGCGGGCTTTGTCTGTGCCACGTGGGAAGGACGGAGTCCACGCGTTCACACAGAGGCCGCTGGAGCGTGGGCCGTGTCTGTACAGGGCAGCCCTGCCTGGTGTCTGGGACTTGAGAGCATCACTTGCTGTATGTGACCCTGTTTTCAGTTTCTTCAAGGCAAGACGGTCTGTCATGACGTCAGCTTCCTTAGCTCCGTGTAACAATACTCCTGCTTCCTTGCTGATAATAAACGAAGCTCTGAGTCCGGCTCTACCCTGAGCTGCTCTGCGTCACCCCACTGGACTTTCATGCCGAGTCCCAGGTGGAAGGACATCGCTCCTCTCCCCTGGTTATCAGTGAGGTCCCTGGTGGGGTCGCTCCCCTGTGGCACAGTGGAGCCAGATTGAGCTGGCCTCAGCTCGACTGAGCTGCCCAGGTTTGTGCAGAGATGGCGGTGTCCCTGCGGTCACCCCAAGGTCATCAGTCCGAGGTAGCCAGGGCAGGCATCACATTCAGGCTGACCCCCGAACTCCTCTGGAGCTTGGTGTTGGAGAATTTAGGAAAACACAAGAAACGAAATGGTGGCCAGCCCCCAGAGCCAGCCCCCCCCCCCAGTGGCCAGCTCCCAGAGCCAGCCCCCAGTGTCCAGCCCCCAGCGGCCAGCCCCCAGTGTCCAGCCCCCAGAGCCAGCCCCCAGTGTCCAGCCCCCAGCGGCCAGCCCCCAGTGTCCAGCCCCCAGCGGCCAGCCCCCCAGTGATCAGCCCCCCATCTCACGTGACTTTGTGATGCTGTCTGGTGTCCACCCAATCTCGTCATACTGATTTGCACATCGCAGACTCTGTGTTCTGCTTGTGATTGAGGTCAGCCCCTCAGCTGGTGGGGTGTCTTTCTGTGATGGGGAGGGGTAGAGGGCAGCCCTCCACAGCGCCGGTCATCCACGGCACGCGCCCTCCACGCCATCTTCCCCCGAGTGGCCTTTCATGGTCGTTTGTACAGTTCTTTCCCTCTCTTTGCCGGGCTGGTTTTATGGTTGTGTTTTGTTTGTTTTTTGAGACAGGTCTCATTTCTTTAGCCGGGGCTAGCCTAGAACTCACTACATAGCCCGGGCTGGTCTTGAACTCATAGGTGTCCTCCTGCCTCAGCTTCCCACGCACTAAGATGATGGGCATGAAGCACAGCGCCTGGCCCTCCCTCATGGTTGCGGAGGGGTCCACGCTGTGTACACTCCTGTACGTGTGGCCTTTCGCATGTTTGTATGAAGGCGAATCACTGGATATAAGGTTGCCGTCTCAAAGGGTTGTAAAATTCCAGGGGTTGGGGTATTTCTGCAGATTCTTCCCCAGCTCCCAGACGCCAAGTTGCTGCTACATCTGTCTGTATGGCTTTCCACTCACGCCAACAAGTAGCACCAGAAGTTGAGGCTGCCATTTTCAAAGCCGGCCTCTGTTACGGGGAAAGCCGAGCCGTCTTGATTGCTTCCCAGACTAAAGGTTTTTCCACCTTTCTTCCTTCTGTAAATTGCATATTCATATCCCCTCCGTCTTTATTGTGCGCTTTGTTTCTTGTTAACGAAGGCTTTTCTCTTAATGAGAAATCTGCATTTCATCAAAGATGGAACGCAGGATCTGTGGCTCATGTCTTTTTTTTGGTGGTTGTTCTCTAAGCCAATCAGATGCCATGGCTGGAGATGTTAGCAAATTAATCTCAGGCATGCGAGACTGGTGGTCGGGACTGGTAAGGCTGCGGCCAAGACAACTACATTCTAGTCCTGCCACTGAGAGCGGTGAGGCCACCTGCACTCAAGCACTGACCGGGGTTCGAATCCCTACCTAGACCACTTTGTGCCAGGGCAATTGGAAGCCTGAGGAGCACCCCGTGAAGCAGGCCCGGGGTGACCACAGGCACCGGGAGGCACTGGGACCAGCCGAGAAGGAAGTCTTGCTCGTGGATGACTGAAGCGGTAGCAGGCCATGCAGGACACTCCTTTGCTTCCAGCTCCCGAGGCTGGAGACAGGCAGGGAATGAAAGGACGCTGGAAGAGATGCTCACGTGACTCGCTAGCCTGCCCTGGGGCCCCACTCCTCAGGCTAGCTCAGTCGAGAGCGGTAAGGAAGCCAGCAGGGTTGGCGACACCAAAGGTTCCTATGGCTGGGGCGGAAGGCATGTGGTTCCCTGGGGAGCCCAAAGCATATAGGGTGGGCAGCTGCAGCCTCAGCCTTCCTGTCCGCGGGTCTTGGTGCTGGGGCTGGTCCCTGGAGCCTGCCCTCTGCCCCTGCTTCTCTCTAACCCTCCTCCCGTCTGCCTGAGGCTCTGGGGCTCACAGGTCAGTGACGGGTGAAGGGACATGAGCTATGCTTGTGGTCGTGTCCCTGTGGCTGTGTCCAGAACCAATGGAGGCCTGTCTCCCCCGCCCCCCGTAGGATCCAGAGTAGAGCCTCTGTGCCAGCGAGGTCCCAGCTGGTCACTGGGGTACCAAGAGGTCAGCCACGGAAGGAAGAGTGTGAGTCACCAGGCAGAGAACTCCCACGACCGTGGGGGCCGTGCTCTGACGGCCCACAGCTGAGGAGGACCACTGGGGTCTCTCCCTTGAGTGCGTGGGCTTGGCGTGGCCAGTTCAGAAACAGAACTCTCTGGAGGACTGGCAGGAAAAGCCCGTGGACAGTGAGTGACTCCCTCCAGGGTCCTCTCTGTTAAGTCAAGGAGTCAAGCACAAGGGTCTGCCCCCGAGCCGTGCCTGAGCCAAATGTGACTTTGAAAATGAGTAAGTGAACAGAGACTGACTTTGGAAGAGCCAGCGGCAAAGGCCAACTCAACTGGCTGGAAACTTGGGGCCCAAGGACGGGACAGTGATGGGCTTCCTGACATCCTTTCTGTCCCATCGGTCCCAAACCTGAAAAGCCATCGGCTCAGACATATGTGGAAACCGACTGATAGTCTGATGCTCGATGCTAGTCAGACAGCAAACGGGTACTGCAGAAGTGGGGGTGCTGGGGGGCACCTGGGACGGAGGCGCGGGGTGGCATCCATCCTACGGAAGTTTGTGGAGCACCTGATAGCTAATTGCAAAATGTGGCATAGTTATTATTTATGATGGAAAGAGGTATTGAGGAAGGAAGCCACGTGACCATCCTCAGGACGTTCCTAGGGAGCACGAGGGCCTGACAGCATTGGCGCCACCCTGGGCTGGAGGACCTGACCCCTCCAGCTAGCGGAAGGCACGTGGTGGCTGCACTGCGGGGGCTCTGTCCTGTTTCCCCAACACGCTTTGTCCTGACCTGTTCTCCCTATGGGAGGAGGCCAGAGGGCACGTGAGGACGAGGGGCGGAGCCTAGTCCCACGGCACGGTCTACATCCTGCTCTGCGTCGGCCAGAGCTAACAAGTGTGGGTCTCTAGAGACCTCCAGGGGCTTCGGAGAGACCCCACCGCCCCACAGCCACCTGCAGCCGGCTGGGAGGTGTGGGGCTGCTCTACCTTGAGATATCTTTTGGTGCTGTTGAGCATTTTGTTTGCCTGTCTGCTTGCGTCTTCATCAGCTTGCGGAAGTGAGAACCTTTCTCCGTCCACCACTGCAGGTCAATAAGAATAAAGCACCTGGCTCTCCCCGGGGGCCGCCGTCCCCACCAGCAGTCCTCTCACTGGAGTGTATCTGCTGCAGTTTACATTTAGGGCTGTGATTCAGTGGGGAGGTGGGGAGGACATGACAGTTGAACTGGATGTTTCTGGATTTTTACATATATTCTTAGAAAGGACGCTAGTTTTTAAATCAGTAGCCAGCCATCCAATCAGCGCGTCTCTCCGCCCCTGTGTCCTTTGGGGACTGAGTTAGACCCTGTTTGCTGGATCTGGTGATGCACCCCGTAATCCCAGCACCCGGAAGGTCGAGGTAGTGGGACCACAGCAACAGAAACAATAAAGAAAAGAAAGGGAGGGGGAGGAGGGTGCAGAAGAGAGGGAGGAGGGAGGAAGGTAGCAGGTTGCAGTGCTCAGTAGCTAACAAAGGAGACGTGCACAAGAGAACTGTACTCAGTGCCACCTTTACGTGGACGGGAAGACGCGTGGCCCCACGCCAGGCTTCCTGGATGCCTCTGTCCTCTCTGGCATGGTTTATTGGCACACCCAGATCCACTGAGCGGGACACAGCGCCCCTCCCAGTGTCCTAGTGTGCCAGAGACCTTGCTGAAGGTCAGAGGCAGCTGAGGAGGTTGGCAAACACAGCCAGGCACGTGGGCGCCAACCCCGGGCTCCAGCCCCAGCCTGCGATCTGGTTACAGGACCGAGGAAAGGTCACGCCTTTCCACCTTCGGAAGCCGGGAAACCAGGCCCCCAAGCCAAGGTGACCCTGTCGGCTGCGGAGGACCCTGGCCAGGCCCGTCCTGCCCCTGGGCGGCGCACAGCGTTTGTTGTGGGCAGTTGCCATGTTACCCTGGGATGTCTCAGTGGGGGAGGCCCAGGGACAGGTGCGGCGGGGCCCTGCCCCCGCAGCCCTGCGCCCCGCCCCCGCAGCCCCGCCCCCGCAGCCCTGCGCCCCACCCCCGCAGCCCTGCGCCCCACCCCCGCAGCCCCGCCCCCGCAGCACCTCCTCCACTTACCCAGGGGCGGGTCCTGGCGCTGGCTCTCCCTTTATGCACCCGATTCTTTAAGCCCTCCCAAGCCCCCTCTTCCTCCCCAGCATCTCTGTAGCAATGCCGGCCCCTGGGGGAACCCACACTTGAGGGAGGTTCTCCGTCCCTGGCACTAAGCTGGAAGCTGGGGGGGGGAAGCCCCCAACATCATGTGGGTGACTGGTGTAGGCCTGAGGGGTGCTGGGAGCAATTCACAGGAAGCATCACGCACATCTCTTCCCAGGTCTGCGCATTCGTCACTCATCGGTCACTGGAAACGTCCAGTGTGGGAGCGTTTATACCGTGGCAGTGGCACACATGGCAGTGGCCCAGTGTGCGGAAGCAGGCGCCGAGCTCCCCGACAGAGCCAGTGAGCACCCGCCCTCAGGGGCCTGTGTGCAGGGCTGCTGGACTCTCGGCAGAACTTGCCCAGGGTCCCCTTGGGTGGAAGGAAGGAGGGGAGCTGGAGGAGGAGGAGCCTGGCGAGCCCCTGGGATCAGCAGGGTGGTCTGAGGATCATCTTGACCACGCTGGCTCTTTCCATTGTAATCCCCCCACTGTGCCCGGGCAGGGTCCTGCCTTCCGGGTCAGGTTCCCATTTCTTCTGTGTCAGCAGAGCTCTAGAGCCTGTGCCCTGCGATCACCCAATCTGCGTCCAGATGGTGTTTCCCAGGTGCCAGGATCCCCCACCGGGCACAGGCTGGGCTGCAGACTGCCCCAGTTGGCGGGAGCGGAGAGCCCAGGTCCGCACACAAGCAGCACAGGTGAGGAGGAAGACAGTCAGTCCCAGGACGCCGGAAGCTCAGGGCTGCGGCTTGCTCCCTGGCCCAGGAGTGACACGGACTCCCTCACTTCCGTCCTCTGGACCCCGACTGCTTGTCCTGCCCTCTCTTGCTGTGTTTGGACCTGTCCCTGCCGAGGACCGCAAGCTTTCTGAGTCCTTCCAGTCAGCTGCGCATCCACAGACCCGTGCGGAGGCCGAGAAGAGTTTCTTAGATGAGAAAGCAGTGGACAACAGTCTCGTTCGCTGGGCATCCAGTGCCAGCCGCCCCTCCTGGCCGTCGTGCCCTCCGCTTGGAAAGGGGAATAAGTACGAAAGGAGAAAGCCTCATGCCTGGCTCAGACGAGCAGTTGCTAGCACTGCTAGTGAACATGGTGTTTGTGGGGTGTGGAAACTCCCTAACATGCCTGGTCCCTCGCCGGAGACAGAGCTAAGACAAGCGACAGCTGGTCTTTGACCGCTTGCGTGACCGGCCGTGGCTGAGGGTCCTCTCTGTCTCACCGAGTTGTTACTCTCCTCGCTTGGAAACACATGTCCACACGTGCACACCAGGTGTCTACACATGTGCGTGTGTGTTCACACAATGCACAGGCAGACCTGTAGGCACACATTTTGTGCACAGGCATGCATGCACGTGTGTGTGCATAGACTCGTGCGCTCAAGCACAAACACAGCTGGTTGCTGGGATACGTGTCTTCAGTAGCCACATAATGGGTCATGGCTCTTCTTTACTTCAAATGAACTGCACTGGCCACAGAGAATCGAGTCATCAGGTAGTTTCCCTGCTCCCTCTCTCTCCCTTTCTTCCTTCCTTTCCGTTCCTTTTTTCCTTCCCTTCTCTTTTTCTTTCCCCATTTCCTTTCTTCCCGCCTTCCTTCCTTCCAGACAGGGCCTCACGACACAGCCTGGACCGGCCTTGGCGTCGCCACAACCCTGCGGTCCCAGTGCTCATCACTCTGTTTTCACAGAATGAAACGCATCTCTAACAAATCCCAGGTGAAGGAACCGTTTCCAGACTCTTCCCTCCTTCCTCCTCCTTACTTCTCCCACCCACAGCTGTGCACCATGGGCACCTCTGGGGTCACCTGTGTTTTGTTTTGCTAGGTAGCTAAGGACGACCTTGAACTCCTGATATTCACGTCCGTCTGTCCCCCCCCACACCCAGTGCTGGGATTACAGACCCGTCACCGTGCTTGGTTTAAATTTTTTTTTATTATTATTATTATTTATTCAACTGTGTGCATATGCGCGCGTGTCTGTGTGTAGAACCACGGACGAATTCGTGAACCACCATGGACGCCTCCACCTCCTTCTGCCCCGGGATTCACAGGCTCCGCCCTACCAGGACCGGAAGCGCAGGCCGCCCCCGCTTCTGCCTGGCGTCTATACGTGGGATCTGGGATCCGAACTCAGGACCTTCCGCCTGCAAGGCGGAGGCTTAACCCCTGAGCCACCTCTCCAGCCCACCGTGCTTGGTTTATGTGGGTCATCGAACTCAGAGCTTTGTCTATGCTGGGCAAGTTCTGTATCAACCGAGCTATGTCCCCAGCTTTCCCTCCCGCCCCCCACACCTTGCGTAGGTGAGGAAAGTGAGGCTGCCTCGTCCCCCTCCTGACCCAACAGGTTCGCCTCCTCTGTGGCGGCTTTCTTTTCCAGAGACTGTCCTGGTTATGTTTCAGACCCGAGAACTGCTAGCCCCCCTCCCGGTGTGCGGGTACACTGGTCCCCAGGAGCCGCCGTGCCACCAGCAGTTATCACTGGTGGGCATGCCCGGCTCAGACCCCGTAGTGAGCGCGGCGGCAGCCACACGCAGGGACGTGAGGCCCGGGGTCGATGCCCCCCCCACCCGTGTTGGGCGAGTTCCATTTTCCAGCCCATGCGTGTTGTCTGTGTGCACATGTGCGAAACCCCAGACACCAGCAGAGAAGGCTCGCCTGCCAAAGTACTTGTCGCCACGCGGAGCAGGAAGTCGTGTTTGACGTATGGCTCTCAGCACGCAGCCACAGCACCAAGCTGCAACGCCCCAAGGGAGCGGATGACTGAGCAGGACTCGTCCATGCCTAGGGCTCCGCCCCAGGGGACCTTCAGCTTAGCCTCCCCACACCCCATCTTCCTGCACCGTCCGACTCCATCTTGATCGCTTGTGCGTGTCTCCCTGGCCCCTCCGCCCCCTAGCCTTCGGGTCACGTGATGCGTCCACGTCCCCTGCAGCGTCACCGTCACATGTAGAGGCGAGAGAGATCTGCCCGGAGAGAGTAAGCTGGCGCCTGGCTGTGGAGCCAACAGGGCGGGTGACGACAGGTCGGCATGGGCGGGGCTGGCAAGGATGGCGGCTTTGCCACTCTGACATTGTCAGTGGCTTGCTGCCCCTTTAGTCCCCCGCAACCTTGGCCAAGTCTACTGGACACCCACTGGTTCATGAAACCAAAGTGCTGAAGGAAAACGGGTCCAGCTGGCTGGTCATTTCCGCCTTGTCCAGGGCGTGCAGGCCTGGTTTACTCAGTCACTCGTACCCCACACCCCCGGGGTTGATCACTAGCTGAGAAGGACGACTTCATGCAGAGATTTTACTGCATAACAGAGCAGCACTTGAGAACGCACGCACACCACACGCATGTGCACACGTACACACGCACACATGTGCACCTGGCATGAGAGGAGCGAAAACGGCTTTGTCAGAAATGCGTTTAAAGAAAAACTCTAAGAACCCGGCAGAACATAAAAGCACCAGTGTGGAATATGAGGAGCGTGTGTGTGTGTGTGTGTGTGTGTGTGTGTGTGTGTGTGTGTGTGTGGTCTCCCCCATGATCCATCCCGAGTCCTCTGCAGTCCCACTCCAGGCCTCTCCCAAGGCCTGCCCCCAGGTCACCCAGGCCTCCCAGTGGTGGTCGACCTCCAGGAACCTTCCACATCCCACCCCAGGCCTGCCCCCCCCACCAGCACGAGCCTCCCCCCACCAGCACAAGCCCCCACCAGCACGAGCCCCCACCAGCACGAGCCCCCACCAGCACGAGCCCCCACCAGCACGAGCCCCCCACCAGCACGAGCCCCCCACCAGCACGAGCCCCCACCAGCACGAGCCTCCATGGACTCCCCAACCCCAGACCAAGGCCAGGTCACCGTCGCTGTGCGGAGATTAGGCGAGCACAGTAACTGCGTCCAGCGACCACTGACCATGGTCATCTGGCCGCTTCGTTCAACGCCTCCGGGCCCTCGGTGTGGGGACCATTCGGTACCCTCCCCGCTTTAGGGCCGGGAAGCAGGGGTCACGGGGTCACACAGATGTCGCGTCTGCTGAACGGAGGGTGGGCCAGGCTGGCAGGTCCCTTGCCCTGCCCACAGCCAGGGTGGATTGGGCATCTGCTGAATCACAGCCAGCCTGGTGGGTAAAGATGACAACCCACACGAGGCCCCACCAGCCGTGTCCCCAGCCAGCCTTCCGTACGGCAAGACAGCCCCTGGAATGAGCCCACCTGATTTGATTGATCCCGAGGAAAATGTAATTACTTTCATAAACTGTCACCTGACTCTTTCCAGGCCCCTGGGGCATCCAAGGCCTCGAGCAGGTTGTGGCCCGGCCCGGCCCTGCCCCCTTTACCCGAAGACACTGTCCCCGTTGGCCTCTGTGTGCACAGACACGAGGCTTTGCCCTCCCTCCAGGCGCACACACACATGAATGCAGATGCCCGTGCACCCCTCAGCTCAGGCAGTGCCCCACCCTCCAGCACAGGCTGTGCCCTGCTCTAAGCTTGAAGAGCTGGTGACGCTCGTGCTCCTGGGATGTTGGCATTTCCCACCCTCAGTGTGCCAAAGGCCTGGACTGGGCACCCAGAAGGTAGGGGGTCACGTGCCCAGGCCTTCTGTGGGTAATCAGGTATGGGGGTCACGTGCCCAGGCCTTCTTGGGTAATCAGGTATGGGGGTCACGTGCCCAGGCCTTCTTGGGTAATCAGGTATGGGGGCTCTGGGCCACTTCAGGTGGCTGCAGCTGAAGGGCCTCCCTCTCCACCTCCCGCCCCCCTAGAGGCTCCAGGGGTCACAGGCTGCATAGTGGTCTCTTCAGGCGAGTCTGCGTCCCTTCTAGTGAGCAGTGGCTGTGATGCCCTTCCTTCTGGGGGTTCCCACTGCCCCCTCCAGGGCATGCCATGGGCCAGCATTTCGGGGTCCCTCTGCAGAAGGCAGCCCCTGCCATCACCACCCCCTCGTGCCAGTGAGTCACTCCTGCCTTTCCATGCCAACGGTCGACCTCTGGGAGGTCGAAGAATCGAGGCGCTGAGCACCAGCCGGTCTCCCTCGCTGGGCTCCCGCAACGTGGCGCCAGCAGAGGCCGAGCCGTACATAAAACCTATTCATCTCCAGGCTTGGCACGCCTTGAAATCAGCATTTCAGCGTGGCCAGGAAGGAGCCGGCGTCGTGCTGCAGCGCCTGGCGTATGGCGGCCTCACGGTTCATGTTGCAGACTCTGGGTGGACGTGTGGGTGGCGTCCAAAAGAAAAAATATGGAAAAAAAATCACATTCTATTGAGCAGGGCTGGACGCGTCACCTTGTGCAGACGAGCTGAGCTTTTGTTGTGATTTTAGATCGGGTCTCCCCTGTCCCAGGCTGGTCTCAGACTTATCGGGCAGCTAAAAATGACTTTGATCTTCTGACCCTTCTGCCGCCACCTCCAGAGCGCTCGATCTCGATAGCTCACTCTCTCTTTTTAAAATTTAACTTTAGTTTTACATTTTTGTGGAGAGAAAGGCAGGGTGAGGGAGAGAGAGAAAGGAGCGAGAACGTATGCGTGCCGTGGAGCCAGAGATGACCTTCCTTCCACTACATGGGGTTCCGGGACTTGAACTCAGGCTGTCGGGTTTGTAAGCAGGTGCCTTACTCATTGAGCTGTCTCCAGCCTCAGCTGTCTCTTTTCCATACGATCTGTGTTTTCCGTATTGTTGATGCAGTTGTACACTTTTCCAACTGCTTGGTGAGCATCTGAGCCTCCTTAGCGATCCACCGTCCTCTGTCCTCCCTGCCACGCACTGTTCGTCCTCTAACGTGACACACAGCCATTCCGAACTCTCTGTCCATCCTCCTTTGTCCATTCTAGCCTGTGGTTGTCTCACTGAATAGAGTTTTAAGCTGAAATATAGCCAGATTTATTCATCATTCTGTGATGGTGTGTGAGTGTTCTGTCTTGTTGAAGAAATCGTTCCCTCTCCTGGATTTATTTGGAATGATATTCTGCCTTCCCCTGAGGTTTTAGTTTTGTTCAGCACCTTTCAGGTTCTGAGTCTTGTTGAGTTTGGCTTGTGGTACGGCGTGAGGAAGGGATCGAGTTCCTGTGTGTACGGCATGAGGCAGGGATTCCGTTCTGCATCTCTGGATAGCCACCCTTTCCCCATGGCTTCCCTCACTGTCCCTATCTTGTAAACTTTCCATATTAGCCTTACCAGTATTTGTTAAGTTCTTGTGTGTTAAAAAAATCTAAACTGCAATAGACACACCATAGCATTTATCCATGTACAGTGTATAATTATTATTTTTATCACACTCCCCTTCCCACCTGTCCATTTCAGAACATTTTCTCCTCACCTCAGAGAAAAACTTAGTATACTTAGCTGCCCTCCTCCCTCGTCCCTCCTCAGTCATAAATAGACATAATCTGCTTTTGGTGTCTACAGCTTTCCCTTTTCTAGACATTTTATGTGACTGGACTGTGTCAAAGTTCTGGCTTCCTTCACTTAGCGTCTGTTTCCAAGGCCCAACTATCCTGTAGCAATTCCAGTACTCCCTTCATGGATGATGATAATTCTCATTATGAATACACCAATTTTTTAAATGTATGCGTTCATGGGCATTTGGTTTGTTTATACCTTTGAGCTCTAGTGAGCATTCACAAGTTTGTGTGTGAATGTTTTCCTTCCTCATGGATATGTATCTAAGGAGTAGACTTCTGGTCATATTGTTTCCTTTTTTGTGCATGCATGCATGTGTGTATGTGTGTGAGTGTGTTTGTGAATGCATGCATGTGTGTGCGTGTGTGAGTGTATGTTTGTGTGGGCATGCATGCATGTGTGTACATGGACGTGCATGTGTGTGCACACAGACATGCATGCTGTGTGTGTATGTGTACATGTGCATGCATGTATGCACGTCCATGCATCTGTTTGAGTGTATGTGTGTTTGTGCATGCGTTTGTGTGCATGTGTGAATGTGCATGTGTGTACATGTGTGTGTACATGTATGCGTGTGTGCATGTGTATGTGCATGCGTGCATATGTGTGCGTGCCTGTGACACCCAAGGGTGTTGCTCTATGTCTTTTTGCTTGGCTCTGGAGATTTCCTGAGCTCTACCTCCAAGGATGGAATCTGCAGGCTGCCGCTATTTCCGCTGGCATTTTTACCTGGGATGTGGGGATCCAAACTTGGGTCTTCATGCTTGTGAGGTGAAGGCTTTAACCTCTGAGCCACCTCCTAGCCCCTAGTTTGTTTTTCATCGTTTGAGGAGTTGCCAGGTAGATTCCCAGAGCAACCACAGCAGTTCCATCCTGTCGATGGCGCGAGGAGAACCTCCCCTTCCTCACACTTTCTGACCATTTCCTTCTCGCCGTCCTTGTGGGCAGCGGCGAGGCATCGCGTTCTGATTTGGTTTGCAGTTTCCTGACAGCTCATGTCAGCCATCATTCCTTGCACTTCATCAGCCATTTTCTTATCTTCCTTGGACGCGTGACCCAATCTGCTCTTTTTCCGAGTCTTAGCTTGAGCTTCTTGTCCTTTTCCATTGGCTTTAGCAAGTCTTTATTTTATCAAATGTATGACTTGTGATTTTTTTCTCATTCTGTACATTATCTTTTCATATTCTTGCTGAGGGCCTTCGAAACATAATTGGTTGATGTGCTAAAGTCAAGGTAGCAGTACTGGGCCCTGACTCCCCCGGCTCCTCCCCTCCTGCCCCCCAGTTGTCCCAGATGTTGGGTGGGCCACACCTCTGCTTCCCTTCTGTGCAGGTGATAAGGGGAAGATGGCTCGGGGACGTCCCTGGTCTCAGCCTCCGGGAGGCCAAGGCAGGAGGACCGCCACAGATGGAGGCCAGCCTGACGTACAGGAGGAGGGTGAAGCCATCCAGGAGTCGAGAAAGCGACCATGTCCAGAAGTCCAAGTGGACAGGTCCGTGGAGAACAAAGAAGGGTCCCATGAGCAATGCCACCTGCAGGACTGGTTCAGGGACATTCTAAGCCATTTACATCGATGCTGGGCACAGCGGGCTCAAGGGGGTCCCCGTCAGCTTTTGGCCATGTCCACAGGGGCCTGAAGATAGTAAGCGTCGCTCTCTGGGGACAAATGTCTTGAATAAGGAAGAATGCAGAGGCATCTCCAGCGGTCCACACGAGTGTCTGCACGAGAAGGTTCTAGCTGCTCGGGACCCACCGTTGGGACAGCATGCGGTGCTGCATTCCAAGGGGCGACAAGCTGGGATCCAGGGCTGGGAAGCACTCCGGCCATCTCCCACGGGGCGGGAAGGCTCCGTGCAGTTTTCCTGCTGAGGAAGGAAGAGCAGAGGCTAGAGAAAGCCGGGCGTCCTTCCTCGACCAGCTGTGGCAGTTATTTATAAGCGTGGTGGAGCGACTCTAAATCCTGCTCCCCCCCCAGCACAGCTGCCAACAAAGACTCTGCACGATCTCACGGAGGCCTCAGGAAACCGTGAGAGGGAACCGAGTCTGTGGCATCCTCAGGGACATTGCGCCAGCCAGCCTTGTCCACACTGCGCCAGATTTCATTCTCACTACCACAGGGCTTCCAGGCAGCTGCAGGGCCGCACAGCCGCAGGGACTCACGGCCTGGGGGGTATAGCTCTGGGGGGCACAGCCCTGGGGACACAGTCCTGGGGGGCACAGCCCTGAGGGGGCACAGTCCTGGGGGGACACAGTCCTGGGGGGCACAGCCCTGGGGACACAGCCCTGAGGGGGCACAGTCCTGGGGGGACACAGTCCTTGGGGGACACAGCCCTGGGGGACACAGCTCCGGGACACACAGCTCTGGGGATCCTGAAGCCCACGGGTGGGTCCACAGGGGGGTGGGCCGGTGTTCATGAGAGGGGCAGCAAGCCCCAGCCCCCGCTAACCTCCAGATTTCCCTCCAGAGTTTCTTGCACATCGGTGGCTTGGAGCGAGACTTGGCTGGGTCTGTTCTCAGAGCAGCCCATTGGGTCCCTGCGTCTGTGGGGATACCCATGGCCCCAGGGCTTGTGACTATGGACTCAGACCAGCCGGTCCCTGGGACCACGGCCCCCCAGCGTTGGAAGGCCCCTGTGTGCAGCCGTCCCTGCCGCCTGCCTGTGAATGGCTGTATTGTGTCTGACCCGGCTCACCTCTGGGCCCGGGGCCTTCAGGCTAGCGGACCGTGCAGCCGACATCCTGCCCATTCCAGTCGTTTGACTTCATACTTCAAGACCAAGTCCTTTCAGGAACAGTCTCTACCCACCTCACCCCCTGTAGAAAAACAGATGTGCGATCGACTGGCTCTGTGAGTTTCTAATCCGCTGTTCTTTCCAAAGAGCGATGTGAACAGTTTATCCATTCACAGCTTTCTGCCGCCTCCTCTCTCCATTTCTCTCCTCCCTCCTCTTAGCCACCCCATACCTTCTGCTGGCATATGAAACCCAGTGGTAGTGGAAGGATGGGGACCATTTTGAGGTTGGGGTGCAGAATAGCAGTGGCTTTACCTGAGATCCGTGGAAGATAGCACTCTGACCCTGCCCAAGAAAGGGGCTCCCCCACCCCCACACCGCATCTATGGGGAAGTGCTGGATTCTTCTGCACAGCTCTGCTGCAACTGGATGCCCTTGTTGTCTAAGCTGTTCTCCGTGTCTGTGGTGTCAGTAAAAGCCTGGTTCAATCAGCAAACTCTCCGTTAATTTATCACCCACTGTGGTTTGGGGACCCAGCCTTCTTGAGATGGACTCGGCATCCTAGAGACTAGGGAAGGACACAGCCCAGGGGCACAGAGGCCAGGTCTCATTCTGGCATTGCGATGGTGCGTGTCCGTGGCCTTTCCAGTGATGGTCAGGGGTCCTGGTTCCCCTGCTTGAGACACCCACCGTCCCAGCCAGCACCTGCTTCTGAGCTGGGACTAGACTGCGACCCCTCAGTAGCGCCTGTGTACCTGGACACCCCCCCCCCGCCCCGCAGTGTGCCTGACCACAAGGCCTTGGGGACTGCTCAGCAGTACATGCAGACAGCAAGGGGGCCCCACTGCCACTTGGGGTTCTGTATCCGAAGGAGGCTCTAGCCCTCCCTACGCTGGCCTCTTTGCCGTAAGGAAAAAGCAGATCACGCAGCCAGCTAACAGAGGGGCAGCGCACCGCTGCCCACTGCACAGGGAAGGGACTAGCAGCCGCGGCCCAAGGCCCTGTCCAGACAGAAAAGCCCGTGGGTCATCATTCTTTGGGCGCCTGCGCCAGTCCCAAGCCCAGGGAACTGCCCTTCACCTCCCGGTATGGTGAGCACACAGCGGCCCTCCCAGGGGAGTATGGGAGTGCAGAATAGGCCGTGGGGCGGGAATGGTGTGTGGGGGAGAGGACGGGGCTAAGTACTGTAGGCCGTGGGGAGGGAATGGTGTGTGGGGGAGAGGACGGGGCTAAGTACTGTAGGCCGTGGGGCGGGAATGGTGTGTGGGGGAGAGGACGGGGCTAAGTACTGTAGGCCGTGGGGCGGGAATGGTGTGTGGGGGAGAGGACGGGGCTAAGTACTGTAGGCCGTGGGGCGGGAATGGTGTGTGGGGGAGAGGACGGGGCTAAGTACTGTTGATGAGGGCAGCTGGGTTCCGAGGGGGCGTCTGGGAGTTGGCGTGCATGAGGCTCGCTGAGCGGCGTCTTTACCTGGGGAAGGAGGGAAGGGACGTGGCCTGTGGCAGGTGCTCTGGCTTGTGTGGCAGAGCTGGGGCTCCTGTGCGGGGTTCATTCACTGCGCAGGCTAGAGCTCGAGGAAAGAGACCGAGGGCAAGGCACCCACCTGGGACAGTCCCTCCAGCCTGTGCGGCCCCTGGGCTCTTCTGGAAGCTGCAACCTCCAAGCTACGCAGGAGGAGGGTGTCCAGCACGACAGGGTGAGAGAGAAGGCTCGCTCGAGCCAAGGCAGTCGGACTCGCCTCCTTTGCTGTTTCCTTCTGCCCGCTCTGAGTTGTTTTTTTTCTCCTGCTTATTTTTATTAGAGAAAAATGAGAGAGAGGAGTCTGTAGTTGGTTCTCTCTTTCTACTTCGTAGACTGCAGGATTTTGGCTCGGGTCGCCAGGTCCGCACGCGGGCGCCTTTACCTCCCCCCCCCACTTTCCAGCCATCTCGCTGCCGTCTCCTAATTTCTCTCAAGGCAGGTGCACTAGTGATTGACTGGAGCCTTTGGTGCGTTTTTGGTGCTGTGATTTTCCCTCTGCCCTCTGTGGCTGCGCCCACTTTGATCCCCGCATGGATTTGGTCTGAGCTCTCCAGGAGGGAGCCAGTCTCAGGAGCATCTTTCTCATCTCATCTGGTGGTGGGAGCTGACAGTCCCTCCCAGGAGCCCCCAAAGACAGTGCTTCTGAAGAATATTGACAGTTTCACACCACCAGGTGCATTCTTCCTTCCTCCCCTCCTCCCTCTTCCTCACCATGAAACTCTCGGGAGATAAACTAGGACTCACATTGCTATGAGAAAATAAGCGAGTGAAACAGATCTGGAAATCAGGGCGGGAGGAAGGGGGCGTCCTGCGTGGTTGTGGACCCACAGGACAAGGCCGCCTCGGTTCCGGTGTGAGGCCCCTGCGCGTGACCAAGTGGAGCAGGCGAGGGACGGTCGCAGGTGAGGGGCGGTCGCAGGCGAGGGGCGGTCGCAGCTGATGGGCGGTCGCAGCTGATGGACGGTCGCAGCTGATGGACGGTCGCAGCTGATGGACGGTCGCAGCTGATGGACGGTCGCTGCGTCTCTAGCTCAGGAAGAGTTGGCATGAGAGACATCTAGGTTTGCTTCCCAGCCGCCGCCCACCTCAGCACGCTGCAAAGGGCATCCCATCCTTCTTGTCCCCCAGCTGTTCCAGGCCCAGTGCATCCTTGAATCAGCAGAACTGACCCTAAGACTCACTGCCCCATGGCTGGGTCTCTTGGGCCCCTGAGGTTCCGGGCACTGAGCTGGGGCCGAGTGGCAGAGTCACTGCTACCTTTACCAGGCTGAGAAAAGTTGGACCCCAGAATCCCAAGCCCGAGTTTTCACCAACCACCAACCTCCCTCCCACCCCCGCGTGGCTGCGCCCCCCACCCATGGCTCCGGTTTCCCCCTGAGGATTGCGAGCCCCATCTGCCGTCATCCACCTTGGCAGGCTCGATGGCTTCTCAGGCCCAGAGGGCAGGACCCGAGCCCGGGACGGTCAGAACAGCAGCGAGCAAATGCTCTCCGGAGCAGTGCGGCCTCCTGGCCTGCGAAAAACCCGAGAAAACAAAGACGCTGCCCGGAGCCATCCAGGGCACGGCCGCCTGCCAGGAGCTCGGGCTGCTTGGATGGGGTCCCCACGGGCACAGTCAGCCCAGCGTGGGGCACACTGCCCCAACAGGCTGGCGTGCCAGGCCGCTGTGTGGATTTACAAGGTGTCTTTTCTGGCCTGCGATTAAGGGGATGGCTTGGTCACCTGGGGGGGGGGTCTAGCAGAGGTGTTAAGTAAATAGGGTGGGGCGCTGGCCTCCCACCCGCTCCCTCAGGGATGCTTGTGTGGGTACAAGGAGAAGGGGAAGGAACAGAGGGAGCCCTTGCTGCGTCTCCCAGACCCTCGCCTGTGCTGCAGGATGGGCTCACGTTCCGGGGCGCTGACTTCTCAGGTGCCTCCTTTCAGCAGTCTCAGCAGCATCTGCCTGGCTTCCCCTGGGGCCAGCTGCTTCCCTTGGGGCTGTCCTGCCTGCTTCCCTGGGGGCGTCCTGCCCTGCTTCCTTGGGGCCGTCCTGCCCTGCTTCCCTTGGGGCCGTCCTGCCCTGCTTCCCCTGGGGCCGTCCTGCCCTGCTTCCCTTGGGGCCGTCCTGTCCTGCTTCCCTTGGGGCCGTCCTGTCCTGCTTCCCCTGGGGCCGTCCTGTCCTGCTTCCCCTGGGGCCGTCCTGTCCTGCTTCCCCTGGGGCCAGCTGCTTCCCTTGGGGCCGTCCTGTCCTGCTTCCCCTGGGGCCGTCCCGTCCTGCCTCACGTGGAGCCGACCTGCCATCAGGCTGCAGAGCTTACTAGGTTTTCTCTGTGGCTGTTTCCAGCACTGGGGTCATGCTGGGGTCTGTGTGACTCTGACTTGAGCCAAACCCCTTTACCCTGCCCCCTAAGTATGTGATGTGACATCTCCTCCAAGCGGCTTTGAAGAGATGCTGCCATAGGTGTTGTCATAGTTAGATACAAGTATCAACCTGACAGTTGAGGGTTGAACTCTGGGCACATTATAGAGAATTAGTAGTTGAGTTAAGCCCAGAATGAACCTGCAGAAGATTGTCTAGTGGATGTGAAGGCCTGGTCCATGGTGGGTGAGATTAGTCCCCGGGCAGGGCAATAAAATGGAGGGGGCTGTTTGAGGCAGTCGGCATCCTTGTGCACACTTGGCCGGACATGCTGGTCTGGCAAGTAAGGATCGTCCCTGTCTCAGGCCGTTATGTGGAGATGGTGTGGTCAGTAATGTGTGCGATGCTCTTCTGCCAGGATGGACAAACAGCTCTAACCAGGAATTGTAAGAAAAACAAACCCCTTGTTCCCTTACGCAGTTTTGTCAGATTTTGTCAGCAGCCATGCAGGTGAACCGCTCCAAGGTGTGGCATACTCACCATCTGTCCAGAGGAAGGTGGGTCGGGAGCCTCAGCACCGAGGCCTGCTGCTAGTGGCTGGGCAGAGTGGCTGGCGCTGCAGCTACCGCATGTGACAGCAGAGCCCCACCCCCGGTTCTCCTGAACAGAGAGTTTGCAGAGCAGGCGGCTCCTGCTATGCCAGCCAAGTATTTGTCCCCCGGACAGCATTGACCGGACATGTCCCTCCCATAGCTATAAAGCCAGGCCCAGGAGGGGCCACTCTACCCTTGGCTCTGATGCCGGTTCTAGGGGCGCAGTAGGACAGACTTCAGCTGCGGCTCGGGCTCACCCTGTGTAGGCACGACTCAGCCGCCCCGAGAGCTAAGATGCCCCTAATAGCAGTTGCGCTGGGACAGCTGTGAATTTCCCATTTCCGTGGCCTTGCTCCTACGTGTATTTAATTCTTGTCTCTTGCTGACCCCTGAGATGCACTGCACTGATGACTGAGGGGGAGCTTTTCCATGGGTCCCTGAAGTGCATGGCATCGAGCTGGGGCTGAGAGGGTCCCGAGCGAATGAGTCCCTGGGGCCTTCGCCATGCCAGGAAGAGCTGGGATCCTGATCGTTCTTAGGAGTCGAGCAGTGTTTTACTGAGCAAATGTGTCACATCAAGACTCGCTGCATGGTGGACAAGCACCAGCCTTCTGAGATTGTCCTGGACATCCCGGTACCTCTGCATCGCTTTCGTCCTTACATTCAGCAAACATTTGCTGAGAACTTTGCAAGGACTCTGCATGTCACTTCGGATTTAAGTGATAGCAAGGAACTCCAGGATGGAGGTGGAAGGACACAGGAGACCGCTGTCCAGTTCCTGCCAGCCCTTCTGGAATGAGCTCAGAGCAGAGTCCAATGCTTTCCCTGCCCTGTCCTACCACTCGGTGGGTTTATGTAGCTGCGCCCACGTAGTATCGCAGAGGCGCTGCTTGCCCCAGCTGGCGTTTGGTCCAGACCCTACGAATTCAGAGCCTGTGTGGAACGCGGCCTCCCTCAGGCACTCTAGCCCTCCGGACCCTGTTCAGCATTTCTCCGTGGAGCAGTGCGACGGAGGGGGAGGTTCTCCCACCGGAAGGCCTGTGTGAATCCTGGAGAGATGAAGTCAGAAGACCCGGTTCTGAGCTCTGCTCCCAGGAAGCTGCCTGCCCGCCAGCAGGGGGCGCTGCGGACAGAGCCCAGGTCCCGGGTGCGAGGGCCACCCTGCCACCTGGAGCTCGGGGCGAGTTGCTTTCGGAATTGGTTCCCCTCCCAGGTGGCATCCTGTCAGGGTCCCTGGCTCATCCTCCCGGCTCAGCGAGAGCAGTAAAGAAGACCCCAGGTCCTGACCCTCTGTCTGCCCGCGTGACTCCTGCAAGCACCCCTTCTCCACGCCTTTACTCTCGGAGCGCCCCACAAGAACTCAGAGCCTGGTCATGGAGCTCCGGAGGGCTGGCCTGAGAAGGAGTCGGGGGGACTGCTTTGTGGGGAGGTCTGGCGTGGGTGCCCCGCCCTGCGCTCAGGGTGGGACATGTGCAGACCTCTGGGATTTGACTGTTGGACTGTAACTGCGAGGGGCGTGGCCGACTCCGTTAAATCCAAACACACAGCAGGTGCCCAGCATGTTTTTATCAAAACATGAACAGCTGTCAGGAATACGGTGCTGCCAGCCCCCTGCAGACCCAGCCTCCCTGACCTGCCTGTCGCGTGCAGCACAGCCCCGGCCTGGGATCTGGAGCAGGCTACGAGAGTGGGAAACCAGCAGACCTCCCAGCGCAGGCTCTGTCACCCAGGCAGGACACTTGGCCTCTCCGAGCCTCCGTTTGTCTGCTCTAAGGAGGGATGGGCAGCTTCTCCCTCCTTAGCTGCTATGAAAACAGAGGGACTGCGGGGTGTGGCTCTTACTGCCAGACCCCCTGAGCATGTGGAAGGAGCCATGGACTTAGAGACGGTCCTTGTCACAGATGACTCTGAACTGCATGCTCCCTGGGCTTGGGGATGTGGATCTGAAGTGGTTGGTGACCCAAGGGTGCTCAATGGCGGTCCCTTCTGTCTCAGGGACGTCCCTTGTCACCTGTCCCCTGGGGCCGACTCACAGACTCTGCAGCCAGAAGCTTGCTCAGCAATGGTAGCGCAGGCCTGCGCTGCCCGGACCCTGGCGGCGTGGCCAGTGCCCGCCTCAAGACTTTGCAGAGGGTCTCCAGGAAAAACCCCTCGCCCACGCCCCACACATGTGGGTTTGGAACTGCCCGCCACTCTGCATGCTGCTGGCTGAGCATCATCCTCTGTGGTCAGAGCCTGCCGGGAGGCCAGCTGAGGTCCATTCGGTCAGCACCTGGTCCCTCCGCCTTGCGTCCATTTGTCCCTCTGAGATCGAGTGCCCGCGACACCACATCTATCTGTTGCTTCCGTCCATGCTGGCCACCACGGGCCACACCCACTGTCCTGGCTTTCCGCGGCACCCCGCAGCTCAGGGGGGGCTCTTCTCAGCTCACCTCCCCAAACAGGGTGACCAGTCACCCAAGGTCACATGAAGGTCAAGAGAAGAATTCTGGAAAGCTGAGAAATTCAGAACCCCTATGTCGTCATAGGCTGTGTCTGGCCAGTTGTGCTTGGGGGGGAAGGGGACTACTGAAAACCTAACTCAGGGTGCCACACGGCGTTGAAGAGTGGGGTGTGTGCTGATGGGTCAGCGTGGGTGTTGGAGGCCGAGTGGGCACTGAGGAGGGAGACTGAGAGAAGGAAGCTTCAAGGAAGGAGTCGCAGATGGACAGAGCCTTTATAGGGGCAGAAATGCCCTGGAGTGACGGGTTCCTGGTGGGTTCCTGAGTGGAGGGAGGTGGGGGCGAAGCAACCGGGCCCCACTGCCCACAGTCCGAGCCTATCACTGGGCCTTCCGAATTGTGAGGGGCCAGATTTGATTTTCCCATTTTGAAAGGCTCCAGGGTGCTG
This sequence comes from Typhlomys cinereus, assembly GCA_023101885.1. Taxonomy (NCBI): domain Eukaryota; kingdom Metazoa; phylum Chordata; class Mammalia; order Rodentia; family Platacanthomyidae; genus Typhlomys; species Typhlomys cinereus. The sequence goes on along the minus strand of JALPQD010000840.1, from coordinate 387,742 downwards.
AAGGTCTCCAGGAGCCTCGCTCTGCGCCTGAAGGGGACAGTTGGGGGGAAAGGGTGAGAGGGGTGGTACCTGCCCCACGCTCCAGCGAGGGCCTCTATCAGTGCGGGGGTCGTGAAGAGGACCGACATCTCCAGCCTCCCCCAATACTATGATGCCATCTTTGGGGTGTGGGAACCTCATGAAACACCTGGCTGGTAAAAAGGCCCCAGGTTGGTCCCCAGCAGTCATCCAGGCTCCACAGACAGCCACCTGCTGGCGCGTGACCCTGCTCAGGCCTGGTCCCTGCTCCTGGCGGCCCTGCTGTGAGCCCTCGGCCTGTCATCTTAAGCCTTGAGTGGCCGGAGGGGGCAGGTGACCCTCCAGGGGTCACGGAGCCTAACGGCGACTTCCGTGTGCCTAGGAGAGCACTCGAGAGCCGGATCTAGAGTGGCTGACTGTGAGGCTCTGCCCGGCCCTGCTTTGGCTCCTCCGCTCTAAAGGCATGGGCCGTGGCACCGCAGTGTGGGATGCTGGCAGACCCCACAGAGGCACTGCCCAGAGTTTGTACCCAGGCAGGTGGAGGTGACCGCCGTGGCCACGTCTTGTGACTCCGCGTGCTCAGGCGGAGGGTTAGGCTGCAGGCCCCAGGCCCAGGGTTAGGCCGCAGGCTGCCCGTGTCCATGAGTCTACGGCTCCTAGGAATGCATGGATCTGCTAACTGCTCCCCTGCCTCGCTGCATCCCAGGGTACAGGTACCGTCAGCACCCCCAGAAACTGGCTCGGCAGGCAAAGCCTGTGCCAGGGAGAGTCTCTCCGCCAGAGGACAGAGCAGCTGAGGACGGGCTCTAAGGCCAGAGACAACACCTGCCTGCAGGAGCCCCTCCCCACCCCAGCTCCTCTCCTGACCACAGGGACCCGTGGGCACCAGAAGAGATCCCGAGGCCCCTCCTGCCTCAGGCTTCCCGCCCCGCCCCCCAGCATGTGCAGCCCACATGCGGGAAGGGTGAGTCTGTGGCTCGGCGCAGGACCCCACCCCACTTGCTTAGCTCTGCTGACACATTGACGGGCTTCTGTGTCATCAAAGGGGGAGGGTAGGAGAAGTCCTGGGAGGGGCCTGGGCAGTGTTGGGGGACAGGCCCTTCACCACAGCACAGAGTGCTGAGGGGGGACCCACTCTGCCAGATACCTCTCTCCTTCCTCAGGCCCCTCCCTGGGACGGGGATCGGGCTGGGCAAGACCCCTAGGGTGCACAGCTCTGTCAGATTCCTCGGAGGGCTTCGGGAAGGGTCAAAATGACAGGACACTGGGCTGGACACTGCTCTGCTGTAGAAGTGTGTCTTCCAGGCCTTCGCGGGAGCCAACGCTCACTCAGAGAGCTTGTGGCTAGGGACTTTGGCTCCCCCCTCCCCCCTCAACCCCAGCGGCCGCCGGGGCTGGGCACACAGACGTAGGGCTGAGGGACCCCAGAGCTAGGACAGGTGGGATCAAACAGGCCCAGCTCTCGCGCATATACTCTCTCACTTCCACGTGACCCCCGGCGGCCAGAACAAGTGCCCGGCGCACTGGTCCAGAGAGGCCTTGGCGGGATGCGGACGTGGGCTCAAGGAAGGAGTCCACCTGGGGTCTCCAGCAGCAGCAGAACCCCCCATCCTCCTCCAGACCTTAGCCCCCCCCCAAGCTGTGTCTTGATCGCGTGTGGTCAGGGCCAGCAGGTAGACCGCAGGCAGCCCTGGGTGCACGGCACATGGCGGGGGGTCCCCAGGGACCTTCACAGCAGCTCGGCTCTGTGGGCGGGAGGAGGCAGGTCTCCCAGCCACATCCTCCTGGCCTGGGGGGAACCACGCTCGAGCGCGCTCCGGCCCCCAGCGTCTGATTCCCCCAGTTCAGATGCAAAGTTGCCCTTGACAAGACCACGTCACCGCCGGCCCATGAAGCGATGCCTCTGTCTTCACAGTGCCGTCAGCACGGCGGAGAGTTGGCGTCACCACCCCGCACCAGTTTCCAATTCACCGGATGCACTATCCCTGGCCTCAGCTTCTGTGGGCAGCCAGTCTAGGCCACTGCTGCAGGGGACAAGGCCACATGCCCCGACCTAACCCCGGGAGCCCTGCCGTCAGGAGGGGCCCCTCCCTGGGGGTGCCCCAGAGGGAGGCGGCGGCAGGAAGGCGCTGGGTGCCTACGCCCGACACAGAGGCCCCCTGTGAAGTCCTCCCTCGGCGCCAAGCACAGACCCGCCTTGTTTCTCTCTGCCCCGTAGTCTGTGGGACCCTACGTGGGGCTTTCAGGGCGCGAGGGGGAGGAAGGGTGAATGACAGGCAGCAACCTGCCCCCCAACCCAAGCACAGCTGGCTGTAGCCGTGGGGATGGAGCGGGGGCGACTTCCCCGTGCTCGCAGCGTGACTCGCCTGCGCAGTCTGCGACAGAGCCCAGGGGCAGGGTCTCGAAGGGTCTGCAGGAGGTACCTGGAGCAGAGTTCAAGAACATGGAAAGCTGAGGCAGGAGGATCACTGTGGGTTTGAGGCCACTGGCTTGGGGGCCGCATGAAGACCCTGCCCCGAAGCAGAACACGGACAAGGAGGTCCAGGCACAGGAGAGCTGGGGGCAACTGAAGCTGCCGGCTGCGTGGGGGGCGGGGCCCAGGCAGGGTGAGCTCAGCTGTTGGACAGGCTGTGACGTGGGCCATGGGGAGCCACGCAGCGTCCACAGGTCAGAGGCTGGGGCAGGTGAGCATCTGCACGGAATCTCTCGGTACAGGTGCCCAGGAAGGGAGTTCTGGGGGACAGATGGTGGTAAATGGGGGGTACTGCTCTGAGCAGCCTCACTGGCAGCAAAACTGAGAACCAGAGACGTGGCCAACACAGGTGGCCGTAGCTCTGGGCCTGGAGCCTGCCAGGTGGTCCGTACACACAGAATCGAGACGAGGATGGAAGAGAGGACAGCTGGCACTGTGCCATGGGGCAGGTGGGGGGGCGTTCCCAGCAGGAGAGAGGTGAGAAGAAACAGGAGAGGGCTGCAGTGGCACAGGGCGGGGCTGCAGCACAGGTGGGGCGGCAGCGCAGGGGACAGCCGTGGCCACAGCCTGGTCACCCGCCTGGGCAGAGGGCACGAGGTTTCCCGGGGGGCCTGTGCTCCATGCAGGAGACAGCTGTGCTGTGGCCACCTGGTTGTGACTTCTGGGGGCCTGGTGTGATCTGTCCTCTAAGAGCTTCACATGGGAGGCTTGGCCCCCCGTGTGGCGAGGGGTGGGGGTGGCACTCTTCAAGAGGCAGGCCTGAGGGAACCACTGCGTTACTGCTTGGGGCGGGGGGGGGGGTTCTCCAGGGCCCTGAGAGGAAGAACCCACTCGATTTCTTTCATTATATCAACATCAATATTTATTTGAAAGAAGAGGAGACTCACGCGTGCCGTGGCGTGTGGCGAGAGAACTACCTTCGGAGGTTGGTTGTCTCCTTCCACCATGTAGATTCCGGGGATTGAACTCGGGCTTCAGGTGGCACATGGACACCTTCACCTGGTGAAACCCCCCATTTGGTTCTGAAGGTCGTCAGTAGAGTCTGGCCCTGATGTCATTGCCCTTTAGTGTCGCCAAGAGGCCCAAGCAGTAGCCTGGCCTCGAACTTTCAGACTGTAAAACAAAAAAACCTTTTCCTTCCTTCCTTCTTCCTTCCTCCCTCCCTCCTTCCCTTCTTTCCTTCCTTCCTTCCTTCCTCCCTTCCCTCCCTTCCTCCCTGCCCTCCCTCCCTCCCTCCTTTCCTTCCTCCCTCTTTCCTTTCCTCCCTCCTTCCCTTCCTCCCTCCCTCCCTTCCTTCCTTCCTTCCTCCTTCCCTTCCCTTCCTTCCTTCCTTCCTTCCTCCCTCCCTCCCTTCCTCCCTGTCTGCCTCCCCCCTTCCTTCCCCTCCCTCCCCCCTTCCTTTTTCGTGCATGTGTGTGGTGTGCATGCCTGTGTGGATGGATGCTCACATGTGAGGGAGGACAGGTGTATGTTCACATGTGGGCATGCGGCCATGGAAGGCCAAAGCTGATACCTTTATCTTCCATGATCTCTCCACGTCCCTGAGGCAGGGCCTCTCCCTGAATCTGGAGCACACTGAGCAGCTAGCCTGGTTTGCAGGTCTGGTCTGAAGAGCGCTTCTCTGCCTGCCGAGTGCTGGTATCACAGGTGGCTGCCACCCACCCCTGCCTGGGCTTCACGTGGGTGCCCACGGAGGTATCTCCTCAGCTCCAAGCCTCTCTTCTTGACGATGTTATCCAAGCTCCAGCATTTTTACGTAGTAACAACAAAACTGGACTAACCTATGGCCTTGTTCTCCAGGCCCAGTGACGAGCACCATCCTGAAGTGAAGGCCGACGGGTACGTGGACAACCTCGCGGAGGCCGTGGACCTGCTCTTGCAGCACGCGGACCAGTGATGGACCTTCAGGAGGGCGGAGCCGCCTTCCACCCCCCCACCCCGCCCCCAGGCTCCAGGGAGGCCCTGCTAGTCCTGAGCTCTGCCCTCTGCTGGCGCAGCAGTGAGGGCACAGTGCGCCCCCTCGCTCTGCACCAGCCCCCTCTCCTTAGCCCCCCTCTGCTGACCCCTGCCATCTTCTCTCTCTCCAGCCTTTGGGCAGAGGTCTGTTTTCTTCCTGTGTGGTCCACTGTCCTGCCGAGGAGAAGGGACAGCCCAGTGGGGCCTCCACCACCCGGCATGAGCAGGAAGACCTCGCTAGGACCGTTGAGCTCCTGAGTTCCTTTGGTCACTGTTGGTGCTTGGTGGCACTGGATCCTTTAATTGACCGTGTCCAGTTGGCTGAGAGACAGGCCTCCCAGGGCCTGCTCATCAGTGTCTGCGGGGACATGAGGAGCCACCCCCCCCCCCCCCCCGCCATGCACAGCAGGGGGGGCACTTCCCTGAGACTGCCCAGAGACCCGCCCACCACCACAGCCCCACCCATGGATGCCAGAGTGACAGATGAGCACTTGCCCCAGCCCTGCCTCCTGCAAATAGTGCCGGCCCACCCCCTTTCTGTCCCCACAGGTCACCCACACGTGTGCGCAGTGGGGATGTCAGTGTTGGCCTGAGGCCCACAGCAGGAGCATCATGCAATAAACGGCAGCCGCAGGGTGGACTTGAAAGTATCGTGGCAAATGCACAGGAGAAGCCAACGACCTAATAAACTCAACCTTAAATGGCCATGATCGACTCTTGCCTTTGTTGGGAAGGGAGGTGTAGGATTGGCAAGGGGGACAGTGGGAGCCCCAAACAGGGTCTTAGGTCTCCCTGGTCCAACCATAGCACCTCATTTGGCCACCGTTCCTCAGAACCTCTGGAGTCATGATGTGCCCTCCTACCCCAAGGGGCACATTCTAGAACCCATCAGCTGAACGCATGAGCCGATGCTGCTGTTTCTCCCAAACTGATCCGGAAGCTACTGCAAATCTCAGGACACTTCTCACGCGAAGAAGTCAGCTGGGGCGGCAGCCGTCAGTACAGCGCTGGCTCTGATCCCAAGAAGCCACGTGGAAAAGAGGGACATGGTGGCTTCGGGTCCTAGTGACGAGAAGGCACAGACAGGCAGGCCCCGGGGCTCACTGGCCAGACAGCCAGGCTAGCGAAAGACCCTGTCTCAAAAAGCAAGGTGGTGGGTGGGGGAGCAGGCTTGGCCGGCAAAGCGCTTGTGCACCGTCTGAAGGCTGAGGATGACCCGTGAAGAACTGCTGGTGAAGGCAAGCGCCGTGCAAGACTAAAGGAAGGAGATGAGGAGATCGTCTAACAGCAAAGTCGGCCCACAGTGGGTGGATTCGTTCCCTGGACAGGTAGATGAGAAAGAGCTGGTCAGGAGTCGGCGTTTCCAGCACACTTCGGGCAGACTGGCTGGGTGGCAGTCCTGTGGACATGGTGTGGACCGTTCCCTTGGCTCCTGGTGTGGACGCTCCTTGGCTGGACCAAGACTGAACTAGACAACCGCATGCCAGGATAGAACCCCTCGTTTCCCTAGGCTGTTTGGTTGTGAATTTATCAGCCACATGCCGGCAAACTATGACAGAGACTAGGTCCAGAACTCACGCCAAGCAGCCAGGCATCGTGGCGAGCACCCGTTAGCCCAGTGCCGGGCCGGGGCAGAAGCGAGAGGATCCCCGTGGCTTGCTGGCCAGCCAGTCTAGCCAAACTGGGGCGCTGGGAGACTTGTCAGTAACCACCCTGTCATGGAAAGTTGGGAAAGGGCAGAGCAGAAATGAAGAGGTGCCCCCGGGTCTCAATCCCAGAGGCCGCAGCAAGTGTCCAAGGCCAGACTGTGAGATCAGTGTCAGGCGACGCACTTGGGGCTGTTGTGTTGGCGTGGGCCTCACCGGAATGTGGTTACCAGGGCCCTGCTTGCAGGGTTGGACACAGGACCACGTGCCCAGCTTGGGGTGAGCTGGGAGTCCAGCCGCACATCCCCTGGGCTGCTCTGGTGGGGAAGGAAGGTGGTCTGGTTCCTGCAGGGTCTTCTGTGGGCAAGGCTTGGAGCACACGGGCCAAAGGTCTCAGTGCTCCCAGTCAGGCCCTCAGCTGCCCTTCCCACTAAATGACAAGTGTCTCCCGGGGGCTGGCCTGGGCTTCTGGCTCCGGTGTGTGGGCCTCTAGGTCTCCCAAGACAGCAGCTGTGGCTGTGGGCAGCCCTCCCTGGTGGGCGCTCCCACAGCTGTCCTGCCACGTCAGGCCATGGATGGGGGGGGTCCGTGGTCCAGCTGGCCTAGACCTAAGGCTCCCAGGAACGGAGAGCTGCCACCCGACAAACCACACGGCCGTACCAGCATCTGGGTGTTGAACCAGGAAGCTTTATTTACACAGTAAAAGTAACAAGCATATTCCTGAGACTAGAGCGACTCTAGTGTAAGACAATCATGGGTGCGGGGAAGGACTGGCTGCGGGGGGGGGGGGGAGCAGCGGACAGATCCACCCTCTGCCAGGTCTTGGCCTGGCATTGACACCAGAAGCCACGTTCCTGAAGCTCTGTACCACCACCACCGCTGCCCAGTGGGTGCCGCGCACACAGGCCTGCCTGCCACCAAATCCTAGGCGTTCCCCACACGCACCGACGACCTACTTGCCTACGCTAGGTCAGACTACCTACCTAGGCTACAGGAGCTCCGCCGTAAAAACCTCTCTTCTCTAGAAGGTGCCAGCAGGAGGGGTCTGACGAGCAGCACGGGGCAAGGGGCGGCATCGTGGCCCACGTGGCACGGTGCCCAGGAAGGAAGGGATCCTTGAGCACCCCCCCAACATCTGGCTTACGTGGTTCAGGCGACATTAACCACCTCGGTGGACGTGAGGTGTAGGATCCAGGGGCGAGTTTCAACTGCTCTGAACCTGGCTGGGACAGGCATGTCCAGCGAGAGTCTGTAGAAGGGCATCCCATCTCTGTAGGCCAAGACCCATCTGAAACTGGGGTGTGTGTGTGTGTGTGTGTGTGTGTGTGTGTGTGTGTGTGTGTGTGTGTGGTGGGGGGGATACTCTTGTTTTCACACAGACTTTTGTTTAGCTTATCTTTCAGCATACAAATTCACAAAACTTTCCTGCTAAAAAAATTCTTGTTGAAAAGTAAGGCTTTCTGAAAACACACGTGTGCATGTATGGTCAGATCAAGCTCTGTGGACATAGAATGGAAGGAGCTGGAGGGCGCGGGCCGGACTCTGCCTCCACCGCCCTCGAGTAAGGCAAGAGGGTGTGAGCAGCCGTGTAAACGGCCAGGCTGCTGCCCGACTGCAGCCCGGGCACCTGGCAGATAGCAGCCGGAGGTTCCGTGGCTTTTGGAGTGGGTGGGATGCTGTGGATTCAGCCTCTCCCACTCTGCCTCACCAGCCACAGCACCCGCTCTAGACATACTGGCGGCCAGAGCCAGCCCGTCCACCTTCCCGGGGGATCCAAACCAAAGGGGCCAGCGCGTGAACCCAGAATGGGACCTTGAGTTGCGAGAGAGAACGGGCACTTTCCAGGTGAGACGACTTTGTGCAACCAAAAGACCTCCAGAAGCCAGCCGAAGACCCTTCACTAAGCAGAAAAAACCACCAGCTTCTCTGACTGCTGCTGTCAGGCTTGGGTTAGAGGGGTCCTGGGTGGCACGGTCCACGGGGGCCTGACGAGGCCGCAGAGCACGGGTCCCTGCTGTGCTGTCCACGGGAGGCCGCTCAGGCGTCAGACCCTCCCAGCACAGGCTTTCTGAGGACCAGAGTGCCAGCGTGTCTGTCCCATCCCCTCTCAACCACCTTCCGCCAGTGCTCTGGGCAGGGGCCCTGCGCATGCCTCCCCCGGCGCTCTGCTTGACTCTGTAGTGCTTCTGCGGCCAGCTGGTCCTCTACCACCAAGCACGCCCAGCATGATGGCCAACCTCGACTACGTGAGCTTCTGCCTTTTTGGTGCATTGATAAGGGAAAGTTTACTAAGGTCTTTCTTTAGGAGAAAGGCGGGGACCACTTGTGCTCGGCAACCGGAGGAAAGTGAACCATGGGAGATGGGCACAGAGGGCGGCGGCAGAGGCGCCCAGCTCACGGCCCAGGACAACGCACCCGTTCCTTTCACTTCATGGAAAATGAGCCGTTCTGTAAGCCAGCGCTCTTGGTGTGGTCTGAGGACGCCACCAAGGCTGCCCGCGCTGGATTCCCAGAACCCTGAGTCCTGTGGTGTCTGCGGCTGGGGAGCTGCCTGAATGACCCCTGGGGGTGCTGGGAGTGATGGTGAGCGAGCCTCAGGCTGTGCGGGTCTGCTGAGGAGCAGCCCCCGGGACTGCACCCCTCAGCAGACAAGGGGGTGTTTTGAGGTGGGTGCGGGTGGGCTGGTGTCTTGAGGCGGGTGGTGGGCGAGCATTCATTCAGGGCGGCAGCGCCCGCGAACAAGCAAGACCATTGGCTCAGAGGCCCGCGCTCCGCAGACATCCCGGCCCTGGCCGTGCACAAGACCAAGATCTGTGTACCTGCTGGCGGCGTCTAAGGACACTGTGAAGGCCGCACCTCTCGTCACTGTACCTCCCCCTCTGCTCAGCCCTCGGGGACTAGCAGGGCTGCCCCTGGCCTGCCAAGGCAGAAGCTGTGGCGGCAGAGCCGCGGGGGCGCTCGGTGCCCTGGGAGGCTGGCGGGTCTGCTGCCATTTGGCCAACACATCCCCGAGGGTGGACGGCCTGTCGTCCCTGAGCTGGCCCCTGGCCCCGAGACAGGAGTCTGCTTTACCTGCAGAAGCCCCAGAGCCCACAGAGGTTAAGGCCACACGGTCTGGGGTCACTACCAGGGGTGTCTCCCGAACCTTCCCAAGCCTGGGGCGGGGAGACCTGGGAGAGAAGGCACGGAGTAAACTGAGTGAAGGAAGCTTTGGGGGGACTCCCCAGAATGAACCTGAGCAAGGCCACGGGGGGGGGGCTCTGGCACCCCATCTGAGGGGTGCATTGTGGTCCAACCCTACTGGGGAACGGCTGCCCGACATCGCGAGGAACAAGGAGGGGAACCAAGCTGAGAAGCTGCTCTTGGGCCACAGGAGCTCCGTGAATCGGTGGGAGCCAGTCCCCGCCCTGTGGGGTGCGGCCAAGTTGCCTTCACAGAGCTGGGCGCTGCAGGGCGACAGCTGCTCCCCCAAAGCGGTGGGCTTCCACTTCAACAAAATGCCCACCTCAGACCCAGAGAGAGGCCACCCACGGAACGCTGTCAGCCCGGCAGGACCACGGCCCTCAGTTGTTCTCTATCTGCTCAATGTCCAGCTCTCCGTCCAGAGAGCACAGGCTGCTGGTGGCGGCGCTGCGGTCCCGCCAGGCGGTGTCCCTCCCCCGTCTCCTGCAGCAGTCCTCGTCCAGGGTGCAGCCGTCTGACTCCTCGCAAGACAAGTCGTCCTGGCAGGGAAAATGGTCGAAGGAAGGGGGAAGAGGCTCAGGAACTGGGGTCCCGGCAGGGGTCCTGCCCCCCGGGCTGGAGGCTGAGAGCAAGGCGGTCCAGGATCGGGTGCTGCTGCTGAGGGTGAAGGGGCTCTGGGGGCTGCGGTCGTCCGTGCCTGTGCTCAGGCAGCTGAGGCTGCTGAAGGTCTGACAGTTCTGTGGAGGGACACACACAGGTCAGGAGACAGTCCACACACCAGTGAGGCCAGCCAAAGTCCAGCTGCTGCCTAGTCCGCCAGACCACCGCATCCCGAGTCCCCCAGGGAGACACTGGGCCGCGAGCGCTGTGCTAGCAGAGAAATCCGAAGCAACACCCCGGTCTGCTCTACGGAGACGCAGAATGGGTGGGGAATCTCCGCTCGGGGCTGCAGTGAAATGGGCCCAGCCTCTCGGAAGGGTGGCCTGGCGGCACGCTGCCTGCCTCTGGCTGAGGCCCTGTCACTCGGTGCCCCTCGCTGTCTGGGTTGTGGGACCCTCTCCCTCTTCATGCTTAGACCCTTGTAGGAAACAACACAGCCATGCACCCAGCTCAGCTGTCCCTGCACGACTTGCAACACCTGCTGGCAGGTTACGCCGTGTTAGCTCTGTACAGACACAACTGGTCCTCCAATATCTGTTCGCCTGAAGTTGGCTGAATCTGAGAAGACGGTTGAAGATATGCGTGTGCGTCTCTTAACCGTAGCAGAAACGTGCACCATTTCTATTGTGGTTCCCACTGAGCCACACTCCCAGTCCCCATACGAACACAGTAGTCACACTGTGAAGTCCAAGCAGCAAGTAACCCACACCTGTGTGTACTTCAGAGACACAGAATGGGGGGGGGGGGGCGCAGCAGCAGGCTCGATGCCACACAATGCTCCCCAGGGAACTGCTGCTAAATGCCCACCTACCCATGACAGGCAGGGCAAGGAGAGGCCAAGGGGGACTGAACTGATGTCCAAACCCAAGCGTGCATCAGAACCACCCAGGGAGCCTGGGTCCCGTCTAGAGATGAAGACGCCGGTGGCAGCCGGTGGGGGAGGGGTGCCCCACACTGGCCTGCCTGCAGGAAGGGCAGGGGCAGGGCTGCTTCTGACCTTCTGCGATTCAGCAGGGCCTCAGGGAGAACTAGAGAGGGTCCGAGCTTCCATAAGAGCTTCCCTGCCTGGCTGAGCGGCAAGTACAATTGCAGACAGCTTTGAGCCCAGGCCTGTTTACACTCCGTCTTGACACTCCGCAGTGACGGGCCTTCTTCTAGAAGGTGTTTGGTCTAGCAGCAAGGTAGACAGGGGCTTGGCAGTGAGGAATCTCAGTGACCCGCCCCAGATACACCTCAAAGGAGCTGATGGCAACTGAGGAAAGATAGCAGCCCCCCAGTACGTGGTGGGGACTTGGCGAACCATTGATGTCAGGAGCACAGACCTGTCCCAAGGGCCCCAGAGCCTTTCAAAGGCCACAGTGTTTGTGTGTCGCATAGAAGTAAAGATGACCGCCAGCCACCACGGCAAACAAGCGGTTAGAACAGGCTTGGCCGATGGAAGATGAAAGGTATTCTCCAGAGGGAGGTAGTCGTCTGCCACGGGCACACACGCCGCTCCTGATACTCAAGGACGACGCGTTTCCTCTGGTGACCCTCCAGTGAAAGACAAAGTGGAGGTGCTGCAGGCTCACGCTGGGTGTTGGCAGAGGCGGCTGAGCCACCAATCGGTCCTGAGATGCTGGCGCTGCGCCCCTGCCTGGGCGTGGTAGGACTTGGGAGACCACCCTTCCCAGCCACAGCAGCATGAGATGAAGCATCAGCAATTCCCAATGCAAACCCCACACGCCTGAGGGGGTTCAGAGACCCTTTCTACCCCCGGGGTACCAAGGAGAGCTGAGTAAGACAAGAAGAACTGGGCAGGGCACCGAGAGGAAGGCACCGAGAGGAAGGTGGGCGTGCCCTGTTGGCCTGCTGGGCCAGGCCTCCTAGCCAGAGGCCCAGGCAAGAACCAGGACAAGCCGAGGACTGTCCCCAGACATGGACACACTGACCCACTCACGCGTCTACGGCTCAGCAGCCCACCTTTGCCTGGGCAGGTGTGCAAGATTATAGATAGCAATGTCCAGTCCGCGCCTGCGCGTCTCGAGTGTTCTGGTGGGAACCAAGGCTCTGATGCTAACAGCACTGAGGTGTTGCCTGTCTGCTCAGGATGTTAGAGCACCTCCTGCTTGGCGAGCCGTCTGACACTCCCTGTCTGGGGCTCCAGGCTCAGTGGTCCTGCTGGGCCATCCTGTCTCATCTTGATCTTTCCTAGCAATGAGCTAAGGTGCAGCAGGTGGGCCCTGACTTTGTGGCCAATGTGAATTTGCAGCATATATAGTTAGACTGTGTGTTTCCAATCTCACCGGTCAATGCCCAATCCTCAATGTAACAGTATTAAGAGGAAGGGCCTTAATGAAAGAACGTAAATGAAAGGGGTGGAACCTTTGCTGAGTAGGGGGGTCAGTGTCCTCAGGCCCAGGGAGCACATCTCCCCCTTCACCATGTAAGGACAAGAGCCCCGAGGAGTCTTTCATGAGAAACAGGTCCAACCAGACATGGACCCTGTTGTTCCATGATTCCCCTTACATGACAGTGGCCTCTACAACCAAAGAAATAGCTTTCTAGGAACTGGCAAGACGGCGCAGCGGGCAGGGCACCTGCGTGCAAACCTGACAATTCGAGGTTGATCTCCAGACACTCACATGGTGGAAGGAAAGAACTGCTTCTGAAGGTTGTTCTCTGACCTACGTCTGCACTCCCCATCACGCATGCGCGCGCCTTGCTTCCCCTCCCGCGCTCCCCAGCACGCATGCGCGCGCCTTGCTTCCCCCCCCACGCTCCCCAGCACGCATGCGCGCGCCTTGCTTCCCCTCCCACACTCCCCAGCACGCATGCGCACGCCTTGCTTCCCCTCCCACGCTCCCCAGCATGCATGTGTGCGCCTTGCTGCTCCTCTTTCTCTCATCTTCTCTCAAATAGCTATATAAATATACAAAAAGAAATATTAAAAAATAAATAACTTTCTGTTGTTCCTGTGTTATTAGAGTCACCAGCTCCACGGTCTTGCTTTTAAAATGGCCTGAAATGACTAGCCCCTCGGTAAGCATGGCTATGCCCACAGCAGAGTTGCCCAAGAGTTGACTGATGAACCTGGAAAGGGTCAAGGTCACAGAGGTCATCCCGCATGCAGACTCAGCTCACCACGACGAGCAGAATAACGTGGCCAAGTGCAACCAAGGACTACCTACCCCCCTCTTCACCCCCCCAACCCCCCGGGCAGCCATCTGGCATCATTGGGACACTTCTGCTTTGCAGCAGGGGGACAAGCTGCTGGTTGGTTGGAGAATCTTGTCACGAGCAAAGCACTGGAAGCCCCTGGAATCTCTCAGTGTCCCGCAAAGCTACTTCTTCCTTGCCACCAAGTCTGAGTCACCTGGAAAACTTTACAATGACTCAACACTCAGCTACTTAGCCACAGCTGAAAATAAGAGACACTGCTCAATACCCACCTGCCAAGGATCAATGTGGCTGCCGCAGAGCAAGTGCAGACCCTGGTAAGCTCACGGGGGCAGACAGACACAGAAAGCCTCCCTCCGCTCCCGCCCAGCACCCTAAGCAGCAGCTCGCCACCCCCCAAGAAGAGCACAGCATTGGCCTGCGGTGGCCTGCAGGACCGCGCACCTCGAAAGTGTCTGAAGAAGCCACTGAATGGTGACCGTCGAAGCACCACGACATTCCCAGGCAAAACTGCTACTCAGGACACACTGTCCCCCACCCAACACCTGTTCCTGCTGGTTACAGGCCTAGCCAACAAGCTCAGGAACAACTACCCGGGGCCTCAGGCTAACGACCAGAGACAAAAAGCCCGCAAGCGGCAGGCGGAACCAAGTCCCAGGCACTGAGTTTTTCTACCCGGTGGGCCTCGGCCCCAGCCAGCCGCAGCAGAGGCCACCGCTATCCTGCTGTCCCGGACCGAGTCTCTGGCTCGGCCGCCGTCCCGGCCCCACTAGATTTTCCGGCCGGCAGCGCTTTCTGTGCAGACTTGCGGGCCAGAGGCCTTGCTTTCTAGGTGCGAGTTGCGGCCCACCCAAGAGGCATGTGAAATCCGCCCGCAGCCCCCGGTGCTGCCGCCGCCGTCCGCCCCGCGGTGGTCCCTCAGCGCGCTCCTTCTGCAGGTCTAAGGCGCTGGGCGGGCGAGCGGAAAGAACTAGCAACCATCTGCTTCTCGCCAGTGATGCGGGGGCCAGGGCCGGAGCAGGGCAAGGACAACAGGCTCCTCCCCCGAGGGCTGCCTGGTGCCAAGTGCCAAGAGCTTGTCCCCCGCAGTGGGCATCTGGGGACACAGACAGGCAGCTGCTAGGGGCGCACCCAAGCAGACGGTCCCAGTTCTTCTGGCAGGATCCTCCTCACCCCAAGAACCTTGGGACTCAGAAGACAGGTGTGGAAAACAGATTTGCAGGTAGTGGCCTGGCCTCTCCTGCCCAGCGGCCTCGCTTCAGCTCCGCACCCAGGAAACGCACCATCCTCTGACCAGCTGCCTCTCGGGCTACTTCTTGGAATGGAAGCAAATGGAGGCAAATGGGGGCAGGTGCGGAGGGTGCCCTGGCCAGCTCCTTCGGCCCACAGAAGCACCCACTCGCCACTGTCCTGTGCTGCCAGCTCACAGCTGCCTCTCCAGAGCGGCTGGGGGACTGCAAAGTCCAGAAAGCAGCTTCCTTACTGGGGCGGCCCTAGGGAATGACAGATGCCACAGTGACAAGAGCTGCCCCTTGCCGCCAGCAGGACCACGTCCAGGTGCCAGTTACGATACTGTGGCCCCAGCCCAGGGTCTGTGCAGCCTCTGGCCGTGCTAGGGGCCTCCCTGCCTCCTGCCATGTTTTCTCCTGGGAGCTGCTCTCCCAACCACCGGCCCAACATTCCCTCCCCAACCACAGCGCTGGTCCTGAGCTGAAACACACCCAGATTCTAAATGTGCTTTGTCACCAACTCCTCGGGCTCCCCGTCTTTCCAGACCAGGAACGCCAAGCGTGGAGCACAGGCTCTGCAAGGTGAGTCCAGTTGTGGCACCAGCCACCTCACATCTGTTGGGCAGCCTGGCTGCAGGGGACACTGTGGGTGGTCAGGGTCCTCAGCACGGCGCCCACGCTGAGCCCGTCAGTGTCTGGCTGCAGCGCAGCTGTTTCCCCAGCTGCAGGTGTGCTGTCCTCAGACAGCTGCTCCTGCAGCCACCGCTCCTCACAGCTGGCAGACCTGCTTCTCTCCAAGGCGCTCTCACCCCTTCCTATGATCTCATCTAAAAATGCTGTAAGTTTGGGAGGACAGCTCCGTCAGCAAAGTGCTTGCAAGGACCCGAGTTCCATCTCCAGAACCCATGTTTAAAAAAAGATGGGGGAAAAATCCAGATGTGGTGCTTGTAATCCAATGCTAGGGAGACAGAGATAAGTGGATTCCTGGGACTCACGGGCAGCTGGCTTTACTTTCTTGGCAAAGTCCAGGTCAGAGAGACCCTATTCCAAAACATAAGGTGGACAACAACTGAGGAGTGACCCAAGGTAACCAACCACACGAACACATGTGTACAGGCATGCACATATATACACGTGCACCTATATGCACAACTGCACCCACAAACATACCCACAACCACACGCATACACACGTAAACCTTCACATATATGAATATACACACACAACCATGTGCCCACTTATATTCACTTGCCCATAGACACACACCACACACACGCACACTCGCACCCACACGTACATATGCACCTACACGTACACTCCCATGTGTGCATGAACATAGAGATTTTTAAAAAACAGAAGCAGTGTTATGGACCTCCCTATCTTGCAGGTTTTAGGGAACCACCTCGGATCCCTCTAAGATATTGGGACACCAACCAGTCCAGTCTATGAGGTGAGATGAGCAATCTGTCCCCGGCGGCTTGCTGCTTACATGCTGCAGGTCCAGGTTCTGCCTGAGTGGAGGCTTCCTTCCCAAGCAGACTCGGACACAACGGAATGTGCAAGTAGCACAAAAACACCAGGGTATGAAGGGGGACAGCCAGCAGCCTGGCACAGAAACAAGAAACCAGGGCATGCCGTTTCCTGGGGTTTTGAAAAACCCGTATCAGAAAAGAAAAAAAGCACCTTTTGGGATCTCTTTGATTCATCTTCTGTAAATGTGAATTTTGCTTGAAGGCTGCACTTTTATCATAGGAAGGAAGAGTCGCTGGGGTCAGGTGGAGGGGTCAGGTGGAGGGCGCAGGTGGAGGGGGCAGGTAGAGGGGTCAGGTGGAGGACCCAGGTGGAGGACCCAGGTGGAGGGGGCAGGTGGAGGGGGCAGGTGGAGGGGGCAGGTGGAGGGGGCAGGTGGAGGGGGCAGGTGGAGGGGGCAGGTGGAGGGCTTCTTGCGTCCTGGCCGCCTTGCCTAAGCTGAGCCCGGTGCTCCACATGTGTTAGAGGCCTGGGTCACACCCCGGGGCTCTGCCTGGGCCTTCCCGTGGGCACTTGTCTTCAACCTACCCTGTGCTGTCCTGTGCTGAGGTCCTGCAGCTGCTCACTCCGCAGAGGGCACAGTACCAGGCTCAGCGCCTGCCCGCTGTGCAGTGCTCACCCTGGAGCCTGTCATCTGTACTGCCTCCTCACCCTCGGAAGAAACGGCACGTGGAGAGTAGGACTTGGGTGGGAACACCAGGCTGCCGATGACTGAAAACGGGAACTGAAGCTGTAGGGTGCCGGGACCTCTGGCCCAGGAGCACCCACTCCGTGGGCTCATGGATCGCAGGTTTTAGAAGCAAATGGACGCATGGGGGTGGTACATGCCCACTGGGTAGAGCCTGGCCCACCACTGGCTCAGCGTCACTTTGCCCTGGGCCACTGCTTCCTCTGTCTCCAGAAGTCAGCAAATGCCTGCAAGCACGGTTGTGGGCACCCCACCCCCCAGTAGGAAGGGGGCGGGGAGAACAGCTAGAGGGCCTGTCTCAGCTGGGAAAGGCATGTATCCCCTCTTACAAGGAAACAAGGATCAGAAGACACCTCAAATCTCTGGTGTTGCATCCAGGTTGGAGAGACAGATACAGTCACAGTAACACAGCTGCCAAATAAGACTGAACTCAGAGCCTACCATCTCTTAAGAGTACTGGTTACAACCTAGAACTAGGCCAGCTTAGTCTCTCCCCATCTTGAAGCTCAGGGAAATTTGCGGAAGAGGGGGCGGTAAGAGTGTAAGAGCATAAGGATGGGAGGAGCAATGATATGTAAGATACTCTATACTAGTTAGGGCTGAAGCAATCATAATTGGACTTTGCATGCCCTGCGCATTGTCCAACACACTGTTGACCTCACAAAGTCTAGCATCTGCTAAAGGCACCAAGATCCTTGGAGGCAAAGAATTGGCAGCCACAGCAGTGTTCCTATACCTAAGGGGAACACGGGAAAGGGTTCGGCAAAGGCCACTGGGTCCTTGTACGTCATCGGAGAGGAGGGCCCAGAGGAAAATCAGTCATGCACAAGAAAGGACTCTCTGGGAATTGGGGTGGGAGGCACTGGGGGATGGGAGGGAGAGGGGTGGGGAGGGGGAGCAGGGGGTACGGGGGGAGGAGGAGGGAGGGAGGGAACTGGTGTACCTAATAAGTTTGTATGAGCTGAAATAAAAAAAAAAAAAAAAAAAAAAAAAAAAAGTACTGGTTACAGTTCCTAGCCCAGCTTGACAGGAGAGCAGGCACCGACATCAGGGTTGAGGGAACTGGCCACGCCATCACTACATAATGGCTGAGAGATGGACAATCCTTACTTGCCAAATCAGCATGTCTGGCCAAGTGAACAGAAGGATGACGACTTCCTCAACCAGCTCTCAGTATTTTATTCACTTGTTCAGGGCCTAATCCCACCCACCACGGGCTGGGCCTTCCCCATCAGCTAGACAATCTCCTGCGGGTTTGCTCTGGCTCAACTCAATCACAAATTCTCTATAAATGTGTCCAGAGCTCAAACCCTCAACAGTCAAGTTGACACCTGAGCCTAACCATGACAGAGCCACTCCAAGAGGGCCTGGTTGGGGCTCCCCCTCCAGGACTGCCTCTTTCTGGGCCTTGGCTATCCCTGCTGTGGCGCCCCCGTGCTACCCCTCTGGGAAGCCTTTTCCTGCTCTGCTCTATGTGCCATGACCCGTGTCTGGTGCGCTGGAGGCCACAGATCCAAGCGGGAGCAAGGACCAGAAACACGACCTAACCCCGGGCTGTCGTTCTTGGGACACATTAGCAGGCTCAGGCTGCCGAGAAGCTGCGCCTCCAAAGACCAGACCCCGGCAGGACTGGCGAGCCCAGCCGGACCCTTGGAGCAGCCAGGGGGACCAAGGCAGGGTCTGGCAGAGCCCCTGCGGCCACTGCACATCCCGGGGCTACTGGAGAGGGCTTCTTCCCAACGGCGAACTCCAAAACCAATCCCCGGGCCGGTGAGCGCGAGGGCTGCCTGAGTGGTAACGAGCTGGATGGAACCTCCCGTCTAGGCAGGAGTCCCACTGTCTCGCCATCGCTGGCCCCTACGGGCATAACCCGGAGAGAGAGTCGCTCTGGCAGAGCAGGCCTGCACCGCTTGGGTTGACCTCCTCTCTATGCACGGGCCAATCACAGCCAAGGAAGGAAAAGGACTCGCCACAGCTCACCGCAGCTCATGGCGACTCACACTTTACCACGCTGCATCAGGCCGCAGGGGGCGAGGTGGAGGGTTCTGCCCCCCAGGCACACAGAGCGGCAAGGTCTGGTGCACCTGCCAGAGTACCAGATCTGATATGTGCACTAGCACTGTGGGCAGCACTCAGTTTCTCAGCCTCAGTTTCTCATTTGTACCATGCTACTTAGAGCCCTAACCAAAGGCTTAGACTTCTTTGAAAGACTAAATTGAAACTCCCTGCAGAGGGGGCTGACTTGCCCTTCCCGTTCTCTAACCACCTGGTCGCGCTTGGGCTCAGACAACGCGGATGGCATTCAGCAAGACAAATGCCCTTTCTACTCCTCCCTCCCCCCAAAAAAAACAATTTCAAAGACTAAGAAGATAAGCCAATGACACAAAAGATAAAATAGTGTAAGAACGCATACAACTGGTAACAGGAAGCCCCTTTAAAGACTGAACAAGAGAGCTTCACGGACACTCCATGTCTCCCTGTACTGAGGACGGGCCCTGACCTGAAAGAGATGTCAGTTCTTGAGTCCAAAGAGGCCTCAACCAAGATGTGGGGAGCACTCCACAGCCGTGGCCTTAACACACGATTACACACATTTATTTTGAGGTAAGTTCTCACTATGTAGCCTGGGCAGGCCTCGAATTCTAGATCCTCGTGCCTCAGCCATACAAGTTCTGAACATACAGGTCTCTCTGTGCACATTGGACAAGTCCCACATAGACCTAGTGTACTTAAAGCCACAGCAGGGCTTGCAGGAATCAGAAGTGCTTTATAGTCTCGAGGCAGATGATGTTCTTTCTAAAATCTAAAACCAAGTCACAAAATAAACAATAAATATTATACAAACATATATGTGTCAAAAGATGCCAAAGCAAGGGTGGAAGGGGGAACATGATCCTGTCACTGAGTCACGGCGGAGAACATCCTGGCAGATTCTCAAGATGCTAAACCTGGGGTTCCTGTGAGATCCGGCAGCTTGGATCCTAGGTAGATGGTGGAGAGAAATGCAAGTGTGCCCTGCAGGACAGGTCGGTACACTGCGGCTATCAGCCAGTGCATGAACCGCGACATATCCACACAGCACAACCATCAGCCAGGAAGCAGTTCTCTACCACAGGTGATCAGCGCCCAAGGCTCCCAGAAGTATTGCTCAAACAAGCCAGACACAAAAGGCCACGCCTTGGGAGAGTCCACGTCTAGGTAATGTCTAGAATAAAGCCATCTACCATCTACACACAAAGCAGGTGCGTGATTGCTGCCAGGAGCTGGGGAATAATTACACAGTGGGGTACAGGGCTGCTTTGGGGAGCAATAAAATGTTCTGTGGTGGTGACTGCACAACTCTGTGGAAATACCATGACCCATTCACTCACTGTACATTTCCAGTGGGCAGATTATGTGATGCATGAATTATAATCTCAATAAAGTACAAGAATGCCAGAGTAAGAACAATTTAGAAACAGTGCTCGTAACTCTCACTGCAACCAAAAATCAATCAATGCTTCCATTTTTCAGAAAGGGTGAATGAAGAGCACAGAAAAAGACGAGCAAAAGACCTTTACAAAGGCTCAGCTGGGGGCTGCAAGAGTGGCAGCAAGGCGCCTGCCAGGAGCCCGACGATCCGAGTGGGTCCCAGGAAGCCACACGCTGGAAGGAGAACACTGACTTCTGAAAGTCTTCTGACCGCCACTCACGTGCCGTGGTGCGCACGCGTGCACCTCTTCCTGGCCCCTTAAGTAAATACAGTCCTGGTTGACTGAAATACCAGACAACTGGGTGCGGTGGCAGAAGCAGAGGCAGGGGAGGGAGAGGCCTGCAGTTTGAGTCCACCCTGCTTCAAATAACGAGCCAAGGCTACACGGCAAGACTCTCGCTCTCTTTCACACACGCACGCACGCACACACATATGAATAAATAAGAGACGCAAAAGCATTTTATTTATTGGTCTGGCAGACAAACACAAAATTACAGTCAGCCCCTGCTTCTGTGATATAGACCTAACGACACCCTCCAAGATGACAGGCTCATGCTACCTGTCACCCAACAATCCTAAAGGGGATGTGCCCCATGGGACCACGGCTGCTTGTGTGTAAGCACGGGGCAGCTGAAGACTAGAAACGGTCAAAGCCCTTCAGTGAGGTCAGGTAAAGTGGGGGCAGATCCAAACAACGAACAGCCTGCGACTGCAGGAATAGAGGAGGCAGCTCAACTCTGTCCCCCAAAAGGCTGTGCAGAGTTTACTTAGATAGCCAGGTGCGAACACATGCTCATCTTTCCTTCCATGGAAGAAAAGCGAATAAAGAATGGAAACCTCTCGGTGGATTTGTACACAGGAGCGTGTTAAACTTTGGAAGATGAATGTCCCCCAAAGACTCACATGCTGAAGACCTGTCCCATGAGCAAGGAGGGAACCCTATAGAAGTGTCAGTCTTTTCTGACATTGTGATATGATGTAGTCTACAAAGTGTATGCGTGAGAACCACACGCAGCATCGAAGTGAGGGGAAAAATCACACATATGCAAATCTCACAGTATCTGAGTTTATGATTTTGTGCCGAGTTGCTTCAGGGCTGTCTGAGGCTGGGCGCACCTGCTGAGGGGTGAGGAGGCCTGGCTAGAAGTCAGGTCACTTTAGCATAGCCTTGTCAAGGCCTGGGATGCCGGCCACTTCCTTCTCCCTGCCTCCCTGCCGTGAGGTGAACAGGCCTCTGGCGAGCACGCCGACCACGATATTCTGTGCTGCCTAAAGCCCAAGCAACAGGAAACGCAGAGCCTCCATCCTGGAGCCTCACACACGGCCGACCGGCAGGGCCTACAGACAGGCTGACGCGAGACTGATGGGCTTTAACCCCGCTTGCCTCTAGGCACCTGTGCTAGATGCACCCTGACACTTGCAAAATCAAGGATTTTGAGTATGAAGTAGAGGTTGAAAACAATGGGCCAAGGGCTGAGTGAAATTCGATGGTAAGAGCTCGGCATGTTTGAGACCTGGGACGGAGGTGCACACTGACTCACACTACGGCGGGGGTTCCCCTGGACACCTCTTGAATGGGGAGGTAGAACTTGTCCCTATGGAATTTATAACCGGGCCCAGCCGGGATCCTGTGCAGCATGGTTCAGAGGGGTTTGCAAACCCCTGCTGGGGCCCAGCCGCGCCAGAGGGGATGGAGAAGCCCCAGGTAAGGCAGAATCAGGAGCCGCTTTCCTCATCCACAAGCGACACCAGGAGTAGAAACATCAGCATGCTGGGAAAAGAAGGGCTGGGCTGACCCTCACTGACCGCTGAAGTCCTAAGGGAGCAAGCACAGGGCAGCAGCCGCTGGGCCTGACTGGCATGTCCTGGCATGCCCGGCTGGACAAATGGCTGGGGACATGCCCATGGGCAGCGGGTGTGGCACGACATTCCTGGGCACATTCTACCCCTCTGGGCTCAGCTGGTCCCACCCACGGAGCTAGAGGTGAGTGACAGGGGCAAAGACTACGGCTTCCTGATGTCTGATTGCCTGTTGGAAGCCGCCTTTCCCAAGACTTTGCAAACAGAGCAGGCTGGGCTGTGGGCTCGGCAGTGAGGGGGCGGCTTGCCCGTCGTCCGCTCGCTGCCTCCACCTGCTCTGCTGTCAAAAAAGAGCTCCTGGTGGCGGTTACACCAGACCAGCCTGGCCGCAGAGCCCAGAAAGGTGGCGGTCCAGCCGGGGGAGGCATTGCAGGGAGATGTCAGGGTCCTTGAGAGGTCAGGGAGGACGCATTAGGGGACAACACGTGGCAGTCCCAAGCACAAGGCCTGCCTGTGTCCCCACATGCAATGCAACCGCGGGCTCCGGAAGGGGTGGCCAGGGCGGGGCCCTGGGACTCTGACTTTCCCAGGGACACTTGAACATAACTGTGAATTCCTGATAAGTTTATTTTTTTCCCTTTTGTTCATTTCTGTCTTAGAAGCTTGGCAGGGGCTCTGGGCACAGCACCTGCATCCCCAGGCATTTAGAAGTCCCCAGAGAACCCTGCTCTTCTGGATCTGGCTGCCAGGGCAGTCTGCCCTATAATCAGGCTAGAGAGATCTTCATGAAGTGCGGGTCTACACAGAGGATGAAAGCTATGGGTCAATCTGTGGGGACCATCACCTTTTTTGGTGACTGTGGCAAAGGCAGATCTGCTGGGGGGGGTGAAGGGTGGGGCAGAGATCAAAAGCTGCCTCAACAGATGGGCAGGCTGGCACAGCCCAGATGCCACGTCCCTCCTGCGGGACGGCCTGCCTGGGGTGGGTGCTATCCTGGTAGCCCAACGGATGGATTCTATGGACCTTCAAAGACAATGCACTCATCTAATCCATGCTTACAGATGTCGGGACGGCGACTCTGCAACTTAACGTGTCTCTCCATCATGTGCATTTAAAGTTGGTTCTCACTGCAAACTAAGTATGGGCCAAGCATTTGTCCCATAATCATTTAGCGGGGTGGGGTGGGGTGGGTGGAGAGGAAGCCCTCAAGACAGGTGGTCACCTCACTGGCCAGGCTCGCTGACCCTCCACCACTTGTGTCCTTTCTGTTGATCGTCACCACTGTCCCCTTGAAAACAGACCCCAGTGTGTGCGTGGGGGCGAGAAAAGCTGCCAGTCCTGGAGGGGCTGAATCACTCACGTGGCCCTAGAGAGACAAAGTAACAGAGAGAGAGAGAGAGAGAGAGAGAGAGAGGGAGAGAGGGGAGGGAGGGAGGGACAGGGACAGACAGACAGACAGACAGGTAGAAAACAAGCCCCTTTCTCACGGCAAGAAATAAAGCTGCTGTGTCTTGAGAGCGCACAGGTTAGAAGAGAATCAAAGAAGTCCACTTGCCTGGCTGTAAGCAAGAAAGCACATTCCGGTGGACAGAAGGAACAACATTAATTGTGGCTTTAGAGAACTCTTTTCTCTGTGGCTGGCAGGGCCAGGGGGCCACCAAGGCCCCGGCGGCTTTCGGGGCTCGCAGGGGCCCCTGCTATTCACCACTGCAGGTGGCCGACCCATTTCCCAGGGCTGTTCATGGCGATTGTACCCAGCCCTTTCACCGTGCCTGCAGGGCTCCACGCAGGTCCACTTAAATCAGTCTGAACTGTGAAAGGCTCCATCGCGCGCCCCTGGGGCCCAGCCGCCCAAACAGAGCCTGGGAGGGCCACTGGCCGGCTCCGGGAGAATGGTGCCAATTAAAACCCCTGAGTCTCGGGGCCTTTCTCTTTCTGTCTCCACTCCTGCAGCTACATTGTGTCCACGGAGGCTCCAAAGGCAAGGCCTGTATCACTTCCCAGGGCTTTCCAGCAGCCATCCTCGAACTAGCTAATTAAAAGTGTAGGTCTCTTTCTGGCGGCTTCTGAAGCGCGGGGAGGATGCGTGCTCAGAAGGCCGTACACAGCGGGAGGACGGGTCCCTTCAGGTGGGGGGTGACTGGGGAGAAGAGGGTACCTGACTCTACAAAACACTGGTTAGTCTCTTGGGTCTCAGGAACATTCTAATGCTCGCCATGTGTGCTGGAGACCAGGCCGGAATGGAAGGAACGGACCAGCTCGTAGCTCACGTTGTTCTAGGGAGCATGAGGCTGTGGGCTTCTTCCCACCGCTTGTTCCTGGTGCACCTGGTGGGCAGGGGGCTGCCAGTCAATGGCTAACAGAGTCCTGCTGCTGGGGGGCTCGGAAGCCCGAGCCTGGACGCTTTCCAGTGTTTATTCTCAGCCTGGTCCCTCGGTCTCTCCAGCCAGTTTCCAAGGCTGCACGTGGCTGAGAAGGAGAGCTGGCTTCCAGTCGGCCCATCAGCACGGTCACGGCCGCCCCTAGTAAGGGCTGCTAGGGGCCACTACCAAGCACCACCAGTGCACACGACCCAAACTGAGCCTCTGCCAACAAACCAAGGCGCTCTGGGTGTTTGAAGGCCAATGAGGACCCCCAGGAACAGGACCAGGGGCGCTTGCTGCCTTCTTTCCTCCCTTCCCTTTAGAATTCCAAGACAGCTCCTAGCCCAGGCATGGACGGAGATGTGGGTGGCAACCCCGTTCTTTCAGTAAAGCGCATGTTAATTCCGGCTGACCTGCCTGGCATTCAGCAACCTTTTCTAAATTAGCAGGGGTATCTGAGCTGCTGAATGCGCGGTCCTTTCTGGCAGGAATTGCCCCAAACAGCGGCTCAAAGGTTTCTGCCACAGGGGGAGGCCCCGGAGGCGACCTCCCAGGGTTGCCACAAAGACTCAAGCCCATGGTTTCCCAGAGGGCCGGGGTGGGGCTCTGGAGAGCTTGACCTGGGGGCTGGGAGGAGGACTGGAGAGCCCTGTGGTGGGAATGGAGGAGGGAGGGCAGCCGCCCTGAGCGCCAGCTTTCCCAGCCACGGCCTCCTGTTCAGGCCAAGACAGGAGCAGATGGTGGGTTGGCTGCTCTGCTACAGGCCTTGGCACTGCCAGGGCAGCTACTCAGAGAGGACGAGGGCCCGAGGCACACTGCAGTCCTCAGGGGTCTGCCTCAGCCTCCCCTGAGCTCCAGGACATGGAGTCATGTGAGTTTCATTTGCAGGCCCGCCACAGGGGTGAGTGCAGGTAATAAAGGTCAGGGGCCTCCCAGGGGTGGCCGGGGTGCCGCGGCCTGAAGAGAGCTGCCCTGAGCTTTTGTAGACCGCCTCAGAGGTCAGAGTGTAGGAGACGAAGTACTTTGCTCCACTTCCCAGGTTCCCAGCCTGGGGACAGGGGCAGCGAATAGGAGCTGGCACTGTGCATGGAAGGTGAAAGCAATCGAACAGGACTCCAGCCAGGCAGCTGCTCACATCACTCTGGGAATCCCGACAGCCCGATTAATGGGCAAGATGGCGCTAGGCTTTGGCAGTGGGCTCGAGACCGTTTCTTATGAAAAGCAGCACCGCACCCTGCTGGTGGCTCTCTGGCAGAATGCCTGCTTGCCCATCGCAAGGGTTCAGAGACCCGGCAGCACCTAGGAGCCGGCGGAGTGGGCTGGGAAGCCAGGGGACAGCAGCAAGGTCCCTCCTGGCCCCTGCGGAGATGGACACGGGCATGTAAGGGCAGACGCTGTGAGGTCAACAGTGGTAAGACACATCTCAAAGACGGCAGTCCCTGCAGCAAGCGTGTCTGCAGCAGATGCAATGCGGTGCCATCCCGAGCTCACCCACACGCGTGGTGCCAGGCCCGAGCACGTCCCGAGCTCACCCACACGCGTGGTGCCAGCCCCGAGCACGTCCTGAGCTCATGCCTATCCTCTGCCAGTTCAGGACAGGCTTTCTGATGATGCCAAGCAAGGAGCAGGCCCTCACTAGCCACAGTGCCCAGGTCAGAAAGCCAAGGTCTCCCCGACCCACCTGTCGCTGTTCTCCATCTGGTAGTGCTGCTTCTAGGTGACCAGCTGGGGGAGTAGAGGAGGACAGTACGCGCATCTAGCGGAAAGGAGCAGAGTTCTACAGTGAAGGAAAGCTTCCTTCTCCTCAGCCAAGAACACACATCCCAAGCATCGATGCCACCAAGTCTGAGAAACTATGTGAACACATGCGCATGTTGTGTGAAGAGAACAGAGGCCAATGTCAGCTGTCTTCCTCCACCACTCCCCACCTTATCTTTGAGACAGGGTCTGTCACCGAACTCAGAGCTCTCTGGTCATGACTAGGTGGCTCGCAAACCCTAGGGATCCTACTGTGTTTGCTTTCCTGGTTTTGAGATTATGGGACACACATCACCACACCTGGCTTTTTATGCGGGTAGTGGGTATCTGAACTCAGGTCCTCAAGTTTGTCCAGCAAAAAAGCATCTTACTGACCGAGCTAGCTCTCCAGTCGGGTCTTAATGTCAGTTTCTCCCCATTCCCTTTGCAGGAGTGGCTATCTCTTTTCTTGCATTTAAGTGCAGAATATGGCACTATCAATTCAGGAAGGTCCTCGCCCGGCTCCCGAACCCAGGAGGTCCGAGGTCCAGCCATGACAAGCCTGAAGAAATTGGGACATGCCCCAGATATGTCCCAATAAAGGAACCATGCAGGCGGAGGGATGAACAACCAATGGGAAGCGGCCATCTAACCTGCCCCTGCAATGGACACCTAGTAAACAGTTAAGTGATTGGCGGACGGATGGCAGCACCTGATTGGACCCCTGACCCTATATAAGCCCAAACCCGTCCACTGCCTGCTCCTCGCCTGACTCCGGGGGTCTGTGGTGACTCCTCGCCGCTAGCACCCTCGTTTCGAGCCTTGAGGCTCCAGCCAAATTTCCCCCTCCTTTCCCCGGCTGGCCCAGTGGAGATTCGGCAACATCTGGCAACCAAACGTGGGGCCGCCTTTGGTGTAGATGAGACACCCTCTCTTGTAAGTTCCGTGAGTTCAGCTCCTTTGGTTGCTCTGGTTTTGTGCTCCGTGTGCACACAGTGCCTGAAGGCGAGCAGGTGGCCCCCTCCTCTTCCCTTTTCCTCTTTGTCCATCGTTGTGCTCAGGATAGGAACACAATCGCTCCTTTGACTTGCTGACGACCATCAAAGAGCCCCACTTAAGGTTAGGAACCCAATCGCTAGTTCAGCGAGCCCCTCTTAAGATTAGGAATGCAATTGCGCGTTCGATTTCTGTCTGACGATCACAAGCCCCTCTTGAGGTTGGGAACGCAATCGCTTGTTTAATTTCCTGGTTAACAAGCCCCTCTAAACCTAGGCTCATTCTGGCGAGTTCACATGAGAGATTGATCCCCTCAGAACTTGGAGCCAAGGCGCGATTACACTGAATTGGCCTGACCTGGAGACACCATATGCACATACGGACAGGGGAATAGGGAGCCCCGGAAGTCCCCCACTAAGCACAGGACGCTTGGATCCAAACACCTCTGCGTATATACAGCGTTAGGTTTCCCCTTGAATGTTGGTTACCCTTTTAGGAATTGTTTTCACTTTCACCTTGATTCTAGTCGTTGCTTTTCATTTTCGGCGCTTTTTCTGCTCTGTCTGCTCACCCCCTAGTCACCTGTGCTCCATTAGGGAACCTTTCCTCTCCACAACGGGTAACCTACTGTCCCATCAAAAGGCACCCCAGTTGACTGCTCTTAAGGTTCTACTAGACTTACGTAGGATCAAAGTAACACTGAAGGACTTAGAAGATTTCAGGAGGAAGTTTAATCTTAGCTCCTTGGATTTCCCCAGAAAATGTCTAGGGCCCACAGATCTGAATGGAAGTGTTCTTCCTGGCCCGTAAAGGGGAGTCCAGGACGGCCACATGCCTCCCGCCCACCAATATTAATGGCACTTGGAATGTTTAAAACTATCTTTTGACATATCAAAAATTAATGAGACTAGAGTTCAAATTATTACTGCTGTGTCCTTCGGCAAACAATTATTGGACAGGATATCTGCTTTCTTTTCACCAGTAAATTTGGTAACTTGCCCTGTTAGTGCCAGTTCTATTTAGATGCAAATGGCAAGCAGTAAGGACTCCACATTTACAACACAAGCTTGCTTTACACAGGTTCTCAGAGCATCCATTCGGGCCTCAGATCTTTGGAGACCATCAAAGGCCCATTGGAAGCCTGGCTATCCTCCATTGAAGCTATGTCTTAATTTGTTAGGTTATGATTTGTGTCTCACCAGCTCTTCTGGATCGTTTAGGTGCCTGTGCTGCCTACAGCCCCCTCTGCCTGCTCCTGCCGCACACCTGAGTTCCCCTTTGGGACCATGATTCCTTCTCTGCCATGGTCTCATGACTGGTAGCCAATGACCAGTAAGCTCCACACAAGGGTGGTGTCCAACCTAAGACAGGCACAGCCACCTATAGTCCACGCAGCTGAAGAGGCTCAGGGTCGCCCCAGCAATCATGGTCCCCCCAGCAATCATGGTCCCCACTGAAAAAATGTATAAATAAATAAAAGGGTGAAAATTGGCACTATCGATTCAGAGCTCCCGAACCCAGGAGGTCCGAGGTCTGGCCACGAAAAGCCTGAATAAATTGGGACATGCCCCAGACATGTCCCGATAGAGAACCATGCAGGCGGAGGGATGAACAACCAATGGGAAGCGGCCATCTAACCTGCCCCTGCAATGGACACCTAGTAAACAGTTAAATGATTGGTGGCCCCCCCCCCCCGGAGCGGAGGGATGGCAGCACCTGACTGGACCCCTGAGCCTGTATAAGCCCAAACACCTCCTTAAATAAAATGAGCCGGCAGCTCTGCCTGCTCCTTGCCTGACTCCCGGGGTCTGTGGTGACTCCCCGCCGCTTGCCCCTTGCCTCCAGCCTCAAGGCCTCCACCTGAATTTCCCCCTCCTTTCCCCAGCTGGCCCGGTGGGGATTCGGCAATGTCCCTTTGCAACGCCAAGAAGCTAGACATATTTGCTCTATCTCTACCTTGCGTCCATACATGCCTGGCAGAAGAAGGGAAGAGAGGGATAAAGCAGTGTGTGTCAGCAAAGAGAACCAACGAAACTGCCTTTCCATCAGAGCGTCTGCCCCCAGCCGGGCTCCCCATCCCGGTGCTGCACCTCCATTCCCACATCAGCCTGTGCTTCTAGCCCTGGCATCTGAAAGAGCGGCCAAGGGCTACTGACAGCTGTACGGTGACACGAGCCTCCTTACGCGCCCAGCACCTGCCCTCAAGTGCACGAGTCATGGGTGGCCTTTCCCTAGTCGTTTGCCGTTGAAGACCCAGATTCTATCCAACCGTTAACTCTGATTTTCTTTCCTGTCTGACTGATTAGTTTGAAGAGGATGGAAGCATGAGAATGTTTGGATCTAGGCAAACTGCTGGCATCTCCCTCCCCCTACACTTAAGATGGGTCTGGGATAGCCAAGCCTGGAGACTCAGATGTTATCTCTTCAAGTTGAAAGTGAAGCCCCCTTTATGGGATCCTGGGACCCTCTGGAGTCAGCACAGAGTCACGACATGGGTGGCTTAGCCTCCTAACTGGGCCATCACCGTGCATAGTTTACTTCAGCTGACCTTGTGCCCGGCACTGGGAGGCAAGAACAGGAGACCTGCTGCTGCCTCCAGAAGCTTCTAATCAGGGCGAGGGAGGTCGGGGAGCCGTACCTACCGGAGAGAATGGAGAATGAGGGACCAGGGCCGGCATGTGCTGGCACTCTGCCAGCTACTCTGGAAATACCGTGTCGTGTAATGACTCAACTCTACCACATCCCGCTTCGTAAGTAGGGAATTGGGGCCCGAATGGCTCGAACGATATTGTGAAGCTCCAAATTAAGTGGAAGAAAACTTCAGCTGGACAGGTAGGGGAAGGAAGGGTGATCTGCTGTGGACCAATTGCGTGCAGGATCTACGCAGGGCATGATTTGGTCCTGGCAAATCAGGAAGAGAAGAGAAGGGACTGTCATAGCATGAGTGTGGCCGTGAGGCTCACTGTAGGAGCAGCCACCTGAGATGAGCCACAGACAAAACCATCGCTGGTGTCAGAGGAACACAGAGGAGCTTTGCCCCTCGGGCAAAGGCGCCATGAACGGTTGGTCCTTCACAGCAGCACCCAGGACAGTCAGGGAGTTAAGCCAGAGTGGACCTGTGAGTAGGCAGAGGACCCAGGGGGGAGACGGGGATGCGAAAGGAAGTGGACGTGGGTAAGGACAGTGTGGCAGGACGTGCCCAGGGAACATGCCCTCTTGCAGAACGAGGCCTGGCTTTAGCCTCTGCCCCGGGAGTTCTCCAGTGTTGTAGTCCCTTTGATGTTGAAAACCTGTTTGTCTCTGCAGGGAAAATGACACACTCGTGCGGGGAGCCTTCTGTGCCGGCCATGAGCACTGGGCTTTCAGAGGAAACAAAGACATTCTGAGGCTCTGGGAACATCTGTCAGAAAACCCTGAGCTGGAGGCCACGGGCAGGGGCGTGGCAAGGGGCCAAGCCTACGGCAAGACATCTCTGAGATGGAGAGGAACAGATGGGCAGGGCCGCCTTCAGACCCTCATGCCCAGCACCCACGGCCCGTGATCTCAAAGGAAGAAATGGGCCAGCGGGTCTAGGGCAAGTCTGATCTGACCTGCTGTGTCCTGTCTGCTCTGTCATTGCTGCCCTCCCCTCTCTTCTTTCCCCTCTATCTACCCATCTAATGGCAATGAAAGCCTCTGCCCAGCCCCTGGTAAGATGGCTGAGGCTCTAGAAAGGAACCTCACCGAGCCCGCCAGCAGGGCCTGGGACAACCGAGCCCCTGCGCCGGCCGCAGGCCTGAGCGGCTCCGCTTTGCTGTACCGAGAGGCAGGTGCTCGGGCTGAGGAAGGCTAAGGAACTTGCCCAGGCCCCGCAGCTCAAGCCCTCAACTAGAACTGGTCCCAGCTCACCTGCCCTGTCTACTTGGGGCAGCTTCGCCATGGAAGGCCTGGCTGAGATCAGCCTGTGTGGGAGGCGGCCTGGGAGGAGAGAGCGTCGTGCCAGCCGTGAGGAATGCCAGCCGTGAGGAATGCGTGGCATCCCTGAGGCTGCCGGAAGCACCGCCACAACAAGCCGGTCGCTCAGAGGCTCAGAGAGGGCAAAGGAGACCGATGAGAACCAGTGGGAGAGAGGAGCCCATGTGCGAGCTCCAGAGACAGCGGAGAGCAGGCTGGGGGGACAGGCCCGCTGGCTGCCCAGAACCTCCTAGTGGACGGTGACCTCGGACAAGGAGCCTGCTCCTCTGGGTCCTGTCAAGCCCTGAGACTGCTGGGCTCCAGCTGGGATCTTCTGCACCTCCAGCTCCATAACTTCAAAATTAGGTGCAAGAAAACCAGCCTTACTGTCTGGGGCGGCGGCTCAAGGGTACGGCACACTTGCCTAGCGCACGTGGGGTCCCTGGTTCAACCCCCAGAGCTTCCAAAAGCAGAAAGGAAGAAAGAAAAGAAAAAGAAAATCGGCTCTGACTATTTAGAAGCTGTCTGATCTAGCGGGTGAAGAAGTTGTGCCTGGACAGAGTGAGGTACCACTAGCCGGCTGGCCAGGCACAGTGGGAAGGACAGAGAGCAGTTATGACCCACCTGTTTCCACAGGAATCAGCAGCTGGCAGAGTCTCCCCTAGGGCACTATCTACATTCCAACAACTGTGCAGATGTGAACACTGCCAGCCCCGCGTAGCTCTCAGAGTGAGACGCAATCGGCCCACGCAAATGCAGCATCCTGCTGTGAACGGTGCCCGAGCAGAAGATGGCAGGACTCACGAGCTGACAGCCCCCTTCCAGAACTTGGGAACGCTGCCCGTGGGCCCTTGGCACACCCACGGAGAAGGGCACCTCTCGCTTCGTCTGTTCTTGCAGCGAACACACACTGAGCGCAGGCAGGTCTTAGCAGCTGTACCCCGGAGTCCTATACACAAGAAAATTGAGGCCCAAAAGTGACCTCCTAGTTGGGGTGCTGTAGCTAGAAGGACAGAGTGCGCAAGTGAGCCCAGGCTTTCTCGCTCCCAGGCTAGCCCCCTGAGTGCTTTCAGATCGGCAAGGATATTTATAGTATTAGGAGCTAAAGTTACAACAAGATGATTGGGCGACAGGTAGAGACGACATAATTGCCTACCAGACAACTTTTCTCCCTAATGGAGCTGGAATTTTATTCTTAGTAATACAATTTAAGTATCAGATAATTTTACCATTCTGGGGGCTTCACTCCGTTCTCGGGCTGAGTGTTAAGGAGACGGGCCTTTCCCTACAAGGAAGAACTGCTGATCAGTGGAGGAAGCCCAAGGTGAAGAGGCCCTAGGAAGAAGACAGGGCCAGATCTCGGGCCACCTGGGGGGACAGGCATCTCCGGCCTGGGCTGGAGGGCCAGGCCCTGGTCTTGGAGGCTCCGGAACTGACACTCCGCACCGGAGGACAGCAATGAGGGGACTATGGGCAGGGACCGGACGAGGACGGTGACAACACAGCGGGCGTCCACTGGCTGGGCCTGCAGCCCCAGTGCCTTCTGGCTCGTGGGGGGTCCTCATGCCAACAAGAGGCAAGCTATTCTTGCCCTCACTTCACAAGTGAGGAAACTAAACCAACCAACAACAAGAACAAGAACAAGACAAGGCCAGATGTGGCAGTGCACACTTGTAATCCCAGCTCTGCTATACAGTGAGTGAAGACAGCCTGGGCTACAGAAGACTGTGTTCCAAAGCTAAAGCCATAAGAACAGACAGTGGAAACCCTGGGGACCGAGCGGGATGAGTGCAGGTAAGTGCCCCATCCGTGGAGCGGCCCCCAAAGAGGAAACTTGGTGTGCCACCAAGGCCTGAACCCCCACAAGGGTAGACAAGTCAGAGGGACCCTGGGGTCCATCGAAGCAGGCAGGCAGGAGGGTGGGAGTGGAAAGATTGAAAAGGGGAAGGAAGGGGATGGGATGGAGAGGGGATGGAGGGAAACAGGGATGAGTACTCGGTATGCTTGTAAGGGGAGAAAGCCAAAACCAAACCAGAGTCAGTGATGGGGCTGAGCCCCCGAGAGTGTGCCTGCCAGAGTGAGACTGAGACCTGGACCTGGGTCCTGACCTGTGGATTCCGGTCTCTGCCTTCTTTGTGTCTCAAGTGACCCCTTCCACGAGGCAGCCATTGCTTCTGCAGTCACTCCCTTTAGAGATATTTCAGTACCATGACCCAAACCTTCCCCCCCAAGCCCACACAGTTTTGCGAAAGGATAGCTTACTTGACAGTAAATGTTCACAGAGTGATCTCCTAGGCCTTAAAGGCTCTGCTTTGGGAGTGGCAATGAAAACCAGCTTCTTTGGGCAACACGGAAGGAGAGCGGGAACAAGGGTCGCGGGAGGTGCTGGGGGTTCCACGCGTGAAGCCCAGCTGTGCCGGCATGGAGGCCTGGTCCTTCCTTCAGAGAGGCCTCTTCCTGCACACACCAGCCTCTTCGATCCACAGGACCTCCAGTGGCTGGTTCTCACTTCTCTGAGCCCCCTGTGAAGCACCGCCGTAGGCCAGCAGGGCAGAACCTGCCCTCTGCATTAGCCGCGCACTGGGTGTACCTGGAGAATTCCAAGGCCAGCATGACTCGGCCTCATCCAAGAAAGTCTGGAAGCGCATTCCTCTGACGATGGCATCACCCTCCACGCCTCTTCCTCCAGGCCCGGAACTTACCCAAGTCTCTCTGCTGGAGCCCAGCAACCCCTGGCAAAACCAGCAGAGGGAAAGCTGTGGTGCGGCACTGGGCCCACCCAGGAAGTCGGAGCTGTAGCAGCAGCACTCAGACCAGGTGGGCTTCACCCTGCACAGCGCTTCACAAGCAACTCTGACCAACCCACAGAGCAGGACATTGAGGCCCGCGTAGCTCTGGGGTGCGCCCAGCTCTCACTGCTGTCGGGGGGAGAAGCACGCCAGTCACCCTGGATCTGGTCCAGGCCTATCACTGCTGGCTGACCACGGCCCAGCCATTTTCTAACTCCAGGTCATGCTGGACTCACCTGTGCATATGGGCACCGATACTCCAGGGCTAAAAAAATGCCTGTCCTGTCTTAGCGGGAGAAGTCGAGGTTGCCGACAATCACGAAGAACGACTGTGGTGGAGGTCCGAAGCAGCCCTCCTGCCCTGTGGTTCTCGGCCTCTTTCCAGTGGCAGCTTGCACACTGGCCCCTCTCGTGGCTCCTGCAGCCTGCGAGGCACATGCGCAGGACACCCTGTGTGATGCAGGCCTGACCACACGAAGACTTCCAAGGAAGCCCAGACCAAGAGCTCGACATCCCTGGGCTCAGGTGCCACGCACGACGACTGTGCCAGGCACAGAGAGGGAGGACCCCCATAGCCACGCAGCACTGCTCCATCCGGTTCCTACAATCCTGCACAGAATTCTGGGAAAGGACCCTCAAAGGCTGCCTGTTTATATACACTTCATGCCCCCCAATGACTCTGTCAGGAGCTTGCTTTAAAAAGTACTTGAATGTGGAGCCGTCTAGATGGCTACACGATGTACTTGCTGCGCAACTCTGATAACCCAAGTTCATCCCCAGAACCCACATAGAAAAAAAGCTGGTTGTGGTTGGCTTCTGTCTGTAATCCCGTCCCTGCTACAAGAGAGAAGGCAGAGACAGGAAAATCAGCCGGAAGTCGTGCATACAGCACAGTGGCAGAAATGATGAGACTCTGCCTCAAAAATAAGGCAGAGGCCAGCAAGACGGCTCGGCGGGTTGAAGGAACCGGCATGAAAACCTAGCACTGAGTTTGATCCTCATAGATGTGGCATGTGCATGCTTGCTCTATACCCGTGCCCCCCCAAAAATACATAAATCAAACAAAACAGCAAGGTGGAAAGGAGAGAACCAATTCCTGAGAAAGATATCTCTGACTTTGACATATGCACTATGCACAATCCACTCATCTACATTAATAAACAAACAAACAAAGCCAATTTAAATCTGATTTCTCTCTCCTTGAGGGACTGAACACAAGTCCACAGGCCTGATGGGTTTTGTCATGAAGACTCAAGTGAAGGCGTCAGGGGCGGCATCGTCCAGAGTTCTGGAAGAGCTCTCCCTGAGCCAGGCCACTGACGTCCTCTACGGGAGAGCTGGGGTCCGACAGCAGTGGCCAGCGGGCCTCCGGGGTCCCAGGCAGCAGGACCTCTCTTCCTGCTCTGCTTCTAGGTCAGCTGAAAGCTGCTCCACGGCCAGCAGCCGGACACTCGTCTGCAGCGCAAAGGGACCCAGCTGGAGGCTGGGCAACCCTGGCTCCGAAATGGCTTCACCCACTTCCTCACTATGGGGCCTTGGGAAGGGCCGTCCCTCATTCTGGCTTCGCTGGGCTAATCACAGTGCGGCAAGCAAGCCCGCCTCGAGGTGTGCGCATGGGAAAGGAGGCGCGTGGACGTGCTGGGGGACCCCAGGCGGTGGGCAGGGGTGGCGTCGGGCACGGGTGGCGTCGGGCACGGGTGGC
This sequence comes from Typhlomys cinereus, assembly GCA_023101885.1. Taxonomy (NCBI): domain Eukaryota; kingdom Metazoa; phylum Chordata; class Mammalia; order Rodentia; family Platacanthomyidae; genus Typhlomys; species Typhlomys cinereus. The sequence goes on along the minus strand of JALPQD010000840.1, from coordinate 352,408 downwards.
GTCGGGCACGGGTGGCGTCGACCGGAAGGAAGCCCGTCTGAATGCCTGCCGTCCACATGCTCAGGCAGTGACCTCAGGGACGGGGCTCCACCTGGTGGGCTTCCGGAAGCTGCTCTGCTCAGCTCTACGCCTGGGCCAACGCCTGCCAGGCTGCTTGGCCCACAGAAAAGACAGGTACGGGGAGCAGTGAAGAAAGCCCCTGCACCCCAGTTGCTAGTCAGGGTGCCATGCTTCCCCTTGTTTGGAAAACAAGGATGGCGGCAGGGGTGGCTCTGTCTCGGGAGCCCCCCCAGACAAAGTGGCGCAAGGCACTCCTAGAGGAAATGGTTACAAATGCTAAATTTGCCCACGAGCCAATCGCTGGGCTTGACATGTGCGTCATTACACAATGCAGGGCCCAGAAAAAGATCACAGAACAAAGACCTACAGCCTGAGGCCTGGCTGACCCTCCCAACCCAGGCCCAGGCTCTGGCGGCGGTGCTCGCTCAAAACTGGACTGAGACCAGACCACGCTGGAACGTGAACTCTGAAAAGAGACACTTCCGCTCCACGGTTGCCCCGTGAGGAGAGTGGGAAGGAAGGGCACTCCAGGGACTTCTGGCTCCCCAAGGCCCGCAGGTGTGAGGATGGCGGCAGGGGTGGTGATTTTCCACTCTCAGTAGAACAAACAAAGCGCTTACTGGAAGGAGAGCCTGCCTGATGCATCCGCCTGCCCTCCTAGCCCGCGCCGAGGCGGTGCCGCCCTCCTAGCCCGCGCCGAGGCGGTGCCGCCCTCCTAGCCCGCGCCGAGGCGGTGCCACACCGCAGGGGGTGCTCCAGAACCCAGGCTGGGAAGGAAAGGAGTTCCCTGCTGATGGGATGGCTCTGTGGGTCAGCCACTGAAGGGAAGGGGCGAAGGGGCGAGGAGGAGGGCATGGGCCTGAGGACTTCATGCCCGACCACCCAGTTTCTTTCAAAAGCAAGACGGCAGGAATGGGGCAATGATCACTTTGCCAACTGGTTCCCAAAACATCATCTGAGTTGCGGGAGCTGCAGGTGCGCGCAGGCCTGTCACTTCTGGAACCCGCGACGTGGCGGCCGGAGATACTGCTTAGCACTCCAGAGCCTAGAACACAGCTGCCACTCGTCCCTCCCCCACGCTTCAGCCACGCAGCTGACTGCGTGGCCCAGTGATTTCCCCATCATGTGAATTTGTGGCGGGCCGCCAAGATCCACGGCGTTGATGAGGGCCTGGGGGCCGCATCCCTGTTGGATGTAGCAGGAAAGCCACGCGCTCCTGAATCTGACGTGTTCCTACATGTCCCCACTTTCCCACGCCACCGGCAGCTTGTTGGTGAGGAAGACAAAGTCACAGTGCCGGGATTCTGCACCATGCACCTCAAGTAGGTTTTGCCATGCCAGGCAATGGGCTATCAGCATCCGGCTTAGTGCGCCATGCGCTGGACCAAGCAGGAGGCTCCCAGTTCTGGAGTTCAAACAGTATGGGCAGCCATCCGGCGCCTTCCTCTGCCGGGCACCCTGCTTGGGCAGAGCCAGCTGCTGCCGGCCTCAGAGACCTGCTTCTTTGCTCTCTACCTCTGTCCGTGACCCGTGCTTCTTGTCCTCGTAACACTCTGCCGTGATCTTCTCTGCTCCTGCCAATTGCCTGACACAATGGATGGAAGCTTCCAGAGAGCAGAGCCCTCCACCATTCTGCTCCACACGGACCCAACTTATCCACAGAAGGAATAGGTTGTTGACTCTACTTCTTCCTACTCTAATGCTCAGCAGGTAGCGGCTCCCCAGAGGTGCTGGAGTAAACAGAATGTGGCAGAGCATTGGAATCAGTCCCTCCTAAATACAAAGGAAATTCAAGACTGCCCGCAGCAGCAGGTCCCCAAACCCCATGAGACAGACACACAACACACAGTGCACGCATGGGGACCTGCTCCTGAATTGCACGTTCCACCCACGTGTGGCAGTGTGGAGGCGCAGAGGCCCCAGGGACACACACACTGTGGGTGGCTGCGAGGACATTCTGTGCTTTCACATTTCTGAACTTTACTTTGTTAACCTTTTGAACTTTACACTTCTTATGCGTGCAGTTTCTTTTACCTTACAGGCAGTGTCTTGTTATATAAGCCAGGCCTGGTCTACAACTTCTTAGCCTTTTTAGTGAGGGGTGTGGATGAGACAGACTTTCTTTCACTTACTTCTCTGTTTTCCATCCTCCATGACAGATGAGGAAGCAGAGGCTTTGGGAAACTGGGTGATTTCCTCAAAGTCCCACAGCCACACCCACACCAGCTCCTCCTGCTCCAAAGGCCTTGCTCCCAGCAGCCCAACCCCCAGCCAGCTCCCTCGTACCTGCCCTTGTCCTCTGGGCACCAGCAGCAGCTGTGAGGATATGTAGGTCAGGCTAACCACAGACGTGAAAGACCGCAGAGCTAAGTGGGCATCTGGCAGAGTCTCAGTTGACTGGTGATGTCCTTTCAGTCAAAACCCGGTCAGTCCCAGCCTCTCCCAGCAGACAGCCCCGTGCAGGCAAAGGGCGGCCAGCAAGCCCTGCAGAGACTTTGCTGGACATTGAAATGAAGAAACACTGTGTTTTTCGTACTCAGTCCTACTCTGTGCTGCATCTCCTGTGACATGTGTTCAGTGCTGATAACAAGTTAACTGATATGGACAGTGTCTGTGAACATGGGTCAGTGCTTTGACCTTCCTTCACTCCACAACCTGGATGAAGGACTTTACCCTTTGCCTCCACCCATGTTCCTGGGCTCGGGGTCCTTCCCCAGCCCTCGTGTCCTCAAGCCCAGCACACACTCCCAGTCACACACCCTGAGTTCAAATCTCACACTGGCTAGGACTAGTACGGCCTCGGGTGCGTCTCCGTGCTTCAGTGCCCTTGGTGTAGCCTGGCACACCGACAGCAGTGCCTGTGTTGGGGGTGGGTGGGGCCAGTGGGCTCACGCACCGACAGGGGCGCCGGGCCGGGCTCACGCAGAGGGCGGCGCTCGGCTCCCGCACCGACAGGGACGCTGGGCTTCAGCAGGGCTCACAGACCCACAGCTGTCACCCACTCCTTTCCCAGGGATGTTTCTGGCACCCCACTTTAGCACGGGCGTCATGCCGGCTAACGGCCTGTGTGCCTCTTTCCTAGGCGGGGCTAGAGCACACTAAGAATTTTCCAGCCACATTCCTGGGGCCCCAAAGATGGCCCAGTCATGAGCCAGCCTGGGCTGGCTGCTACAGGTTGCGCACACAGGCCGGCCTCAGCCCGGGGACAGGCCTCTGTTAACGGAGCTCGAAGTGGGCATAGGATAAAATCATGGCACCGAGGCTTTTAAATGTTGGAGCCAAGCCTTCCCCGCCCTTATTTTTCCAAAGCTGCTACAAGACTGTGTGAAAAGACCAAGTTCTCTTTACCACAAATGAAATCTCCTGCAGCAACCAAGTCCTGGGCTGGCTGTCCCCCCAGGTCCATCTGGCGAGCAGGAGACTTCTCGGTCCCCAGCCAGGGAGACTTTTCCAAGGGCCTGTCCGAGTGACGAGAACCCCAGGCCTGCTCTGGCTGCTCAGATGTGGGTTTTGTGCCACCACACTCAGCAGAACGGCCCCACAATATTCTTCGAGGGAGCAGAGGAAATGAGCAGCCTTCACCCTGGCCCACGCTCCCAAACATGGCAACAGCACCAGGCAGCCGGGAAGAGCACGGGGAAGGGATGGGCAGACGCTTCTAGACCGAGGCTCCGGCCAGCGCAGGAGCAAGCTGGAGCACAGCGCTTCTGGGCCCTGGACAGGAGGAACACACAGCCCACTGCAAGGCCAGAGGCCTGAGCGCTCCTTTTCTGCAGCCCCTGTCCCATCAGCGTCCCCAGGAAGAACCGCACGGGAGCCGGCTCGGGGCGAGGCAGAGCCGAGACAATCTGGTGGGCCACTTAGCATCACTGCCAATTCCTGGCCACCAAGATCACTGTCCCAAGCCCTTCCACGGTCCGTCTAAGTAGACATACAATTACTTCCTAAACAGAGAAACTGTCCATGTCAGAGGTCAGCCGTAAACACGGAGGCTCTCCACAGGCCGGACGGTCTCTGACCCAACACTCCAGGCCTGTCCTTTGCAGCAGGAAGCCACAGGTGACACACGCTTCAGACAGCATAGCCACAGACAGTTCTTGTTCTGTGAGCATGAGACAACCGAGAGAGATCCACGCATCCATGTAAAAAGCTGGGCGTGACCGAGTGTGCCTGTGACCACAGCACTGGAGGCCAGAAGCCAATCCTTAGCACTCTGTGGCCAGCCAGTCTGGCCGAAACAGCTAGCTTCCAGGTTCGGTGAGAGACTCCACTTCAAAGCAAGAAAGACATAGAGGGAGACTGCCAACTGCTCTGGCTTCTGCCCTCACCCTCACGGGCCCAGGGGCATGTACACACGTGCACACGCATGCATAGCACATACGCATACATGCATGCCACGCCACCACCTCCCCCTCTCCCACATACACATACTTCTCCCCACACACGCACGTACACACACACACGCACCCCCCCCAGGCACAGTTGTGTACATCTGAACAGTCACTTCCGTATCAGGTAGCAGAGCGGCTGGCACGGGGCTGAGGCATAAAGACCTCAATCTGCAGGGTCTGAAGAATGCATGGAAGACATGTGTCCAGGTCCCACAGACGCCCCATCGAAGGCCTGGTTACACACGCAGGGCCCTTCTGACAACAGCAGGAAGCCCCACAGCACCTGAGACGCCGGAGCTCATCTCTGAGCTCCCGGGGGCCTCCTCTGGGATGAGGTGTTCCTGCCCCCATCGTGGCCAGCTGCAGGGGGACAGGACGAGTCTGCCACTTCTCATCTTCAAGAGGCTCCTGCCTCGTCACGGCCACCTTACCGCCCTGAGTACACCACTGCCTCAAGCTCGAGTTCTGGATTTCAGCAAGAATCCAATTTTAGTCCTTCTTCATCTAGAAGAGTGACAGGTGTCATCTTGGATAGTCTAGATGGCTGACAGCTGCCACAGCAGGGCAGGGTCTGATGAGATCTCGGCTGCCACCCCAAGACCAGGCACCTATCTGAGCCCGTCTGCTTGGCTATCTTCACACTGGGAGTCCATGTATTCGCATGTGCCAGGGAAGACCTGGCACACCTTCAGACCCATGACCCCAGTCCCTGCTGGCATTAAGCTCCACGTGGACATCCGAGGCGGGACAGGCCTGGCATCCTGAGCAGTTCTGGCCACGTGATGGGGAGGCAAATACGTGGAAGCCCTGGAGCAGCTTCTGGCCTCGTGACTCTGACGGTGACTTTGAACTTCAGTCTCTTCTGTATAAAGTGGACACAGCAGACTGCTTTCCAGGCCGTAACATCTTGTGTTGCCCTGTGCCCGGAAACGGTCACCCTCGCCACTGAGCATCACCGAGCAGCAGCTGACCTGCACACCAGGGAAGCACGCAGGTCCTTGGACTCACGCCATGAGTTCATTTGTTTGTTCGTTTGTTCACTCATTCACTCATTCGCAACGAGCACCTCCCAGCTCCAGTCAGGGAACAGGTCCCCAGAATTCAGGGCCCAGAACAACCTTTCTGTTTCTCGCCCAGCTCAGGGCTTTCCCCAGGCACTACCGCATCACCCATGCTGAACCTAGTAACAACTCAGGACCAGTGCGAAGTGGTTTAGAATCAAGAAGAGGCCCCAGGATTTGCACACAGAAATACAAGGCTCAAAGCTAGGCCTATTTCCTTTATCTCTGACTCTGAACATCATGTGACTGTGGCCCAAAAGATCACAAGTCACAGTCTCTTTTTTTTTTACCTTTTGCTGTTGAGCTGCGTTAGGACAGTGGCAGCCGCCAGGCAAAGAGGAGGCCCTGCTGTCTTCCTCCTCAAGAAGGGGGGTCAGGGGAACTGCCTTCCCATCTGCAGCCTCAGCCCCGCCCTGCAGAGCACTGTGTGGTACGGAACGCGCACGGAGAGCACAGGTCTAATGCCCACACATGGCAGAAGTTGCAACTACTGTTACTGGCATATTGACCAACATCTGCAGGGAAGGCAAACGAAGAGCAAGGCTGGGGGACAGGTTCTGAATGGCTGCCTAGAACCAAAGACCACGTGATCTCACACCAAGGGCACCTCTACCTCCCAGGATCCTCAAAAAGCTAAGGTGGGACCTGAGAGTGGCTCAGGGGTTAAGCCTCTGCCTTGCAAGCAGAAGGTCCTGAGTCCAGATCCCACATAGAAACATCAGGTGGAAATGCTGGTGGCCTATAATCCTGGTCCTGAAAGGCGGAGCGGGCCACAATCTACTCCAAGACTCACGCCTTAGAGGGCCACCAGCAGCAGCATTGCCTCAGAATTACCTAGATTTTGGAATTACCGGCCCTGAGCCTTCTGGGACGTGAGACCGTGAACTCACCTTCTCCTAACCTAGGAGTCCCTGGGTCAGGTTTCCAAGGTCCCTTGGGAAAGGCATGGAGCTCTGTGCTGACTAACGACCACCTGAATGCCACGGGCGGAAATGAGCCGACACCAGCTCAGTGCTGAGCGAAGGGCTCCCCAGTGGCGCGAGACAGATGCCTCAGGCTTCGCCTCACCTGCCCACACACTGCGTGGTGAGCGCGGACTCTCCATTTCAGGAAGGTCACAACTTCAACATGCCGACTCCCTTTCTGGGCTGCTGAATGACAGCAAATTGAACAGTCCTGCCAGAGCTCCCAGGGCACTTCCCAGGACTCTGTAAGGTGATTTGGGGGGTTCTTTGGGGTGGTGACCTACCATATTTCTCAGAGCTCAAAACTGCCCCACATTCGTGTTTGTCCTGCGTGCCAGGTGTCTGCGTCCCTAGAGGGTAGGCTGAATGGCTTTGTGGCTGGGCAATCCTTGGGCTACTCCAACTCTGCCCCCTTCTAGGATGCAGGTCCCTGGCTGGGAAGCCAGAGGCCTGAGCCCTGTGGCCAGTTCTGCCTCCATGACCTGCCTTTTCACAGACACAGCCAGCCTCAAAGTCTTCAAACTCTGGGACAACGGGGGGGGGGGGACTCTTGGGGGGAGGGGGGCTCAAGCATGTGGTGTAAAGTCAGTGCCCCCCCAAGAGTTACTGATTGAGGAGATCCCAAAGGTTCACAAAACAAAGCAGGCTACTACCGTGGATCTGGGCTGGTCACCATAACTAGATGGTAAGGCCCTGTCGTTGAAGACACCATACACTTTGCTTGCAGGACATGCAGAAATCAGGGGAACTCACTCGCAGTGACCAACACGGCCATATATGACCAGTGAGCATTAGGATTGTGGCCAAATAAAACTCGGACCCAACACAAGGGTAACAACATACCCAATAGATCGTGGAAGTTTAGAACTGGAAAAGAACATACACTACCTCCTAATGAGTTACTTATTATTGATCACATGCTGAAATGATAGTACTTTGAAAATATTTGGTTAAATAAAATGTACTATTAAAAGTAATTCTAGGGCTGGAGAGGTGGCTCAGGGGTTAAGCCTCCGCCTTCCAGGCGGAAGGTCCTGAGTTCGGATCCCAGATCCCACGTATAGATGCAAGGTGGAAGCGGGGGAGGCCTGCGTTTCTGGTCCTGGTAGGGCAGAGCCTGTGAATCCCGGGGCAGAAGGAGGTGGAGGCGTCCATGGTGGTTCGCGAATTCATCCGTGGTTCTACACATACACAGACACACACACACACAGACACACACACGCGCGGGCACATACACATGCACATGCGCACAGTTGAATAAATAATAATAATAATAATAATAATAATAATAATAAAAAGTAATTCTACTGTGCTACTAGAAATCTAAGATTCCACAGTGGCCGGCACGCTCCCGTACAGCCCCAGTCCCATCCATCCAAGGACCCCTCAGGAGCCCTCGCGTGATGCTGCAGTGTCTTTGACAAGTAGCAAAGAGAAAGGGCCACCACACACCTGCCTGCCTCTTGTTGATGCTGTCTACTTAGAAGGTGCCCAGTCTCAAGTCATGAGGCAGAGGGACCGGGCCTAGCAAGAGGCAATGACCTACTCGGGGCCACTTCCTGGTGGACTCTGCCAGCTCCTGCCGTATTTCCTGCTGCCTTAGGGGTCTGCGGACGGAGCACGTATGTGTTCTTGGCGCTCCTCTTGTTGCCAACTAAAGGTCTGGATCCTCTGCTGAGCAGCAATGACCCTGCTCTCTCTAGAGAGGCCTCCTCGCTGCCAAATGCTTAGACACTGCACAGCCAGCTTCTACCTGCCAGAACTCTCTCCCAAGCACACTGCTGTCTGGCCGCTTGGGCCTGGCTGTGCTACCATCCCCCTACCCCCCAAGAGGCTTTCCTGCTGGTCCCTGCTTGGAAGATTGCTCCATTGTTGTCTGCCATCGACTGTCAGGAAACTCCACTACCCAGAGCTGCTCAAGATGGCGCGAACAAACGTCCCCAGGTGGAGAGGGCCTCTCTAGCTCTCACGGGGACAGATGAGACACGTGTGTCCAGGGGGCATGTGGAAGACAGGTGACTGACACAGAAGAACACCCCAAAAAGGCCCCTGGGGGGCCCCTCACCTTGCTGGGGGCTGATAAGAGACAGAGGCTACACCTGCCCAGCCCTCTCAGTCTGGAGACAGGTTGGTAAAGGTCTTGCTTTGGAACCCAGAAAGCCAATTCCTGGTACATTTTGGCCAGTGCCAGGGAATGCTGGCCACCTCAAAGGTATCTCTCTGGGAAAATGACACATCGTGGAGGAAAGCTGGGCACAGTGAGAGGCAGCAAGGCCGGGCTGGGCTGGGCTGGGCTTCTTCCCACCACTAATAAACCACGTGGGGATTGGGAAGGTCCAAGGGCTCAGAGACAGGGCACAAAGATTCTGCCTCGGGCAGTTAAGACTATTCCAAACTCCAAGCAGGTTCACAGACCAAACTTCCCAGGTGCCTCCACTCATGACGAAACACTACGCGGCTGGCTGTTCTCTTGTCTGGCTTGGTATCCCGGGACCTGGCACAGGGCAGCGAGCTCAGCGCAGAACTGAGCTGAAGCACTCTGGCAAAGGGCACAGAGCTGCACTTTGGCTTCCTGTGCCCCAGCCCACCCCACTCCCACAGCTGGTTTTCCAACGCGAGAACTGATGGTTCAAGAAGTGCAAAGTCTGCTGGGAGGAGGCTGGCCAATGAGGCTCTGGGCTGGTGGAGGCAGTACATTATTAGCACCATGTTCCTGTCTACAGGCCCTGGGTCGCAAGCAGTGCACATGAAGAGGTACACAGTCCTCCTTACCACCCGTGACTCAAAGCTGAGAGAATGTGGGTCTCAGGCCTGCCTGGACCCCGTGCTGTGCAAGGAGCAACCCTGTCCACAGACTTGGGAACATTGAGAGCAGGAGAGCACCACATGTCTCTCCTGAACAGCCCGACACTCCATTTTCTTCCCTGAAGAGTGGACTGAGAGGAGCCCCTCCCAGGGCCAGGGCGATAACCATGCACCCGAGAGAGGATGCGCAGAACACTGGCCTGCGCCTCAGAAGTCGGGACCAAGTTTCTAAGCCAAGGTCAGGGTGCTGTATGTGCAAATGAGAGAGGACAACGCGGGTCCGCTGGCGACCTCCAGTTGGCTTGAGCTGCGTCCCTTCCATCCTGCCTCACACTACAGCCCTGCTGAAGTGCCACCCAGGGTGGTCTAACCTTGTGTCTTTTCAGCTCAAGACAAGTCCCAAAGCTGAACACAACTGCAGCGATGAAGTCAGGTCCTGTTTGGACTTCTTAGAGTACAGACTGACTCCTGGTCCTGGGCTCTGCGGACCCCTCGAGGACCCCAGCGTCGCCAGGACCCCCAGTCACGTGAGTGAGGCTATGTTCTGCACTTGCCACACCCCTCCCCCCTACCAAGGGACAGATGATCCCTGGTGCCTGGGCGTGGCTGAACAGCCCTGTGGATTTCCGCACCTCACCTCCTCCTCTCCAGGCCTCCTGTCTCTCCAGCTGGCCGCCTCCCCCTGGGGATACCAACCCCAATCCTTGCTTGATGTCATCCCCAGACAGCTCTGCCTTCTGCTTGCTTGTATACGACCCACTCGCCTAACGTCCTGTGATGCCCCCAGGGTCCAGCGGACAGGGACCTCGGCCCTGGAGCTGAGCTGGAGGAGGCGGCCCTCTCCTGCACACGCCGCGACCCTGCCCCTCCGGCGGTCTGTTCTCAGCAGCTGCTTCTCCAGTGCACCCTGCCGACCTCTCTCCTCCGGCCTGGCCAGCTGTGTCACCTGGACATGAAGCCTCAGCAGGGCCACAGACCCCCACAGTTTCTTCTCTGAGATGCTGGTCTTTCTGAACCAATATTAAAGGCATTCTCAGTGACTTTCTTGAACCCAATGCGTGGTTTCTATCACTGGACTCTAGGGGTCAAGAAGGACAGTTGCAGTCTCTCCACACAGGGCTCTGGCGAGGGACAGCTCCTTCCCACCTGCTCCATGAAGCACAGATGCATGAAGCGGCCCAGCTCAGCTATGGTGCAGGACAGGGTGCCCGATGACCTTCAGTGACCCCCACTGATGTGAGTTCGCTCTGCACGCGTTAAGCTTCTGGGAGCCGGTTCTTATTTTGAGACCGAGTATCTCTTTTATTTCACAAAAGATTTTTTTTAAAGCCATTCCTCTCCCTTTCCACAGAAGCAAGAGTTTCATTATAACTTCCAAAGAGGCACCGGCGACCCTGGGCCCAGCCACGGCAATTAGTCCCCAGACACATCAGAACCAGCACCTGCAGTGGGGGCTGCAGCGGAGATTCTGTTCGCCGCGTGGCGTTTACTTTCCTCAGTTCTCCTGTGGCTGAGGCTGCACAAAAGAGCTAATTTAGGATGGCTGAGACCACAGAATGTCTAGGCGACTCGCCTCCTGTCAGCAGGAACATGCTGTCCGTGCAGCGTTCCGGATGGCAAAGGACCCTGTTATAGAAGGCACGGCAGGCTGATTTATGGCTTTTTTCCACTTTAAGTGTCAAATCCACGTAGAACAGCAGCCTGTGTGGCACAGACAGGTGTCGGCCATGCGCGGCCATCGATTCCGTGTCCATCTCGGAGGCTCGGCTCTGTTTCTGCTCTGGTCCTCGCTGCGGCTGTCACAGGTTCCCACTGCTGCTTGCTGCTGGCGGCTCAGGCAGCAGGACAATGAGAGGAAGGCCAGACTCTCCTCTCCCTGCGTCCCAAAGTCCACCGAGCGTCCTCAGCTTTATCTGGGGACTTGCGGGTCCCTTGTGTCCGGAGACGCTGCCCCAGCTGTTGTCCTTCGAGCAGATGCGGCAACACTGACACAAAGTTCCTGTATTCTAAGCCAGGAGGAATCCCCCCGCAGCCTGAGCTACCTCAACAGAAGGACTGACAGGCCGCTGACACGCAAGAGGGGGCGAGACTGCTCCCAGGACACATGCAGAAACAAGTGACTGCAGGTCACTTCATTTGTATTGGGAAGAGATCACAAGTGTGGTCAAAGCGAGGCTACAGGTCAGATAAAAAAGAGACTTCCAGTCAGCGGGAAGGCATAACAAGCTATGATGTAAGGGAGTTAGGGCGTGTCACAGTTAGGCGCAGGTGTCAATTTGACAGCTGAGAGTTTGAGCTCTGGGCACATTTGTACAGAATTAGTAGTTGAGTTAAGCCCAGAGCAAACCTGCAGGAGATTGTCTAGCTGATGGGGAAGGCCCAGTCCATGGTGGGTGGGATTAGGTCTGGAATAAAATACAGAGATCTGGTTGAGAGTTTGTATACACTTGGCCAGACATGCTGGTCTGGGCAAGGTAAGGATCGTCCCTCTCTCAGCCGTTATGTGGTGATGGTGTGGCCAGTTCCCTCAGCCCTGGTGTTGGTACATGCTCTCCCGTCAAGCTGGACTGAGAACTGTAACTGGACTATCGTAAGAAAATAAACCCCTTGTTCTCTTAAGCCATTTGATGGTCGTTTATCAGAACCATGCAGGCGGACTGCTCTGTGCTGAGAAGCTGGAAGCCAACAAGACCAGCTCTTCAGTGAGTCCTGCTGGTCCACTCCCAGTGTGCTTCTCGGGACCTGAGCATCAGCGTGTCCACTGCCCACCTGTTCTAGTCTGCCATCGTGTTTGTCAGTAGCCCCTGGCTGACCCGACTCCTCCCAGACCCCTTCCTCAGTTCACGCTGCTCACCACAGCCTAGAGGAAATGGGGTGCTGTTGCTCTTAACCTTTGCCCCCACAAATGTTTCCACTGAGATATCAAATACACAGGAGCAGGTCTTCACCAAGTCATGCCTTGGGGTGTCCGATACTATGATGTTCAAGACATTTCTGAAGCAGCTGGGTACCCACCTCAGCATGTCGGTCCCGGGCCCTCCCTAGTGCTTCACAGACACCTTCGCTCTGCTAGTGCCTGTCCCCAGACCTGAAAGGCCAGTTTGAGAGCCCCACCACTAGGTCTTACATAACCAAAGCTGAACAACCTCCTCCTAGATGAGGGGCCCTAACTCCCCAGACCATCTACATACACGCACGCACACGACACAAGCCAGTGCTTCTAGAAAGCTCCTGGGGTGGCCATGAGGCCATCTCTACTGGACACCTGCCCCCAGATCTGATGATTCAGACTCCCAGCTGTGGCCCTGGGCTACATGCAGTGAGGCCCATGGCTGCAGTGAGGCCCACGGCTGCAGTGTCCCGACTTTCCGGGCAATCCAGACATTTGTGGCCATACCAGCCAGGTATGCGCATGGTCAGAAATCCATGGCTCGAGCTGTGTGAGGTAGCCTGCGTTTGTACCCCACACTGGGGAAGCAGAGGCCAAAAGACCGTTTGCAGTTAAAAGCCAGCCAGGGCTATAAGCAAGACCCCGACTCAAACAAAAACAGGAGGAAAGAAACCCAAGATTCAGAGCAGCACTGACTTAGTCGCTGCTCAACGGGCAGGCAGACCAGGCTCAGCCAGATCTTCTGCCTCCAAACGCAGCTGTGTCCGTGGGGCTCTTTGCTTCCCTCATGACACATCAGGCAAAACTCTTCTCACCGCCCCCAAGACTGCAAGTCAGCAAGTCAACGGGGCCCTTGAACACGGGGCTCCACACCCCCTCTGGGGGTGAGGGTCAGGCACAGAGCCTCAGAGCTGAGCACTAGGCAAGCAGCACGCCCTTCCTCTTATGAATCTCTCTCCTTTCTCCTGGAGCACGGCTCCTCCTACAACGCTACCTCTTAAGCAGCATCTGTGGACTCATGTAACGTGATGAGAGAAGGCACTGCCACCCTGCATCCTGGCAGGGACGCTGAGCTTGGGCAGACGGCATCAGCTGTCTGGGACGAGGGCTGAGCTGCCCTGGGGGAGAGGACACCAGCGGAGCTCTGGTGCCCACGTGGCGTCCCCTCCAGCAGCCTGGACATTCTCTACTCGGCTCCTGAGGATGAGCCAGTCAGAGGCAGATGCCCGTGTGCACCGGGGTCGACCCAGAGACCTTCAGCAGATGGCGTGTGCGACCTGAAGACGGAGATTAGGACAAGAGGCAACCTGGGTATCTAAGGAGGACTCTGGGGGAACACGGAAGCCCCACTGGGTTCTATAGCGTCACGGAGCCACCAGCCTCAGAGAATCAAGTGTCCCAATCCGTTTCCAGCTGGCAGGACCCTGGCGCAAGCCCGGGGTGGCTGCTGGGGAGCTGGGAGTGAGCACAGGAGACGGGCCGGAGGCTCAGCTTGCCGTCAAAGCTGGTGTTCAGCTGTCACCGCGTCAGATCCACCCTGCAGGCTCCTCCCCGCGCCCAAGGAAAGAGACGTAACAGCAGTTTACAGACAGCGGCATAGAGGCCGTGCTGCCTGAGGCCACACAGCTCAGCTCAGCAGAGGAGGCTGGGGGGGACGACACAACCCTGACCTACCTGACTCTGAAGCTCTGCCACCGTATTCTACCCCTTGGGGCCATTACTTGCAAAGGCCAGCTTGGTGGGAGGAGATGAGAACTCGCTCAGCGCAGTACTGACAGCAGGGGTGGTGAGTCTGGGCTGAGGTCACGTTTCCGCCTTCTTTTTTTTTTTAATTTTTTTATTATTTATTCAATTGTGCGTGTATGCGTGTGTGTGTGTGTGTGTGTATGTGTGTGTAGAACCATGGACGAATTCGGGAACCACCATGGACGCCTCCACCTCCTTGTTTACTCCGCCCCTGGATTCACAGGCTCCGCCCTTCCAGGACCAGAAACGTGGGGTCTAGGATCCGAACTCAGGACCTTCCGCCTGCAAGGCAGAGGCTTAACCCTGAGCCACCTCTCCAGCCCACGTTTCCGCCTCTGAGGCTCGTGCTTTACCACGTGGCTTTGGGCAAGTCACCAACAGCACCTGCGCCTGGAGACCTTCCCCCGCGCGAGGGGCTAAACCAGCCTAGAAACGCAGAATGCCCAGCCAGTGAGCAGTGAGCAGTGCCTGCCAAGTGGCCTCTCTGGGCTCCCTGCACCCCGACTGATTCATGATGCCTGTCGGGAGCGGAGAAGGAGACACGCTACACCAGGGTGCCAAAGCTGCCGCAGCCCAGCATGCAGGGGCCGCGAGAAGCCAGGCTCCCTCCTCGTGCCGGAGCCCGTCTTGAGTGGGCTCCCATCTGCAGCACCTAGTCCCACGTGCCCGCGGCTACTGCTGCTGCTTCTGCCTGGCACTTGTGACGCGAGGCTTCCCAGGCCCCTCAGGGTAGAACTTCCCTCCCGTCTGCACTGTGATGTAGAGGGCGCCCCCTGCGCACCTGTCCTTGTCACCAGCAGTGGTTCACTCTGGCGGGAAGGGCAAGGAGTTCCAAGGCCGTGGACAGAGAGGACAAGGCCTCAAAGGCACCGGCCACACAGGCCGACACGAGGGACTCGGCCGAGAAGAAGGAAGCTGGCCTGCACTTGCACAGGCTGCCTGAGTAAGAAGCCAGGCGGAAAGCAGAGTGGAGCCCACTCCACATGACAACTAAGGAGAGCCCCCGCCCCTTGTTAAAGGCAGCCCTACCAGTATGCTGGCTGGGGTGGGGGGCTTTGTCTAGGGGTGACCCTGCCAAAGAGTTGGGAGCGGCCGTTAAGCATCTGTCCCAACTGCAGCCTGCCAGTCTCTCTTCATGATGGCGGGACTCCAGCTCCCGCGTCCGCCGACGTTTACTTCTGCCCTGTGCCCCTTTCCTGCCCCACGCCACTCCAGCCAGCTCGCAAAGGCTCCTTAAACATCTGCTCACACAACAGGCGCCGCCTGTTCTGAGTCTCCTCGGGAATCGGAGGATGCAGTGTGTGGGCAGCGCAATCAATCAAACCTCTGTTTCAGAGTCCTGACCCTTCCTTGTGAAACTCTTGCTTCTGTTTGAAGCACCCGCTGAAAAACACAATTTGTTGCTCTTTCAAGCTGACCAGTTTGGAGTTAAAAATAGCGTACCCAGGGGCATCACATTCGAGAATAATCTTTTCATGTTGCTCATCTGAAATCTTTGCTCGCACACATGATCCACGCCTAAATAGCCATGAAGAGCTACACAGAGCAATGCCCAGTGGTCAAATGAGCAGTCCCCACCATGGCGGAAAGTCCCAGCAGTAAACAGATGCCAGGCGTGGGCCAGCCCTGCCTTCAGGCCCACTCTGTCACTGTGCAGGGGGCCTGGCCTTGGTAAGCCCTGTGGGCAGAAGGGCATCAAGGCCTCATGGGGAGAAGCATCAGGAGGGGAACAGGACTGGGTCACATGGGTGCCCTGGGCGCCTCCGAGCAGCTCACACCGCGGGCAGAGTGGTCGTCGCTACAAGTACAGGAAGGAAGGACGGTGCCCTTCCCACGTCCTCATGAGTGACTGCCGCCACGTGACCATCGGACTTCAGACCTGAGCTAAGAGCAAGAGAGCAATCTCCACCCTCGCCATCCCCATCCTCCCTCACCCCATCTCCCCCTCACCCCATCTCCCCCTCACCCCATCTCCCCCTCACCCCATCTCCCCCTCACCCCATCTCTCCCCCTCTCCACCCCCCCATCTCCCCTCACCCCATCTCCTCCTCACCCCATCTCTCCTTCTCCCCCATCTCTTCCTCGTTGCTGAGACGGCGAGGTACTGCTGGTGGCCTGCTGGCAGGGGGTCTGGTGACTAGGGCTCTGCCTCCCCCCCCCCCGCCTTTGAAAGCGCCAGCATGAGACGAGGCTAATTACATAGGGGGACCTGCCGTCGTGACTTCGCCGCCTCCGTCCCACTTAGAAGATGACAAATAAGAGGCAGCCGGTGAAGGACAGTCGGGCTAGGACAGGAGGAAATCAATGGGCGGAAGTGCTTGCAAAGCAAGCCAGACAAGCAAGTCTGATCCCCAGAACCCCCAAAAATCCAGGTGTGGTGGCCCCAAGGCTGTGGCCAGCTAGGCTGAAACAGTCACGGTAAAAACAAGAGAGACCCTGACTTAACAAGGTAGAATGAGAGAAAAGACTCCCTAAAATATGTCTGCTCTCTACCATGTACTGTAGCATATGCACCCCTATACCCACATCACTCTCTCTTACACACACAAACAGTAAGTTAACTTTTAAAAGAAGCCCTTTTAGAAGGCTGAGTGTGCCCCCAGGACCCCCACTCTGTGCAGTCAGGTCGGCTTCTGGAGACGCCCACACCTTCTCTCCAGTGCAGCAAGTGTGGTGGTCACGTGAGTGTCAGCGCTTACCCTACGTCGTGTAAATGCATACAGAGACCCACATGTTGACAGATGTGCATAGACACATGCACAGGCGTAAACAGGCTGAACATACACGGTTATTTCCCTTATTCTTCCTCCTCCTTATTCTTGGTCGTAATACCTCATATAGGGAAATGCGATGCAATCCAACCAGGGCTCTAGCATCCTACCCTTTTCTTAGTTTATCAGTAACCCTCTTCACGGGGGGTCCAAAAGTGACCACTCTGTCCAGAAGGGGCCTGGTGGGCCTGGTGACAGTAGAGGTTGTTTCCACAAAGGGATCACACCCGTTTCTACCACAGCAGTTCCTGCCAACTCAGCTACGATGCGAAGGGAGATCTTGCCTCGGAGCGCTCGCTCCGCCTGCTTTCCGACCCTCAGATCCTCCCTGGCCTGAGCCTAGCGGGCTCCCAGCACCACCCCAAGGACCAGAGAGAAGTCCCTTTGTCCATGCGCCCTTGGGGTCTGCCCTGGGCCCCAATCGGCCCCTCTAGAGAGTTACGTCTATCAGAACACCCAAGTATTCCAAAGGTCTGGCAGAGAAGTGTGCTTACACCTGGTCCCAAGAATGCACAATGGAAGAAACATATGCATGAAACATGATCAAAGACCCAGGAAACGATCCCTGAACCAGCCCAAGGAAGCAAGGCCCATGCTAACCCTTGAGACACGGAAAGTCACCCACGAGGCCTTCACCCGCAGGCGCGCACACCCCAGAGGTACAAACAGCAAGTGACAGCTACGATCCACCCTCAGCCACTCTGTGGCAATGTGCAGGCACAGGTCATTGCACGCCAACACATCCCACTGTGGGGAACCCAGGCCCAGGGCCCTGCATTGTCCTGGCTGAGGCCAGGATTCTTTAAAAACACGCAGGCCCCAGGCCTGGTTTTAAGCAAGGCCTGACGACTGCAGCCACAGGGCTAGGGAACCGAAGTCGGCAGAGCCGCAGAGTGCTATGGAGAGAGGGTCAGGCCTAGATGCTTCGTGGGGAACGGCGCGGCATCACAGCTCCATCCCCTGGGACGCTTCACTATTCCCGTGCCCTGTCTACCCAGGACTCATGGCAGAACAGCAGCCAAGGACAGATAAGCTGAACCAGGGGGCCTGTCTGGCTCCAACAAGGCAACCTATGGGCACAGCACACTGAGCAATGTACTTCCAACCAGCTATCCCCAAGTGAGGCCAGAAAAAGTCTTCAGTGATGTTAGTGGTGCTATTCCAGCTTGTGGCTTAAGATCTACTAACACGCACAAGCTCTTCTCACCACCACTCTAGCATACTAGCTAACAAAACAGGCTCAGCACTGAAAGGCTAACTAAAGCTGTGTTTCTCACCCAGAACTCGGGGATCCAGATTCCTTTTGAAGTCACCCAGCACCGTCATCTTTCCAGACCTGGAAACTTCCTCTTTATACCCAAGGTGTGTGCTCAGTCACTGCCTAGTAAGTGACTTCCAAACAGGAGGAAGAAAAGGGCTTTGAGGAGAGAGAAGCCTCAGAGGCCGGACAAGAAAGGAAGTGGGAGCTTTGGCAGAGAACTAAAGAAACTCCACAGAAAGGAACCCCGTCCTTGTCCAAGCAGAGGCCCCACCGAAAGCACAGCACGCAGCACTGAGGGTACGTGCTGCTTACACCGAGGAAGGGCAGATGCCAGGAGCCTGCCCGCCCGCCCGCGATCTGGCTTTGGTTTCCCGGCTGACCCTTGGCATCACCACCTCATGAGCAAATGGCTCTCACTGCCTCAGAAACTATGCTCACAGCACAGATGGGCATGGTATTGATGGTGGTGTGCCCCACCCACCACAGGCACCACCCGAGAGCCCACGGCCACAAGGGCCAACCCTACGTGACAGGTCTTCCCACAATGTGGCCAAATGTAGTCAAGCCTGGGCTGGCGACTGTCACAGGACTCTAGGCGCATGTCCTTCAGATCAAGGCCCAAGTGCAGCAGCGGCACAAGGCAGAACTGTAAGAGGAAGAGGATGAAGGCCAAGAAACGGCGGCATGCAGCATCTCCTCCCACCTCAGAGGCGACGGCAGAGGCCGAGGGAGCAAAGCTCCTTGGCGGGCCGAGGTTCTGGACAGCCTAATTAAGGGACGGTCCCTACGCCCTGCTGCCATTTGCATGGCCTGATGTAGGGAGCAGCAGGCTGAGTTCCAGGACAGGTGTGGAGGGCAGCAAAGGGCTGGGAGGGGACTGTCAGCGCCCCAGCATCTGCCTGCCTGTGGCTAGTCTGCTCCTGGCCCGTCCGCACTAGGCTTCACAGGGAAAAGAACACACCTCATTTTAAGTGCAAAAACAAATACTTAAAAAACCCAACTTGAAATTGTCTTTCTTTATACCAGGGGCTTAGCTAACTCTGACGGGCCAGGTCTGGCACCCAGCCCCGCCAGGACACTGGACACTTACCTGTGCCATCTTGGCAAGGTCGAGGGAGGGCCGCTGCTCCCGTGCTTCGTCAGGACGCCGCCGCTTCACACCGACCTTCTTGTCGTTGAGGACGCAGGGCTGGGAGCGGCTGCGCGCAAGCCCACTGGAGCGTCTCGCCAGCTCCGGCGTTGAGGCAGGGGTGCTGCTGGCCGAGGGGGGACAGTATTCCGGGAAGGAAAACTGCTCGTGTGAGCAGGAGAGGGACCGCTGCAGGTCCAGCCGGGCCCCTCCCATGGGGTGTGGGTCGGGGCTCCAGGAGTCACCCGCCTGTCCGCAGGGGGCTGAGCCCGGCGCCCCCTGGCAGGGCTGTGCCCCCGCGCGGTGCTGCGGGCCTGCCTGGTGGCGGGGCGAGGCCAGCCCGTTGGCCCGGGCGGGGAGGCTGAAGCTGGAGCTCCGCTGCATGGGGCCGACGCCGCTGGAGTAGCGCTGGACGCTGCCCCCGCTGTAACACCGTCTCTTCTCCACGGGAGTCCAGACCTTGGACCCCAAGGGCCGCCATGACGTCCGGCAGCTGGACATCTCGTCTGAGAAGGACAGGGACCGGCACTGGCGCTTGCTGGGGGGTGCGGAGGGGTTCCCGTTGTGGTCGCTGATGCTGAGGTCTTTGATCAGGCTGGTCACGGCGCAGGCCGTCACAGCCTCCCGGTGCCACAGGGAGCCGTCCTGGCACTGCTCGGGCAGACAGCCCCAGATGCTGGCGCCCGGCTGGTCAATCTGAAGCGGGCACTTTCTGTCCAGGTCTCGCCATCTGTCATTTTCTGGTGCATAAATACAAAGAGGAAATGGGATTTGAGAGGCCTGTGCGACAGCCCTCTGTTTACACCAAGTCAGTTTGGCTACAAAGGACTTTGGAGTCAGAAAAGCCCAACAGCCCGGCCAGTTAACCCCACTTTACGGCAGAGGCTGCTGCGAGTGGACACACCCAGGGATTCTCGTCCAACCTTCTCCCACATCCCCGGTGCCTCCCAGGAAAATGCAGAGCAACGCAGACAGGAATCTGATTTGCCCTGGAGTCTGCCCCAGTTAGCGGCAGTCGGGACATTAAGCCTCGTTCAGCCCTCTCTCGCTCTCAGGACAGGCCTTGACCCCAAGCACAGGAAGCTAGTCTCTGAGCATCTCAGATGGTCACGGTCACAACGGGACACTCCTCATCGCACTCTGTCATTAAAGCACTTGCTGGTGAAAGAAACTCATTCTTATAGTTTTTCCCCTTCCACCAAAATGGTCAACGGTATCAAGACCAACAACAGCTGCCAATCTCGGCGCGTTTTCACCAGCTCTCTTGCCGAAGTGCAGGGTATTTAAAGCAACTGGAGCTGGTGAGAGAAACTGTTAGGCAGACATCAGGGTACAGCTTAAACTCCCATGGTCGAGACTCGGTTTCATTACGTGAATGAATAAGCGAGTCCTTTTATGAAATGCTGGATTTGCACTTGAACTTTCATTTAGTAAATTATTCAAGAACAATTTGTTTTCTTCTAAGGAATCAGGCACCATGCTGTGAATTTTAGGAGACACATGAGTGAGTTCGGCAGAGTTCTTGTACTTGGGTTTATGATACTAAAGCAAAATTAAGAACCGTGGTGATACAGGACATCAACATGCTATCCCTGTCAATCTTTCCCAACCTGCATATATGCGTAAGTTGTGCACATGGGAGCGACTTGAGTCAGGCCGTCAGGAAACAGAAGTGGAATTTGAAATGACACCTAGCAAGCATTTAATTGCTCAGATTCTCACAGCAATTTGGCTCAGTGGCTGAACAGGTGCCCCGGGCCATGCAGCGCCCTGTATGAAGATCAGCATGACCCAGGGAGAGACTGACGCTTGGGGGGCTTGAGTGGTAGGCCAGGGCCGAGCGGCGCAGCACAGCGCACACCCAGGTGAGGGCGGTTCTGAGCGCCTTCACTGTCCACTGCGCGGCGGACCCACTAGGAGCCTGATGCAGGCCCCGCCTCAAGGAGCCCATGGTGCCAGCAAAATGCACTGGGGTTCAGACAACTGTGACCTCACCCAAGGAAGACGCAGCAAGGCTGGCAAACCTAACTCCTCCACAAGCGCCTCTCCGTGGTTTCTTTCTTTCTTGTGGGTGTGACAGTGTCTTACTCTGCAGCTCGGGCTAGCCTGAGGCATTCCTCCTGCCTTTCCCAAGTGCTGGGATTCCCGCCCAAAGAGGAGCTCGGAAGCTGAAGGAACTCACACAAGGCTGATGGGATGCTCCCTCCTCCCAGCTCTCTGCCAAAGTCACCAAGACAGACAGAAATCCCCCGGGGTTGAACCACCAAGGGCCTCAAGAGGTGGGAAGGCAGGAAAAGATTTTCTGTTTAAGTTCAGTAGGCCAGCTAAGAACGTAGGCTAAACACCTAGCTGACCTCCTGAGAATCCCCTCGGGCCCTGGCCACAGCTGTCCTCATACCTGTTCCTCTAGCTGAACTTGATAAATTTGCTTCCTAATCTAAATATTACCAAAAAGTGTCCCTTTGCAAGTTGTTGTTTATGCTGTTCAAATATGTCTCCAGAACCCACAGAAAGCATTTCCTTTCCATATCCCCTCCCAGTGCTCACGATCCTTCAAAACAGTTTCAACATGATGTTAGTCAGCAGGTCGAAGTTCAGTGAGCTAAAATAATATATTGAAATTAAAAGAATTATAAACTCCCGACATGACAGAAGAGGCTGAGACAGGAAGACAAACTCAAGTTCAAGGCCAGCCTGGGTTACAAATGAGAAGAAACCAACCAACACCGGCTGCGTTATACCGTCTGCTGTGCAGGAGGAAAACAATGGCTTTGGTAAGTACCATGGAGTCCACGGCGTCACTGTGTTGAGAAGCAGCTAATGGTATAGGGACATGTCAGCAACATGCTGCAAGACACAGCAGCAGGAAGAGGCCTGGGAGATGGCTTAATGGAAGAGGCACTTACTTGCCCTGCGAGAGTGACAGCTGCAGTTCAGACCCACAACCGATGTACAAAGCCAGGCAGGCATGACCGCCGCCCATGATCCCAGCACCGAGGGAAGCTGGTAGTATACCCAGCCAATCGGCAAGCTCCAGGTGCAACTGGAAACCTTGCATTAGTCATAAAAGTGAGCACCAGTCAAAGACTTCCAATATGGAGGTTGGGCCTCCACACACATGGGCACACCTATGGGCATACACACGTGCAAAAAGAATCAAAAGTTGCGTATAAACCATCCAATTCCTATTTAGGAGAACCCGCACTGTGTCACACGTGACATGAAAACAAAGCGGATCAAAATGAGACTGAGAGAGAGCTGCCTAATTTATATCTTCTTGATTTTTGTTTTTCTAGTTTGTACGTTGCCAGGAAACTACACTGGCAAATATGGGAGGCTGTGGTCACTGAGTCCACAGTGTTGCGCTCTGGTGTAGCTCAGGAAACAAGCGACTCCTAGGGCCGGCCCTGACTATATCCTCCGCCAGGTTTTCAGGAAGTGGCTGGTACCAACTTCCCTTTGGGGACAAGACACTGAAGCACCACATTACTGCGCCGCTACCTCTGACCTATCTCCAGAACCTTCTTTCTGGAGACTCCGCTAACTGTTCTCTGGACTGCCCACTGTCTCTTGGAAAGGATGCAAACATTCAGCCTGAAATTCAGGCCCATCCACAGTTTCCCGAGTGGACCCCGGCCTCCAGGTGTCAAACTTCCTATGACACCAGAGGTCTACCAGGAATCACATGGTCAAAAGCATCTTGAAACCCCGGAAGGAGCTGGGCATAGTCACACATACTTGTTATCCCCAAGAGAAGCTGAAGCAGGAGGACTGCATGTTGAAGGCCAGCTTGGGCTACACAGAGATCCTGTCTCAAAAAACACCGAAAAAAATTCCTTTTCAGCATGAACGTTATGCTGCTTTCATGTTCGTACTGCGAGGAGTAATTCTTTCTAATATTTACTTACTTATGAGAAAGGAAAAACAGAGAGGAGAGAGAGAAGGAAGAGAGAGAGAGGGAAAGGGAGTAGAGGAAGAAGGGGAGAGAGAGAGAGAGAGAGAGAGAACACGCATACATACTTACATGCCATGGAGCACGAATGGAGGTCCGAGGACAACTGTCAAAGTCAGTTCCTTCTGCCACATGGGTTTCAGGGGATTGAACTCAGGTGACCAGGTTCGTGAGCAAATGCCTTATCCACTGAACTATCTCACCGACCCCTAAAGAGCAATTCTGATGCACCAGCCATTTTTCACACAACTGAAGCTTAATCATAAGATGGTGGGAATGTACACAGGTAAATTCGAAGCACGGAGGGCCAGGGTCCCATCCATTGGACCTTGAGCCTATCAAATCCCCAGAGGACTCTGGGTGAGTGGTGAATCTTAAAACGCCCTGCTTGGCACTGTGCCTAGTCCACCTGTTTGACGAGTGAGCCCACACGACCTTACTGCATAGACTCCTGTGCTGCAGGGGCACTCGGTCACTTCTCTGTCCACTGACTCACAGAAGCAGAGCTAACTGGCTGCAGTCTCCCCAAGCACTGGCCCCCACGCTTGCCTCTTTCATGCATTCACATTTTGCCAAGGCTTCGCATGTTCTGCTTCCTCCTGTTTCCACCACCAGAGCGTCTTCCTCATTTAAGAGCCACCACAGACTACCTCTCAGGATACGCCTCCTCCATAAGCCCCCACAAGCCCACTGCAGTTTGCATGGATTGTCAGTCATAGGGCCCATATGTTAACTAAGCCCTGGTATCTGCTTGCATGTTTGCTCTTCCTATAGGACCACCAGCTCTGAAGCACAGGACCATTCTCCGTGTCTACACTGAGGACGGCACACAACGGGGGGGAGTGGGGGGGATTGAAGGAAGAAGCAGCTGATGAAAATGAAGACAAAAAAACAGAGAAGAGGAGGAACACTTGTTCAGTAAGGCTCGTCTGCTCCACACGGGCAGGTACAACCTGGACCGGGCCTCAACTCTCCGCCGTCCCCTTGGACGGACGCGGGCATGCGAGGCAGGCTGGCGGCCGGGTCGCAGATACTTTGAATGCAGAGCGCTGCTCCTGCATATCCACACCAGCCAGGTGGCCGCTGTCTGGTCTACAGCACAGATAACGTTACAGTCATTTGTACCCTCATCACTTGGAGAAGAACACAACAAAGTAAAAACAATCAAGGCTCTGCTGAGCTTCTGTTTCCACCCTGCTCAAGGTCTACAAAGCAATTTGTTGGGTCAGGTCACTAAACAAGAGAACAGGAACGGAAGCTGCCTGTTTGTGACAAATCGCCCTTATAGCCCCAACTTCACACCGTACGACAGCTTGGGTAGGGCCCCGAGGATACTAGGTGCGCTACCCAACCAATCAGTGTTGCTCTTTCCAAAGCGACGAAGGCCATGCACATGAGTGTCCACTGAGCAACGGTCACTTGGGGCGGTGGAAAGGGCGTGGCCCTGAGTGTGAACTTAGCTCTGCAAACTCCCTCACGGCTGGGGAGAGGAACAGGCCCGGTGACGGGCAGCCAGCACCCCAGCACCCCAGCACCCCAGCAAGCAGTACTGGACAGTGCTGCGGTCGGCCTGTCCTCTGCACTGCTCTCAAGCTCTGGGGCTCAGCTGGAAAGGGAGCCTCGAGTTTCTATACCAGGATGTTCTAGGGTACTGTTTCTGGACTGCCTGCTGAACCATGGGAAGGGATATGAATCTTCAGTCCCATTTCTGATGTGGCAAATAACAACCCTCGGGAGTAGGAATCTGTATTTTATAAGCTCTTCAGTTAAGCTTAATTTTAAAAACACTGAGAATGACTGCTGTAGACCAGATTGCACAGAATGGGCTACAGAATGGCGGCCCAATGTGACCGGCCACCCACAATGGGGACGATTCTAGAGACCTACTAATTCTAGTTCTACAAATTTCTATAACACAAAGCTGGTGAGCTTGATGTACCTTTGCTTTAGGCAATTACAGGAAGTTAAAACTATCAGGAAGGATCTCTTTGGCAAGTCCTTGGAGATCCACATGACACAAGTCAGCTTCTCTCACGTCAAATAACAGTCTGAGCTGAACCTGCTGTGCTGACCGCCAGAGCCCTGCGTGTCCCCCGTGCACCCTCCCCCAGGAGCCTGGCACATACTTGCTAATGAACGTGCATGTGTGTGTGTGCATTTGGGGGGCAGCATCTCTGCGCCTACAGACACAAGGGGGAACCACACGGACATACATATACCCTGGGACCCACTCTCTCACAGATGAACGAGGTGACCGAGGTCTCTTCCGAAGCTGAGGTCCAAAGACGAGTCTGAAGTTTCTGACTACCCTTTTATTACCACAGAACTGGGTGCTCACACATGTGGAGACAAGAACTCAGACCCCCAAATTCACACTCACGGGACCCTGCTATCCAAAGAGACCAGAAAGCCGCTGGGTGCACAAACTAGAGCTCGAAGAACGGAAAACACTCGGAACACGAATAGAAGCTGACCTCAAACATTCTTGTTTCCATTTCTGCTCTTAAACTTGGAGGAAAATTCCCAGGGGCCCAAACTCTTAGGGGACACAAGCCAGCTTGTGTTCAAAAGGCAGAACAGTTTTGCAGCCCTGGAGGTCTCCATGTTGTGCTTGCGATACTGTCTTAAAGCAACAGAGGCACAGGACGCTGTGGTTTCCAGAACACCCCAGGCTTACGTAAGACCCAAGAGAGCAGATTCTTGCATGGGGAGCAGGTCTCCAGCCAGGCCCGCAGCTGACTCATTCCCAGACTTCACACCTGTCTACTGGTGCTGACAGCGAGTTTCTCTCTCTGCCCTGTGGGTGGATTGTGCTAACTCGGCCTAGAACTGCAAGGACCGTCTGTTTTGGTAGAAGTTCAGTCACCCTTAGTGGAAAAAGCCAGAGAACTGGAGCATATTTCTGAAGACAGCTTTTGCTAAATTGATCTTATGACAAGAACGGGGGAATGGGGGGCGGCTTGATGTTAAAAGCACTTATCTTATAAGCAAAAGGACCAGGGCTCTGATGCCCTGGATGCCACATGAATGTTGGGTAGGTGTGACACCAGCCTGTAATTCCAGCCTCAGAAGGGAATCCCCAGGCTGGGCTGAAATAGCTGCAGGTTGAAATAACTGCTGCCTCATCTCCGGAGATGGAGCACAGGCCCGAGCCGTCATGTCAGTCCTTCGCTGCATTCACTGACGCTCAGAGCCGCGTCACCAAAGAGGAGATTCGCTTGAAGTGAGTCAGGAAGAAGATCCGTGGACTTCCTTGCCTTACTGGAGCCTGCAGAGAACTGCCAAACAGCAGCCGACCAGGGAAGCAGGAAGGCTGAGCTATGGGGCTCTGGGAGGAGTCAGGGAGGTGGTGAGAACAAGCCTAGGAAGTAGGGTTCTGGGTGGCCAGGGCCTCCTTTCGGGGACAAGCCATGGCAGCGGTTGCTTCTGGATAGCCTGTCGTTGTAAGAAAGGGCTGGTAAGACTGCGTGACATAAAACTGCACCAGGTTGGGTGTGGGACCGAAGTCATTCTCCCCATCTGTACAAGTCGGGGTGCACTGGGACCTGACAGCCCTGTCAGCTCTGACAGGGTCCTCCCGCCCCACTCCTGTGTGCCAGGGACACGCACGAGTACGTGGGGGGACGCTAGTATCTCCACAGCAGCAAAACTGGAGCACTGGAAAGGTCGGTTTGGCCGTCCTTCTGGAGTCCTTGCTGGTTTGCAGCGTGCACAGAACACACGGGACGGACAGTTCTCCAAGTCTCTGCACAAGCCTGGTCCCTTGTCCAGATGAGGGGCGGGGACGGCTCCTAGCAAACCGTTTAATAGAGGCACTACCTGCCACCCCGACGGGCACGTGAAGCCAGGCAAGGGCATGAATGCGTGCCAGGCACACTGCCCATCTTCTGGGCTGTCACGGTGACCCTGTACACAGGCGGGAAACCGAGCTGCAGAACGATACGTGTCGCCCGCAAGCCAACCGAAGCCTGCTCTGTGGCCCAACGACAGGTCCTTGGGACTGAGACACATCTGCCGTGCTCATCCTCTGCCGCATGGCACAGCACCCAGCACAGCCTCCTGCTGCCACCCTCCTTACTCCCTGGCCAGCCTGCCGCCCACCTGAGGGCCCGGCAAGTCTCCTCCCTCTCACGTGTCACTGCAGACACCTTCCACGTGACAAACTCTATCCCATCTGCTTCCATTCTAGACTATTCCACAAGCGTTGTCTAGAACCACTAACCTTAGACATTTTAAAATTACATTTGTGAGTCAGAGATACTTCAACAGATAAAATACCTCCTGACAAACCAGGCAACCTGAGTCTGAGCCCGCGTGCTGGAAGGAGAGAACCGACTTCTGGAGTTGTGTCCTCCCAGTTTTCACCTGTGTCCATGGCACGTGTGAGCGCACGTGTGAGCGCACGTGTGAGCGCACGTGTGAGCGCGCAGGCTTCTTCCCCTACGCCCTCAGATAAATAAATTAGAAGTAACAAAATAAAATAAAAACAAGAGAACAGAAGTATTTCCTTCATAAAAATTTACAATTATGGCCATAGTAGAAAAGAGTGGTCATAAACAAGTAGTCATTTTTAAAAATCATATATATATATCCTCATACACAGATGTATTTCTTCAATGAAAACAATTCTCATACTGGCCTGTGTTAGCTCATGTATGTGTCTTTTCTTCTCGGAGGCCCTGGCCAAAGAACACATTCAAAATGGCTTATCTTTAAGAGACAGAGAAAGTGGCCAAGAACCTAACACTGGCCTTCAGAGTTCCTGGTGACTTCGCTACTGGTGTTCTCAGCCTGTTTTGATCACCTCAGCCAGGTCTCAGGGACAAGCAGTGGCGGAGTTAAAAGACAAAAGGCTACCAAATCTCAAAGCAAAATCTCTTGGACTTACACAGTTCACACAGACAACTAGTTTCCCCGAGGATCTCCATCTGGGGAGCGCCCCGGGAACAACCCTTTTATGTACAGAGTAGATTTAACAGCCAAGTAATTAAACCCTGAAAGTAAGGGGCTATAATTAAAATGCTGACAAACCTGAACTGAGGGGCACAAGTCGGGCTGCTATAATATTTTTACAATTCCTTTTTATACATAATGTATGATCCTTCTGCTCAAGTTTCCTCTATGTTCTTTGCCTGTGAAATAATTTACATTAATAAATAATTTATTACCATAACTCCTGAAGTAATTACGGGTTTCCATCCACATTTTTTTTAGCATATGAATTGTTTTGTTCTCTGTCCACTGACTTGTATTTATGAGACTTTTCCTGGTGGCCTTTTGGAAATAATTGGTGTTGTCTTCACTTTCTCACATTTTATGTGACTTCCAGATCTTCTCCTCGCCTGAGTGGTGAGGAAAATGGAATGTGTGGCGCCCATTGTCCCGATAACACAGAGCTCGTTTAATGGCTGCAATTAGCCGAGGGTGGTGAAGGGAGCCTGCGCTCCCCCCACTTGCCCTGCTACACACACACACACGCACACACACACACACACACACACACGCACACGCAAACTGGCACACGTGCAATACTAGGCACAGATGAGCACTGAGGCTTCACACATAGGGCCTCACCCCACATAGAAGATCCCCCACTTCTTGCTCCAAGCAGCAGTCTAAGGAGTGGGCCAGGGAGCTGCCGCCCAGCCTGTGTTTCCCGGCCAGCGGGCAGTCTGTCTGGGAAACTCTTCTGGCGCGCAGAGGTGGGCTGGGGAAGAAGATGGGGTGGTGAGAAGGAGCTAGCATCTGCGTGAAGGGCACTTCCTCAACGGAGAGGCGCTCGACTGGGCTCAGAGCAGGTAGGCTCTGCTCGCCGCCACTCCACCCCGTGTCTCTCATCCACGCCTCATCCTGCCTTTGCTTTCTCCCCTACTTTAGAAAAACTTAATACCACTTCTTTGCACTGAGTTCCCAAATTTGGGTGGGATGCAAGGTGAGGGAAGGTCTAGTGTCCACTCACAGTCACAAGCAGGAGGCACTTGCAAAACAGAAACAAGAAAAACAGGCTGAGAGCACCGGCGCTGTGCTGAGATGAAGCAGCCGCCTGGAGGCTCTGGAAGGGTCTGGAGGGGTCTGGAGGGGTCTGGAAGGGTCTGGAGGGGTCTGGAAGGGTCTGGAGGGCTCTGGAAGGGTTTGGAAGGCTCTGGAAGGGCAGAGCTGGAGGAGTCTGGAGGAGTTTGGAAGGCTCTGGAAGGGCAGAGCTGGAGGGTTCTGGAAGGGTCTGGAGGGGTCTGGAAGGGTCTGGAAGGGTCTGGAGGGGTCTGGAAGGGTCTGGAGGGCTCAGGAAGGGTTTGGAGGGCTCTGGAAGAGCTGGAGGGGTCTGGAGGGGTTTGGAAAGGTCTGAAGGGGTCTAGAGGGGTCTGGAGAGGTCCGGAAGGGTCTGGAGGGGTCTGGAGGGGTCTGGAAGGATCACAGCCCACAAAGCAGAAGCAGGTCTCTGGTGTGCTCCAGGATGTTCTTCAAAAAGACCTGGCATGAGGTGAGGAGGAGAAGCCTCAGAACCACAGACAACCGTCCCCAGCTCTGGAGCAGAATTCCGGCGCGCAGAGGCAGTAGTGGGACATTATCTCCAGGAGCCAGGCTGGGGGTGTGCGCCTAATGATGGGGTGCTTTATCTTTGCTCAGCACTGTCCAGACCTGGAAGGGCCCAAAAACCTCTAGAAAGTCTGGCCAGCCCCTCAGGGTGTTTTCTTCCCTGCTGCTGACAAGTGGGCACACCCAAGAGGAGATCCCCCTGCCCGGGGTGCGCTCCCAGGCAGTGAACCTCCAGTGTGGGGTTCAGCGGGCAGGAGAGGCAGCTCACAGGCCAGGGAGGCTTCTGACCACTGACATTCCTGTCTCAGCAGGTGTCAGAAAGGAGGGAGGCTGGGTACCTCCTAGCTGCAGCCCCTTGGCTTTGCCAGAGGAGACCCAGGCACACACAATGAGACCCCTCCTCCATCTTGGCAGCTAGCCCAGGCCGTGGGGACCAGACATGAAGTCCCTGTTGGGTAGCAGGTCCCTTCAATCTGTTCTGCCAAGCGCCTGGCACATGCCAAGCCTCAATCAGCACCCACAAGAACAAGCCCCTGATCCAACGCAGGGAATGAAAAGCCTCGGTGACAGGTGCTGTCACAATGGAAGGTTGTCCTCAACCAAGAGGGGCCGAGAAGCAGATGGACAGGCTCAGGAGGGGAGACTCAGAGCAGGCCCATGGTGACCGTCACCCGTCCAGCTGAGCCCTGCATCGCTCTGGCCGTCCTAGAGCAGGAGGCAGGCTGAGATCAGGCCGGGGCTTCCCAGGGTCAGCGTGGAAATGGCTTGGTATCTCCTGCAGGGCCTGAGCCTCCGGGCAGTAAGCAGAGGCTGCCGGGCTCCAAAGACTGCTGCATTCCTGCTCGTGGGCTCCTCCCTCGAACCTCTGCCTTGTCTAGGGCAGTTCCCCCTCTTGACAGCCCCACTAAAGAAGCCACGGTGGTCCCTCCGTCTAGACATGGAGCCCTCTTCTGGGGGCAGCATCCTCAGCTGAGGGGGTCGATCCTCTTCGTAACTACTCCTGTGGTGAGCTCTTGCTGCACTGATCTTGTCCTAGAATCACGTCGCACAATCCTCGCAACAACCCTCAACTGTCATGCTGCATATGAAGAAAGGAGGCTCAGAAGAATGAAGAAGTTCGCCATGATTCTGCAAGCCCCACATGGCCAGAAGAGTCCACCTCATTGTGAGTCATGAGGCAGAAATGCCGGGACAGCCAGCTGAGAAACAGCCCTGTGTGGAAACTGCTGTCCCCACGCTGCGGGGTCCTGGTCTGGCTGTGCTCGAGCTAAGGGGGGAGTGGGGGGTGAAGGTGGCCCTCAGGACAAAGCAAGGCAGCTGTCCTGCGTCTGGCCCGGAATGCAGGAGCAGCAGGCTTTTGGGCTAGGCTGTGGCGTGCAGCGCCATTGACCACTTAAGTATTGAATCAAGTGGGACTGGTTTCAGAAGTGTGTTACCAAGTGAGTGAAGCAGTGATCTCCCTGTGTGAATTCCCCAGGGCCTGGGGGGAAGGGGATGGTTCACGATAGAAAAATCCAACCAGACCCTTTACCTGATAACCCAAAAGAGTTACATTGTTCCAGGCATTTGGATTCATCGACATAGTAGTATTACACTATAAACCATTAAAATGCACGGAATGAATTATTTTTGTGCTGGAGAAACTACTAAGTAGAAAAACAAATACACTTTTACATAATTGTATGTTCATCATAGACTTGGCTATGTTAAAAATGCAAAATGCAAACATGCGCAAAAATATCAACAGTAGCTAGGAACCAGGCTTTAAAGACTTGGTACTTCTCACTCTATTTTCAGAATGAAAAGAAATCACCAGAGCTCTGGATGTCGGAGTTGGAAATGGCACCTGTGGGCTACACGCCAAAGCCCCCCCCCATGCCCCAGCAGCCCCACTGGAGACAGAGTTTAAAACACACAAGAGCGTCCCCAGTGCTCTTGCGGCCTCTCACCTGGCTGAAGGGACCAGAGGAGGACCCCCCGCTGCTGGCTACTCACCCATAATTCCACACGAGAGCAGGGTGGGTCCTTGACTCATCTTCTTTGGCGTGTGCTGCAAACAACCAGAAAAGCTATTCACTCTTCAGTCATCAGAGGCCGTTGCAGTGCTCTTGTTAAAGGCACCATTAAAGGGGGGCTTTGCCAGTGTTGGAAGGGAAAAGGAGAAGAAAGTACCCCAAGAGACAACATCTGTGCAGGCCCATTAGACTCGCCCGAGGCTCCAGAGCTGTGGATTTAGCAGGCTACGGGGCTTTTAAACCACAGACAGCCCGTGACTCCTGACACAAGATCTCTGTGCACAGGGATGTGGGAGCGTGCGGGGGAGGGACGATGGCAAGCGGGTGAACAAACCGCACAGAGGCCAGAAGGAGAGGGAGAGGCTGAGTCTCTGGGGCGTGAGGAGGGAGAGGGGGCTGGAGACTCAGGAGGGAGATGCTGACCGTGTCCCACAGGGGTTTGTGGCCTCTGCGAAGCCTGAGCACATTGTCTCTGAGCTGCAAGACACTTGGCTCCACCAGCTCAGCCTGAGAACTTATGATTCCACTCCTGAGCCCTGTCTGTCCACGGGCCTCCCGCTCCACCGTCCTTCTTCCCTTGCTGTCTACACCAGCTGAACACCATGGTCCCGGAGGGGAAAGTGGCTAACGAGAGCTAAGAGAACCCGTGTCCACAGCTCCAACGCAAGCCAAGTACAGAATATTCTGGGGGTTCTTGTGCTAGCTTAGATGCTAGTGAGGACAAGACGCTCCAGTTAGGACCTCTGGAAGTCTGCTTGATGCATTCCACAGCCCCCTCCCCATCCCTCATTCAGCTACCCACCCACTTAGCATCATTACCTGCATTCAGGCTATGCAAAAAGGCTGATCATGCAAGAGAATGAAGACAAACCGGCCTGTCACACAGGGGTCTAGATGCCAAGTGAGCCCAGCCCATCCTCTCTGTGTCCGTGACAGAGTTCAAGGCCTCTGAGCCGAGAAGCGGGTGGGAGCCCAGCCCTGGCTCTGGATGTCCTGGAGGAGGGTGGAGCAGACTAGCAACACCTGGCCCACCGAGATAGGATAGAGGCACCGCACGGCGTCAGCGCTCTCACCCAAGCCTGCTGCCAACTAGGGACCTTACACTCGGCCAGCAGTGCGGCTGTTCCATGGGGGGTTTTTGTTTGTTTGTTTTAATATATATATAGATAGATAGATTATATATATATATTTATATTTATTTTATATGTGTGCGTATCAGAAGGCACTGTGTGTTCCTGTGGAGGACCGAGGGTGACTTCGGGAATCATCCTGGATTGCTCTTCCTTCCTTCTTTCTTGCTTTGCTCTGGGATTTCCCAGGCTCCGCCCACTAGGGCCAGAAGTGCAGGCCACCACCCTTTCTGCCTGACATTTTTTTTTTATGTGGGATCTGGGATCTGAACTCAGGACCTTCTGCTTTGAGGCAGAGTCTTAACCCCTAAGCCATCTCTCCAGCCTCCATGTAGGTTTTAAAGATTTGTTCTACCTAGCCTGGGACAGACAACACAGCCACGCATGCAATTAATTATACTACAGAGGTAAGGCTAGCGAGGGACCCAGGGCATGTGTGAAAAGGTTACATCAGAGACAGAACCAGTTCCTAGGAAACGAACCTAAATTGGTGTTGACAGACCAGAAGGAGGTTGGGGGTGGGCAGCCCATCCCCAGGTCCCTCAGTTAAAACAACCTTTACACCCTCAAAGCAGACCACCCTCTCAGATTCCACATGACACAACTTTCTATAGCCACCCGTGGAAATGACTAGAAAGAGCTAAAAAGAAAAAGAGCTGCACCTGCTTCCCTGTCAGGGGACACGGCTAATGCTGCAGGACACATAACCAAGAGCCACATCAAGGCCATCAGCTGAGAGCCCACCAGGATGCACCACCTTACACAGCGCAGCCGACGCCTGCAGAAGCCAGGCAGGCCCCTTGCTCTCACATGTTCGGAAAGGGAATCTGGACTCGCGCCTCGCCAGGTGTCTTGTCTGCCGAGGTGACAGCTCCCAGCGCTCAGGGAGCAGCAGGCTCAAGCGTAACAACCACTGTGTGGTTCCTGTTAGCGCCACATGCAGCTCCCAGACCCCACGCCAGCCAGAGGAGCAAAAGCAACTTGGCTGGCAGCCTACTGAAGCCCACTCCAGAGAGCACAGGGAACAGGCAGGATGGCACCATACAGGTGCTCTGCTAAGCACAGGTGCACAAGCGAGGCCTGCACCTTTAAGACAGAAGCAGGAAGCGGAGCAGAACCACCTCTGCACCATCGGTGGAAGAATCCTCCAGTCTGTGTATTCTAGACTCGTGGACCAAGGAGCAGGGCTCAGGGACGCCTGACTCTGCTCCGAGCAGCTGCTTCCAAGGCCCCCAGCTCCGCCCCAGACCTGTCCTTTGTGAGCCTGGCGCACTCACTTTTTCTAGATTGTGAACCCTCTGCTCGGAGCACACGATTCATACAAACTGGAGGCAGCCTCTGTTGCTTACAAGTAAGGAACTCTGATGAGCTTCATG
This sequence comes from Typhlomys cinereus, assembly GCA_023101885.1. Taxonomy (NCBI): domain Eukaryota; kingdom Metazoa; phylum Chordata; class Mammalia; order Rodentia; family Platacanthomyidae; genus Typhlomys; species Typhlomys cinereus. The sequence goes on along the minus strand of JALPQD010000840.1, from coordinate 318,322 downwards.
CTGACCTCAGCTGAGATGGGACTTGGTCTTGCTCTCTGAGCATCCCCTGGAAGGTGCAACCAGTGGTCAGAGTGTCTTTTCAAGGTGTGAGGCTACTGGCCATTGGCAGGTTTGCCAGGGGTCTGGGGGCCCCACCACAAGGCGAAGCACATTCAGGTGTCCTGCTAGCTCAGGCTACCAAAACCCTTTGGAACCCGAGTCTACCAACAATACAGTAAAATTTCCACTGGCACGAGCTTTTCCTGCAGCTAGTTTTTGAACACTCCGAATCTTCAGTACACAAAGGGGAGGGACAAGCAAATCGCTTGTGCCAAGGCCCAGCACCCCAAGAGGACTGTGTCCCTGAAGGGTTTCAAGACTTCCGGAGTCCTGGGAGGCCTCCAGCATGGAACCCAACCCAGGCTGAGGTCTGCAGGGCAGGAAGCCGAGAACATACTTCCTCTTTGCACAAGCCCAGGGTTCCACGTCTGCGAGCCGACTCGCGTCACAACACGAGGCTCAGCAATGAGATCCTGGACGCCAAGACAAAAGCTGGAAGCTGCACTGAGGCTTCAGGGCCATCTGAGCGGCACGAGAGGCCCTGCTTAAAGCGGGGCCCAGGACGGAGAGGCCGCCCGGGAGGACGCCACCTTCACCACACGTCACAGGTTACCACTACACTGAGCCACTTCATCCTTCTGACACGGTGCACCGGAGCCGTGGCACAGCGTGGCAGGCGCATGCCATGCACTGGGGGGGACACAAGCACTCCACCGGGCTTGCCTCCAAGACAGAACTCAGTACACCCACAGCGGCCAGGTGACGCTGAGAGGGGAGTGCTGACTGTGGTGGGAGGTCCCACAGAGGCTGATGCGGCCACGACTCCGAGGCTTGCAGGGACCGCCAGGCGCAGGGGCCACTTAGACCTGTCTGTCTGTCGGGGTTAAAGGCTCCCCGGACTCTCTCTTCAGCCAGCCTGTGGGCTGCCAGGACCCTGGTGGGGGCTGTGGAGGTCACAGTGCCAAGCTGGTCTGAGCAGAGCTGAAGACACCCTGCACCTAGAGCGCTGGGCACAGGGCCCGACGTGGCATTAATTCTTCAGCATCTTGATCTGACGCGCACAGGGGCTGGGCCTCTCGTACCTGCCCACACGGTGATTACGGGCATGGGCCAGTCTGCAGCCACGCGCTGCCCTCTACCCAGAACAGACCTTTGCCAGCCCCTCCAGTCTGCAGGATTTCGAGTGGGTTGGGAGACACACTGCGACAGAAGGCCGACCTAGCCAAGAGAGGTGGTCACTCTGGAAACGAGAAAATGCCCCAGCCTGCGCGTGGGCGTCCGGGAAGATCTGGAGGAGCCGAGCGCTCCAGGGTCAACTGTCGGGCTGACTTCCAGCGGCAGTGGCTAATGTTAGAACATGAGAAGGAAGAGCCTGCTGAGCAGAGGAGGCAGCCAGGCAGCGAGAGGCAGGGCCAGGGCAGCCCACGCCGGCCGGGGCTTGGCCGTGGCGCGGGCACGTGGGACTTTGTACAGAAAGGAAAAATGCTGAATGCTGTCAGCTCTTTTTCTTTTTTTCTGCACCTTTCTCAGGAGTAGGGAGATCACAAGGTCCATCGCCGGCTTTTAGCACTTTCTGTTTATTTGTCTCGTAGCCTGGGCTGACCTCAAACTAACTACACAAGTGAGGTTGGTTCCCCTCTGTGTCCGAACACTGAGATTTCAGGTGTGTCTCACCAGTTTCTTAAAAAAGAGACGCATTATGGGAGGGCAAGGGCTGCCAGAGGTCTTCTCACTCCTCTCCAGGTAAACATGTGGGGCCCGGTGCCCGAGACACTTTCTACCAGGGTCCCAGACCTGCCCCCCTAAGGACCAGGAGGAGCCCAGGGTCAGGGTGGGTGGAGCCTCTCGCCTGCTCATGGAGGTCCCAGGCTCCCTAGAATCCTGTTTCCTTTTTTAATCTTAACCCTCCACTTCTGTTATCTTCTTGGTCTGATTAGAAAACAAAAGAGAACTTATTTTCCACTTTTCCTGTTGTTAACTCAGTGGTATTTGCGTGAGGATGATGTTACCGGTTCGGATGTGAAGCAAAACCCCAGCGACTTCCTCGGCTGACCTCATGCTCTAGCGCGGAGGTCAGCGCTAGACCGACACTATTTGGAGGTCTTTCTTTAGTTGCGTTCGATATTCAGCGTTGAGGTGACCATGACCCCCAGAGGTGAGGGCTGGGCCTGAGAGAAGACCCGGATGGACCACACCCCCACCCTGGGCTCTTTGAGCTGCAGTTCCGTGTCAGTCTGCAGGACAGAGATGGATGCCCCCTAGCCCCTGGGCCCTGGGCTGAGCCCCCTCCCATGATGCTTCCCCTCTGCAGTGCACCCAGCACCTCCCCGTGCCCACAGGCTAGGCCCGGCTGGGAACGTGGCGGACAGTCAACAGACAAAGGAGTCTCCCCACCACTGACCTGCCATCTAGGGCGAAGGCAGGAGACAGATGAACCCACAGTACCTTGCCAGATGGTTTTGGACCCAAGCAGACCAAGAGAAAAAAAAAACAAAGAGTCGCTCTTGAGGAAGGGAAACAGGTTGAAGAGAGGAAAGATGGGCGCCGAGGGCAGGCAGCAGAGTGGCCTGCGGGCTCCGCCTCCTTCTGCTCTGGGAAGACAAAGCTGTTCCCTGCGGAGGAACACTGGCCACGCTGCTCCTGGCTGCGGCTCCCCTGACCTCACAGCCTAGCAAGTCCCACCCCAACACTGGACAACCACAGAGACCCTGGGGCCACCATCACAGCTGGCCCTGGAAAAATACCACCCCAGAGGCCTCTAGCGGCCCCTCACCCTGAAGCTACTCTGGTCAGAGCTACTCTAGACGTGTTCTTCTGACTTCCTGAGAAAACGACAACCACAAAAAACAAAAAACCCAAGAGCCACACATAGCTGTGCCCCTGGAGGATATCCACAGAGCAGCAGCTGGAGAGGAACGAAGCAGCAAGAAGACGCGGCCACTCACTCCACCAACTCTCACCAAGCACCTCACGGTGCAGCTCCTGGTTCCAGGCACCACGTCTCCCTCCACAAGAAGAGAAAGGCGAACGCCTGGCTTGCACGCAGCTCCCATCCTAAGACTAAAAGTCACTCAGCACACAAGACCCCTAAGTGACTGGCTCACAAGTGCTAAAAACCGAAGAGGAGGAAGAGCCAGCATGGGAAAGAAGACAGAACAAGTGTGTGGAAGGAGGTTAAGGGCAGGGTTGAAATTTAGGCTGAAAGCCAGAAAAGAAAGGAAGGAGAGAATCCTGTAAAGTGGGAGAGTTTGAGGCCACAGAGGAAGTGCACAGGCCCCAAGAGGATCCCAGTTGGCACATCTGTGGCAGGGGCAGGTACTTGAGCAGAGGGAGGGGAGGAGTCCAGTGCTCACAGCAGCCTGGATCACACAGGCCTCGAACACACTGGGGGTGGCTTGGCCATCGCTTGGCTTGAGGCCAGAAGCTGTGGAAGACGCCAAGCAGATCAACAGATCTTACTGGTACGAACGTGGCTGCTGGGTGAGAACAGGTTAAAGCGCCAAAGCAGTCACCACCAGGACCAACGTGAGGCCAGCAGGAGGGATGAGGGCAGATGCACGTCAAATGCAAACTGGAAGGATGCTGTATCAGTGGAAGACCTGAATGGCCGCTGCTCATTCCTGCTGTAGCCACCAGGTTTCCATCAGCCTGATACATGCTGGCTGCTTCTCCCAGACCTGTGCCCTCAGGGCCAGGGCACAGGGGGCAGTTGCAGACATAACCAGCCTGAGGGAGACCTGCACAGGGGTCAGGAAGGAGGACTGGTGGGGCGCGATGAGGTGAGGATGGGGGGGCGAATGAGGTGGCAACTGTCCTGCTCCGGGTCTCAACTCGTGGCTCATTTGCAAGCTAAGAAGAGAGGACCCAGTGGTTTCTACGGCACTTCTACTTGGCCTTCCAGGCCACGCCCAGCACCCCACCCAGCTCCATGTGGCTCTCCCTGACTTGCTACAGGTCCAGCTAGCTACAGTCACACACTAGACCCCACAGGGTGGGGGTCGACGTCTGCATTCTGTCCTGCAGTTTCCTTTTGGGCTGGAGACTGCTCGAGACAAGACAAGCAGGGCAAGGCCCAGCTCCAAGTCGCGCTGGCTCCTGAGCGTTGACCACGCGTGGCCTGCGCTGCACGTGCCTTGTGGAGGCCGGTGGAATATCCGCAAGCTCACTACAGCCTGGGGTCCCACGCCGCTCCTCTCTCTGCCTAGTCTCCATGCGCGTAAGACGAGGAAAGGCCACCCACCGAGGTTGTGAAGGTGCCAGGCAGGGACTGGGTGGCCTGACCCTGAATGATGACCAGGGAAGCTGCGTTGAGCTGCAGAACTACCAGTTTGCAGACTCTCCGGGATGTTTATGTCTGAGTGGCTTCTGCTCCCTCCACAGGGAACGGCCCACTTGCTCCCAAAGACTGAGCTTGGAGGCGGGTGGCCAGGGTTACGCTGCTCGTGGTCTGAAGGCCAGTTTCCTGACCCCCTGTCCCAGCGCCCACACTTGATCAGAGGGCAGCGGTGGTGGCTGTCAGTGAAGCTGGCATCGTGTTACCAGGCTCTCACTGTCCACTCTCCTGACCTTCCTCCTGTGGTAGCTGCCATGCAGTATTCTCCGGAGGGACAGCGTTATCTGGACACACAACCCAGAAGCCACCTCCCCCTGCCCATGGAGACAAGGAACGCTGGGTATCGCTGCGTCATGCCTGGTACACTCTCCCTCCTTTCACCTCTAACTGGAGAGAGCCACTTTCCTCTTGCAGACACGTACCCATACTCCTTTGCACGTGGCCCCAATGGGAACCAGAGCTCTGCCCACGAACTGCTAAACCCAAATGCCCTGTGCACAACCAGCCCGCATCCCCTCTACCCACCAGGCCCAGAAAAAGACTGAAGAAATACAGCCTGAGGTCCTCACCAGTTCTGAGCTGAAGGTCCTGCGTGCCACGGAGTCGGCTCCCTGGTCGGCAAGGCTTCTCCTTAGGATGGTCACCATGGTAAGGACCTCAGGCGCCGCCGGGCATCCCAGGGTGGGCACGAGCCATCTTCAGACTTGAGTAAGGTAATGCCTGGGCACCCCAGGGAAAGAGGTCAGCAGAAGCAGTTCCCTGCCAGTTATTCAGGCTCGAGAGACAGCCAGGCGTGGTGAGCCACCTGGAGAGACAGAGGCGGGCCGTGTCAGGACCAGAGAAGCCCCCTGCCACCCGTACACAGAGGAAATGGAACCACTTCCTTACTAAAGGAAGTGCATTCTGGGAGATTACCAAGGCCCACGACTACTATCTCAGGGTCCCTCCCCACCTCCGCCAGCCCTGGGGTGTCCCACAGAAAATGCTCTGTCACATGGGGCAACATATTTGGGTCCTGTCATGTAACACTTTTAAGCCTCGGTGTCTGTGATCCCTGGCATGTGTCACTGAGAAGCACAAGCGTCTCAAGCACACACCAGAACGAGTGAACAGGATCAAGGCACCTCGCCCTGCATCTGAAAGCCAAGGGGTCAGCTCAACCCAGAGCCAGCACTGGCTTGCCTTCTCCACCCAGTTACGAACAACAAAAAGCTACTGAAGAATCGGGAGGGTCAATGTAAAGCCACACGTCCTATTCTGACCAGTGCCAGGTTTCGACATCAACCCTGGAGGCCTGTGTGGCTTTGTCCTCTCTCCTCGAGTGACCTGCTCGCAGGAGCTGCTGGGCGCTGCTGTTCTGCAGAGCACCGCTGCACCTTCCCCGACCTACCACTATGTCCCGCCGAGCCAGAGAGCTGGCTGGTAGGTAAAGGAGAGCTGGCTGGTAGGTAAAGGAGAGCTGGCTGGGTAGGTAAAGGAGCACATGTTTGCTGACCTGAGTCTACACCCCCACAACCCACCTAAAAAGCAGGTGTAGTGGGGCAAACATCTACAACCCCACCCCCAATAACTCTCTAGTTTGCCAGAAATGGGACTAGAAGAAAAAAGAACCTTTCTATAGGCCGATCAGTGTGGGAACCGCAGACTATGTCTTGAAGTGTTAAGGGAAGGACCAAGAGCCGAAGCTGTGCTCTTCCTCCACACATGCACGCTGTGACCTGCACTCTCACACACACATGCATATGCACAGAAGCAGACATGCACACACACGAGAGAGAGACAGAGAGAGAGAGAGAGAGAGAGAGAGAGAGAGAGAGAGAGATTTTGCTCCTTACAAGTCAGTTTTTCTGATCCTCCCTCCCCATCCCACTCATCTGTAGTTAAACTTTCAAAGGAAATTACATAGAGTCCGAAGATCACCACCAAAGCTAAAAAATCACGGTTGTGATAGCAGTAAATAAACAGAATGGCAGTTCCTAATCTGTAATTAAAAACAAACTGCTCGGCACAGGAAAATGTTTCAGAATGTGCTGCTCTGTGTAAAAATTAATTGCACCCTGGTATTTACTTGCCATCCAGATTGTAAATCATATTTTCCTGTTTACTTCGATTGGGCTTTACAGTGGGTGTTATTGAAATTGCTCAATTACAGGCCAGCTGGCAAGTACAGGAAAATTACCTTCCACTGTTCTTCGAAAACAAGGTTCATCCAAAGTGCAAAATCAGGGATGGAAAAGAGGGAGATCGATACATCGGCAAAGCCTGACTGTTCGGGAAGGGCGGCCAGGAGTCTGAAGAGCCCCAGGTGCCTCTGGGAGACCCGACGCAGGCGTTTTAATACCACGTCAATATGCAAGCACATATCCTAACCAAGTGTGATCTGTTCAAGGAAAGAATTTCAGACCACTCCGCCGAGTTCTGGCCAGCCAGTAGCAGCCAGAAACGCCTGCTGGCCCCCTGTGTGCTTGGCTCAAGAGCAGGCCAGGAGGGGTGCCCCGGGGTTCACCCTTCAAAGGGACCCTTTGTGCTGCTGCCTGCGGGGGGGGGGCTGATGGCAGCCCTCATTTCTCTGGGTGTGAGCCTCACTTCAGTTCAGGGCCGCCCAGGCACCAGCAGGAGGAGACCTGGAGGCGACCTCTCTTCACTCTAGGGAGACTGGAAGGCTTGGAGGATACTAGCTCAGATCCTGAGTCAGGCGTACCTGGAGTGGACCCCAGCTTCTGAAATATACTGAGGTGTCTGTGAGTCTCGGTCCCCCCTGTCTGTGAGACAGAAGGAACATGCCTGTCTCCTGAGGTTATAGTACTCCAGCGAAGCAGAACTCAGGTCCTTGCTCAGTGCTGACCATCTGAAAAGTGGACACTTTAGCTGCTATTGCTGCTGCTGCCACTGCCGCTGCTTTAATGAGACGCCTGGGAGACCCACTCTTTCTTCAGCAGTGGACATCCAGACAGTTATTCTCCCAAATTTGCTTAACCTCCATCAATAAGGGCCTGGCTGTATGACAGCCTGTTCCTCTGGGAGCCAAGGAGAGCCACGCTGTGGAAGACGTGGCCGTGGAAACGCATCAGTCCTTCCAGGCACAGCTCTGCACAAGGCAGAGACGGCCTCCCAGCCCTCACCACCCCACCCCACCATGGCCCCTACAAGGGACCAGCGCTGGCGAGGGGGCGTGAGGCGAAATGCAGCACAGCTTAGCTGGCTCCTGGCCACCTGCCCTTGGGATTCTGGGAGAGTCTGTCAAGAGGGTGCTGCACAATGCCAGGGCCAGAGTCCGAGGGAACACTGGAGGTGGGTCCTAAAGACTGCCCTGCGCCAGGGCCAAGGGTGGGATCCACCTAGCAGCCTATCCCCAGGGACTGGTAACTTAGATTACAGTGTAATTGTGTAACCAAATGGCACATGCTTTTCAACAGCCTTAATGAAGCAGTCAGGCTGCAACGGGAATGGCTGCACGCTGGCGCGCAGGAACGTGGAGGCAGCCTGGCTCTGACAGCCACACTGGACACACGCGCAAAGCACGGGGCTGAGGCTCTGGGCTGGAGCGGGCTTCTTGCATCTGCTGAAGTTTTCCAGCCTTTGGAACTCCTAGCACTGTGCACAGCACAGGGTAGGAGCGCAGCACATAGCTTCGGGATCAGGTTAAGTCACAGCAACTTCCGCGGTGGGCTGTGCTCACTGTAGGATCCAGCAAGGCTCGTCCTGACCAGCACAGTCTGGCACAATCTGGAGTTTCCTGGGTGCCTTTCATCCATGGCAAGGCTTAGCTAGGCTCGTCAGGGAATGCAGTGCCCATCCAGAGATCTACACCAGCGAAAGAAGAGTTCTTTCCAGACGGAAGGTGTTATAACTGGGGTCCCAGTGACACGGTAGAAGCCTCCTCTCGAGCCTGCTTTGCGGGGGGGGGGGGGGCACACACTCTCTGAACCTCTAACGGGCAGCTTCTATCTACTACGTTCCAAGTTAGGGCTGGAACCAGGTTGAAGCAGCTGGGGCCTCGGGGGAGATCCTTTGGTCTCACAGGAGGAGAAGGGTGTGCTGTTCTTAAGTAGAGATGGAAACAGGTCTCTTGGGACCTTGAGAAGTTTTCTCGAGGGAATGTCATAAAAGCATCCACCGGCTACACCCAGCCCCGTCTCACCTCGCATCACTCCTCTTGCACACCCCCCCATGACCCCATCCGCACGAGGCTTCGGTCAGAGCTGAGTTTACGCTGGCACTGTGCTCTCGTACTCCAGAGTATAACCTAAATAAACATCTCTTCCAGACTCAGTTACTTCATCATCGCAGCAGAACATGAATTAACATGGAACACACTGTAATCTCAGCACTTGGGGAGACAAGAGGACAAGTTGCAGAGCCCACCTCTGATACGAGACTGTTTCAAAAACACAAGGAAAGTGAGTAACGCAGCACCTACGGTACACGTTACACACGTTAGCTGCGACATGTGTTCAGCCCTTCTCATGTTTTAACAGCGCATGAGGTTCAAAGCTGGGATTTCATGCCTAGAGGCCCAGTTCCCAAGCCTGTGCTGACCATGATGCTCACCTGTCCAGCCCAAAGTATCCTCCAGAACCCACTCAGACATTACTGTAGAGCTCAGTGATCACAGTTCCTACCATTTAGAGAAATAGAGACATTCACCCAAACCTGCATGCAAAAAACATTCATAACGGTCAAACCAGGAACCATCCAAATGTCCTTCAACAGTGAACAGTTAAACAACTGGGGACTGTCCATCCCAGGGACTACTACCCGGCAGTAGAAGGAAGGAACTCTTAATATATACAAGAACTTGGATGAACCCTCAAAGAACCATGAAGAGTGAAAACAACCCAAAAGGTTATTCCACTTATATCATATTCTTGAAATTACTAAATTAAAGAGTTGGAGAATGGCAGTTATCGGGAGTCTGGGATGAGGGTGTAGTTAGAAAAAGCAACGCAGGGTGCCCTGGTGAAGGCTGGAATGTTCTGGACTTTCCGCTCCCACGTCTGCTTCCTGTTTCTAATGTTGAACTACAATTTTGCAAACATACTACTACTGAGGAAAATTGAGTAAAGGGCACCCAGATGCCTCTGTGTTCGCTTTATAACTGCGTGAAGGTAAAATGACTTCATTTTAAACTAAAAAGTTTAAACAAACCCATTTCATGTAAATACCAAAAGAGTGAACCGTACTAGAAGCTGCAGACCTGCTGCCCACACCCCTGAGCTGAGAGTAACCGCGGGCCAAGCTGTGATCCATGAACGTCGCTGGCACCTCTGCTGTCAGCTGGGTCTGTACCGAAGTCCTGTCTTCATCCCTGCATCACGAGCCAGCCCCTGCTCGGGCTCCCTGTGGTGTAGACAGCCACCTCCAGCTCTGCTCTAATAGACACCCTGGACTGGCCAGTGTCTGGCTGGCACCGCAACCTAAGCATGGAGACACTGCGCTCTCGGGCTCCGCCCCACGCGGCAACTCACCAGGAAGCAAAAGCCACATCAGTCTTTCCACTGCTCCGCATCTCTGCGCGTCAAGGTGAGGCGGCGCCCTTCAAGTCCTACCCCAAGGAAGCGTCTGTGCAAGAACAGCCATAGGCAGGGCCAAGGCTCAGGCCTGCAGTCCCCACTCTCATGAGGTGGACAGGCAGAGACCTACAGAGCTAGCCTGGGCTACACAGGGAGACCGGCTCAAAAACAGCAAAGCAGATTGACTCCTCGGCACTGCCCGTATTCTGATGAACGGCACTGTGAAGGACCTTTCCCACTTCCCAGAAGACTGAAGTCAGGGAACGAAGGTCTTACCTGATAACAGAGCTAAGGAGGCGAGGCCTGCGCTGGGTTCCAGGCCTGCAGCTTGAGCGCTTCCCTCCTGCCCTCTCTTCTCGGTTCACACAGGCATAGTCCAGGCATAGAGGACCGTACCCAGCTCGGCGCTCTCTCTCTCTCTCTCCTTCCTCCTCCTCCTCCTTCTCCTCCCCCTTCCTCCTTTCCTCCCTCCCTGGAACAAGAACGATTTTGCTCTCAAACACAAGTCCTTCCTAACATGAAATTGTCTGGGGCTGGAGAGATGGCTCAGGGGTTGTGACTCTGTCTCACAAGCAGAAGGTTCTGAGTTCGGATCCCAGGTCCCACGTTAAAAAAAAACAAAAAAAAAAAAAAAAGAAATTGTCTTATTTTTGCCTACATGTTTAGACTCCCAAGCACAGCTGTATGAGGACACTGTGGCCAAGGTGTCAGCTTCTGGAACACGGGGGGGGGGGGAGCCCCAACCACAGCACGGGTATCAAGAGGAATGTGTGCTACATGAATTAACACAGAGTTCTGCAAGCTCAACAATTCCATATGAATCTTAAAGAAGACTTACAGGGCTGGAGAGATGGCTCAGGGATTAAGACTCTGCCTTGTAAGCAGAAGGACCTGAGTTCAGATCCCAGGTCCTACATAAAGATACCAGACAGAAACCGTGGAGGCCTGCACTTCCAGCCCTGGTGGGTGGAGCCTGGGAAATCACAGAGCCAAACAAAAAGGAAGTAGTGGCCATCCGGGATGATTCCTAAAGTCACTCTTGAGTCTCTACAGGGACACGCAGTGTCCTCTGACTCTCTCTCTCTCTCTCACTCACACACACTAAAAAAAAAAGGTTAAAAAAAACAAACAAGACTTACAGAGATTTACTGAAAGAAGCCATGTATAGTCCACTTAGAGAGACATTCCCTTGAAAGGCAGCTGACCACACTAGATATTGTCAGGACAATTAAAACTCCTTTTAATGTCACATTCAACTTGCATTCAACTTGTGTTGGTTCTATGGAGCAGGAATATATAACCGCCTTGAAAACAGAACTCTGACCAAAACCTCAATATGAGCTCGGCCACTGGCAGCGACGTCTGCTGGCGGGACAAGCCATCCTCAGGGCTGCCGTCCCTCCATTAGGCAAAGGCAATGAGAAAACCCAAGATCTTTGTGAAGCCTCACGCGCATCTAAACTTTTGCGACAAAGTCATTTGCAGAAAGATCTGCAAGGACGTCACGACCACTCGGGATGCGCTCCTCAGGCTGCAGGACGCTCTCCACCTGCCAAGAGAAGGGACCCACGGGCCTGGGCCCTTTCCTTCCCCGCTGACGACCCAGCCAGCTGAAGGAAGGTCTGACGCTACTGAGGTCTTTCCCAGACCAAGCGACTCTGGGAAGAGGCTGGAGCTCCCTGCAGACAAGCACCCCAGGGAACAGCTCGCCGAAAGATGAATGATAAGACAGGAGCCGAATACGCCTTCTTTCCTCAGGAACCTTGGTTAAGGGCATGCTGGATTCTGGAAACGCTGCCACAGAAGCAACACCCAGAAAATACACATTCTTTTTAACATGTATGTGTGTGTGGATGTTCATGTGGGGGGGTGTTCACATGTGTATAGTGGGGGTGTTCACATGTGTGGATGGTGGGGGTGTTCATGTGGGGGGGTGTTCACATGTGTATAGTGGGGGTGTTCACTTGTGTGTGGGGGGGTGTTCATGTGTGTGTGTGTGTGTCAGGGGGGTGTTTATATGTATGTGTGTGCACACAAGAGGCCAGAGGTAATTGTCTGGGGTCTTTTTCATGTCTCCACCTTTTTTAAAAATTTTTTTAAAAATTATTTATTCAATTGTGTGTGTGTGTGTGTGTGTAGAACCACGGACAAATTCGGGAACCACCATGGACCGCCTCCACCTCCTCTTTGTTTACTCTGCCCGGGGATTCACAGGCTCTGCCCTACCAGGACCAGAAATGTAGGCCGCCTGCTTCTGCTCAGCATCTATACGTGGGGTCTAGGATCCGAACTCAGGACCTTCTGCCTGCAAGGCAGAGGCTTAACCCCTGAGCCACCTCTCCATCCCCTCCACCTTATTTTTTGAGACAGGTTCTCTAACTGAATTTGAATTTCACTGATTCAGCAAAACTAGTCAGTTAGCAACCCAGGGATCTCCCCCCCACCCCTGTCTTCACTGGCTCCCCCAGTACTGGAATCACAGGCGGATGTCCGTGTATCTGATGTTTTACGTGGGTGCTGGGGTCTGAACTCAGGGGCTTATTCTGACACAGCAAGTCTGACATGTCAACTTACTGGCTCAGCCAATCCCCAAATACATATTTAAAAAAAAACACAACATTTTTGGGTTCTTCTTGGTTTCTATTTGCAGAAATAGGATGACGGAGTCTACCTTCCGTCCAGGCAGGAATAAAATAAACAGTCAAAGCGACAATGGCAGACGTTGTGTTTCTGTGCTCAGAGCGTTCCCCAAAGGGGCAGTGTACTTATCCCACGAGCAGGTGGGAAGCAGAAGTCTAGAGCTAAGCTGTGAACAAGACTCAAAGCCTAAACCCACGCCAAAGACTGCACGCCGAAGACTGCATGCCGAAGACTGCCACAACTCCGAGACCCGGGCTAGGAGGCTCAGTCACTAACGCACAAACACAAGACCCTGAGTTTGGTCCCCAAAGTCCATGTGATAAAAACCAGATTACACAGTTGTAATCCCAACACTGAGGAGTCAGAGACAAGTGGACTCCCTGAATTTGACAGCCACCTAGCCTAGCCTACCAGTGAGTTCTAGGCCAGTACCTTTGTCTCAGGAAACCAACAAACAAGACAGGTGGCTGGCACCTGGGCAAGGGCACTACAGTCAGGAGGGGACGCGTCCTGGCTGCAGAGCCAGCTGCTGAAGAGAGCTGGCTTGAGTCTGGAAGTCACATCTTCCAGCTTGGTGCCGGGGAGCTGGGCGGCCCTGGGCAAGCCGTACAGCTGTGCTAAGCTCATCTTCTCCCTTGGAGGACACAGAAAGTCACAAGTTATCCTGCTGAGTGTGGTTCCCCAGGCTCTCCTTAAATGAGGAGAAACCAACTTGGGCCTCAGTTTCCAGGAGGCTCCGTGGTCATTCTTGAGGTTTGCAGGGGTCACCGGCTCCCAATCAATTCTGAGAGGGAGATGTTAATCGGGGAAAAGGAAAGGCTGCAATCCAAAGCTGAAACAAATCTAATGGTTGTTTCTTGACACTAAAGCCAATTGTAGGCATGACCTAGCAAGAGCCCACTGATCAATGAGAAATCACTGAACAGCGAGATTCACACTTCCCTAATTCTCAACAGGGTCCCTGACAGTTTAGTCCACCAACAGCCAAGGTCAGGCAGAGAAGAGGATGGCGAGAGGGCAGCCAGGCCTGGGCATCGGTCACTGCAGTTAGGCCCCTGGACCTGCGGCAGCCATACTGAACTGAACCAACCCAAGACAAGAGAGGGGTTAGGGACCAACGAGATGCCTCAGCAAGCGGGGCGCCTGCTCTGCTTGCTGGAGACCTGAGTTCAATCCTCAAAGTCCACACAGTGGGCGTGACCTGGGTCTTGATATGCATGCATGCATGCGTGTGCATTTTCCATTTCTCTTTTTTCCTCTCTTGCTCTCTCAAATAAATCTTATTATTTAAAAAGAGATGGGTTAAAAAAACAAACAAACAAAACAAAAAATGGAGAAGTGGCCTAGGGAGATGAACCAGTGAGTAAAATTCTTGCTGTGTAAGCATGAAGATCTGAGTTAAAATCTCTAGACCCTACACAGAAGTTAGACATACAGAGCGTCTATAATCCCAGTGGTCCTTCAGAGCTGGAAGTCAGAGACAAGAATCCCTGGAGGCTCACAGGTCAGCTAGCCTAGGCCTAGGTAATGCAGAGGAAACCCAACCAAGAGACATGTCTCAAACAAGGTGGCAGGCACACATGCACACATGCATGCGTGTACATATACATCACACACACACATACACATACAGAAGCACGAATGAGGCTGCGTGGCCCGTGTGAGCAGAACAGGACTTAATACAGGCTCTGGCCCTGCAATGCCGCTGTCCATGTGTCTCCCCTCTCCAGCCACCTCCCTTCTTTAGGCTTAGCTCCCTCACCTGCCAAATGGGAGGCGGGGTCAGACAAGCTCTGGTGGAGTCCAAGTGCAGCCGAGCCAGCTGCTGCCTTCAACAGGTCACTGGGCCTCAGTTTCCTGCCCGGAGTCACCGGCACATGCAGACAGTCCTGCCTCCCCACCCCTGCTCAAAGCTGACATATGGAATTCAAGTTGCCAGAGGAGCTGCCACAGGGCTTCATTGTGCCACTTCCACGAGCGTGTTGTGGTGGGAAGCCATGGTGACACTTAGATCTCCCTGGGGGGTGCAGCTGGGCGGGGGCAGGACTGTAGTAGCAGCCCCTCTCCTACAAACACATGGCAAGGGAATGTGGCGTGAATGTGGTTTTCCGAGCTCGTTCCATAAGCACACAGGAGGAGAGTCTTGGCATTGCTTGGCAAAGCCAACAGCACCCTGAATTACAGGAGTGTCCTGAAGGACCAGCAGGTTAGCCATTGGACAGTTCCGACACCTTCATCTCCGACTCCCAAGACGAGGAGCTCCTCTTCCTTCATAAAATGTTTACAGATGGGAAGGGCCCTTCCATGACCCACCTGGCCCTGGCTGCGCGGTGGTCCTTCTACCGGCATGGCTCCCGTGGACCAGCAGGCCGGGAGAGTGTCCCCAGGATGCTCCACCTACAGAAGCCCCACTTCGCCTGGGTACTGGCCACTGCACGGAGGGAAGGCAACCCCTCGACCACCACCACTTGGGACACACACACCATGGTCCGGACCGGTATCAAAAGTATCACCCCGAATGCTAGAGGTGATGCAGGAGGGGCCAATGAGCAGGAACCACCGCAGACATGAAGACCACCAGGTTATCCATCTGCTGTCCACTCCAAGTCACATCCTGACCTCAGCTCACACTTCAGGACTCCCCCGCCCTGGTCAGGAGGCGTCATACCTCCTCCTCTGTTTTACAGAGGTAGCGCAGAAATGAATGACATCAGCCAATCACGCTGGGATCTCTGCCTCTCCCTTCTGCGCCACGGCCCTTCCGGAACACCGTCATCTGCCAAAGCAACACTGGGGACTCAGAGCAGCCCCGCAGGTCGGGGACAGCCGAAGCTTCGACCAGCAGCTCACTGCCAAAGCCGCCCACTGGTCCCGATGGGAGGGGGGTGGAAGGGCAGGGTGGACTCTAGGAAGCCACGCCCAGCACTGCATCGGTAGCAGAACCGCAGCGTGCTACCTCTGTATCTAACTGCAGCCAAATGTCTGCAGACAGAATAAAATAGCACGGGACTCTGGTCTCTTTAGACATCAAGGGCTTCACCAGGTCTGACCTCCACACTTACACCCAGGTATTTTGCCTCTTCTCCTGACAGGTCATAGAATTGTTAGAAACTTGGAGAACGGCTGCTCATTCAGCATTGAGCTCCCTTTGTTTATTTTTTGTTGGGGTTCAGAGTCAGGAGGGAGGGGTACTTCATTTGCAAACTCTTCTCCAGTTCCTTGTAAGCACCCTGGATATGACGCCCAGCCTCTGGCTTCTGGTAAAGTAAGAGAGCTCAGATCTGGGGGTGGAGCCAGTGAAAGCTAAAAAGGAAATGACCCGGCCGCTCCAATCGCCCAGGAGAAGCAAGGCAGCCTGGGAAGCTGTGTGACCTCATCCAAGTCTGAAGCCCATCTTGGTACAGTTCTGTCTTGAAGGAACTAATCCAATTCCCAAAGAGGAATACATCATCTTCCTCATCAGAAATGGCCTATGTCCCAGAAGAAACAAAAATTCATTCTATTGTTTGTCCAAAACATACCCCAGAGTGCCTGACAAACTGCCACAGGCACCGGCTGCTGCAATAGCTGCGGCGATGCTGCCACGGTCTCCCTGGTGGTGCCTTTGGAGCCGGGTGGTGGCGCACACGTCTCTGTTCTCGGGAAGCCCACTCACTGAGCCAGTGGCAAAGCTCCCCCAGGCTCCCACGCTTCCCTAACCAAGTGGTACAGTCGGCTCCATGAACCACCGACACTGGCCACCCGATCAGGAACCAAGAGAGACAGGTACTACTGGTAACTAATGCTATCGGACTTAAAAACATTAATATGGCCCCTGGAGGAAGACAGATGGTTCAGGAGTTAAAGCTTTTGCCTCAAAAGCTGAAGGATCTGAGTTGGTTCCTAGACCCACATAAAAACAGGGAGGAAATGGCAGTGGTCTGCAATTCTGGCCCTGGAAGGTGGAGTCTGGGAATCCCAGAGCAAAGCAGTAAGAAGGTAGAACAATCCAGGATGATTCCTGAAGTCACTCTTGAGCCTCCACAGGGGCACACACGTAAGCATTGTCTTGAACATATGTACCCACGTGTGTGTACACACACACACACACACACACACACACACACACACACACACACACAACCAGTGATGAAGCTAACAGTGGCCAGAATGAGAATGGATGATAACACTTAACAGGTGCCATCAGAGCTTGGCACTTGGGCACAAAACCTACATGTCATTCACCCAAGCTCACCAAGTACTCTGGGCCTGCAGGGAACATGGTGAGCAGGAAGACACATCACTGAGAAGCCACACTCTCTGCTTTCAAGAAAGTCAAAATAATTAACAACCAATGAAAAAGTAAAATAAAATACACTGCGGGAAAAAAGTACACATTTAAGGAGGCTGAGGCTGTAGCTCAGTCACTACAGCGCTTGCTTTTGAGGACCCGAATTCAATGCCCAGCACCCTCATGAATAGACCAAGGATCCCTGGAACTCACTGGCCAACTGGTCTGGCCTAATAGTGATCTTCAGTCCCAGAAAGAGATCCTGTCTCAAAAACAAGGCGGATGGCTCCTGAGAAACAAGTTGAGGTTGACCTTCGACCTTGGCATGCATGAATACACATGCATAACCACACACATGCAAACATGAATATATATATAGTCACACATATATACAAATAAGTAAAATTTTAAATAAATGAAATTTTAACTTACAAAAGAAAAACTGCATGCTCAAAAGCAAGGACTTTAGCAAAACTGGTCCCTCTACGTCTCTTAGGCCTTCTCGGATCTCTCCCCTCCACATCCACACAGAGCCTGCCTGGGCAGACACCTGCTGACTTCGCTTATGAACAAACTGACGAAACGTTGACTTCGGCTGAGATTCATGCAGTGCAAGCCTAGCACATGGCCAGAAATGGCATCTGCCCACGTGAGACCCCAACAGACTCAGCTGGCGGAGTCGGGCTGCGTGCCTGCTGCTGGGTGTGGCCAAGGCTCAGAGTCCACGCGGAGTCTCTGAGCAGTGCTCACCACAGCCCTGTGTTGGCCTCCTCTCCTGAGAGCTCACACAGGGGCCTGGCTTGCTTCCTCCCAAACCGTCAGAACGGTCTCCACAAAGAGTGAACAAGCCAAACTCAATAACTTGCCCAAGTATCCTAATAGCCTAACCCGCTTCCCCCCGCCTTGAACCTTGACTGCCAATTCCATCTGTCCTACTCACGTACAACCTAACCCAGGTCCATGGAGACTGCCGGATGGGAGGGGCAGCAGGAACGTCTGCCCAGACACTTGTGAAAGCACCCGGTGGCTCTGCAGAAGACTCAGTTGTCCCAACAGAACATTAGCTTTCAGAACAGTGCCAGGTTACAGGCAGGAAGAGAAGAGTGGGCACAGGGGGCTTCCCACGGGAAGAATCGGGTATCTAACCAGCAAAGGCAGAGAAGTCTTTGGCATGACACAGAACCTTAACGGCGGTTGTTCACAGGGAAGCAAGCTGGTGCTGAAGAAACACAATTCGAAGAACACCTTTTGTGCCACAGTTATCTGTACATAACGCTTTAGAAATTAACAAAAGATACAAGGGACTACAGAGATGGCTCGTTGATAAAGTGCTTGCCGTGCAAGCCTGGAACCTGAGTTCGGATACAGGAGGCAGTGTAATCCAGAGTGGGAGGAGGTGGGCTGCTGGCCAGTCATCCAACCAAACCAGAGAGCTCCAGGGTCGAGAAAGAGCGTCTCACTCATAAATAAATAAATAAGCGAGGCCAGTAAGGTGGTTCAATGGGTAAAAACACTTGCCACACAAGCCTGAAAACTTGGGCTCAGCCCTTGGAATCCACGTAAAAGTGGAAGAAGAAAAGCTATCCCGTGACCTCTACGAACATGCTAAGGCACACATGTACACGCAAGTGCAAGCATGTAAGCACATGCACAAGCATGTACGTGCACACACACTCAATTGTAAAAAAGTCAAGAGTGACAGGAAAACACACCTGTGTCTACCTCTGGCCTGCACATATGGTGCACACCACACAAAACACAAAAAAAGAAAAAGATATAGATGCTGATAGAGTTCCAGCTGCAGAAACGAGAAGACAAGCGAGAAGTAGAACAGGATTTCCTCCAGGGGAGAGGAGAGGAACAGCTGGGAGACACGGCGGGGGGAGGGCCACCGGCCGGGCTGAACAGGTGCTGGGCACAGGCTGTCTCCCAGAGTACAGACGGTGCCTGCTGCCCCCAACACACACCCTGCTGCCCCCAACACACACCCTGCTGCCCCCAACACACACCCTGCTGCCCCCAACACACACCCTGCTGGCCCCAACACACACCCTGCTGCCCCCAACACACACCCTGCTGGCCCCAACACACACCCTGCTGCCCCCAACACACACCCTGCTGCCCCCAACACACACCCTGCTGGCCCCCAATACACACCCTGCTGCCCCCAACACACACCCTGCTGGCCCCCAATACACACCCTGCTGGCCCCCAACACACACCCTGCTGCCCCCAACACACACCCTGCTGCCCCCAACACACACCCTGCTGCTCGTGCCTTGAGGCCTCAGGTCACTGTGCCGCTAGACTTAATCCTACTGCTCTCACCTCTCAGTGTCGTGGTCTGCAGACCCCCGTCCCCAAGCTCAGGCCTTCCCCACCGGGCGCTCTACATCTTTCTGGTCTTGAGCCTCAGGTGTCTATCACCACCATGGATATGAGCTTCTAAAAGCCATGAACCCACCTTGGCTCCTCCAAGTACCAGTACCTAACAAAGACAGTGTTCAGGTGTCTGCAAAGGGGAAAAAGAGGAGGAACAACCAAAACCAGACAGACAGCTCAGCAGATGGTACGTACCCAAGCCCCAGCACTGGGTGACTGAGGCACAAGGAACGCTCTGAGTTCGAAGGCAGCCTAAGTTACACAGCACAACTCGGCTTAAACAATGAAGAGAGAAGGGCTGGAGAGACTTCACAGGGTTAAAGCCTTCGCCTCATAAGCAAACAGACCCGCCCACCACTCTGGGGCTGGTGGAAGTGGCTGCGGCCTGCAGTTCTGAAATTCTAGCCCTGGAAGGCAGAGCCTGGGAAACCCTAGAGCAAAGCAATAAGGAGGCAGAGCAACTAGGATAATTCCCCAGGTCACCTTTGGGCCTCCACGGGCACATACACTCAAGTGCCCTCTATACAGAGAGAGAGAGAGAGAGAGAGAGAGAGAGAGAGAGAAGAGGAAGGGCGCACCCGCAGAGAGGGAGGAGGGAGGAAGAAGATGAACTCACTCACCACACTCAATCAAGCCTCAACTTTTAACCGGCGCGGCGAATGGTGTTGTTAGCACCGACTTGGAGCCTTGCTCGTCACAACCTGCAGGCGGAGGGCTGGGCTGGGCACCCGGCTTCCCAGCAGCACGACCCACGGGGCCCCAGAAGGCGGCGGCTGGCAGCCTACGCACCTGTCCCCGGCAGGCCCTGAGCCCTCTCAGCCGCAAGGAGAGCAGGAGCCTCTGCGGACAGGGAGGAGGGTCAAGGGGCAGAGCCAATCCCGGAGCCAAGCACGCGTGTGCTGGTGTGCTCCGCAGAGCACTGTTACACAGAGCAAACCGCCAGCAGCCGCGCTGTGCACACCCCGTGCTGGTTCTGGCATCGCTATGTCCTGCTGGTACGGGAGCCCCATCCCAAGCCCAGCCCTCCCGGGGTGGTGTGCTGGGAACCGAATGTTCACACAGGATGACCATAGGGCACGTAAGAATGCCAAGCACAGGGAGTGAGCCTGCGGTGCAGACTCCCTGGGGAGGGTAGTCTGGGTGCTGGTCTCTAGTAGATGAGCAGAGTCGGGTCAGAGCATTCCAAGGGGAGGCAACTTCCTGAGCATACAACCTCCAACGCTACACCAGGAGGAAAGAAACAATTTACACAAGACTGTAACAAACCACCAGATTGAAACAGTAACTGAAAATCTCCCAATGAAGAAAACCCTAGGCCAGAAGAAGTCAAGGCAGAATCTACCCAACCTGCAAAGATGATCTGACACCATTACTTCACAAGTTAGTTCGTGCAATAGGAAGAGGACACTTCCAAGCTCTTTTTAGAAGGCCCGTATTACCCTAATGCCAAATCCGAATAAAAATACGGGAGAGAGAAAAAAAAATACGAGAGAGAGAGAGGGAGAGAGAGAGAGAAAAACTATAGGTCAATCTCTTTAATCAACACAGATGCAAAGGTCCTCAATACTTGCAAACCAAGTCAAAGAGGAAGTCACCCGGTGGCACATCTGACCTTGCAGAGAAGCCGGGAGTTGAGGGCTGTGTGGGTCTGTCTGTGTCTCTCTGTCTCTCCCCCTCCCTGTCCCTCTCTGGGCTTCTGACTTGCCACAGTCGGGCTCACACCCGCACCCTCATGAGACCCGCAGGAAGGGTCTCTTCAGCCCTTCTGCCCTAGCTCACGGATGTGCCCACCAGACCCAGCTCGCCTCTCCCCTCGAACTCCAGGCAAGTCAGCAAGGGCTGCAGTTCACTCCGCTGGAGGACGCAGGTGAGCCAAAGGATCCTGACAATGTCCCCAAATTTCCCTGTTTCCTCCGATGGCCACACGAGGATACAAAGTGGGGACCGGTGTACCTGTAAAGTTTGTATGAGCGGAAATAATAATAATATAAAAAAAGTTTTAAAAAAAAGAAACTAAAAAAAAACAAAGTGGCTATTTCCATCTTCCAGCACAGCAAGAGCCGCGCCCAGCCGGGCCCAGCAGGAACATAGGACAATGTAACAATTGTGTGTCCTCCGCGAAGGAGCGAGGCCGCAGCCCCACACCCAGTGTCACGATGGTCTGGGACTCCCCGTCACAAACACTGTGCAGGCCATGTGCAGGCCACGCGCTCCCACGTGCTCCAGTGCCGTGAAAGCACAAGGGCCCACGCACCACAGCTGCCAGGGGCGCGGAAGGCGGAGCCCGGGCACAATGGCAGTCAGAAGCAGCTGCGTTAAGCCTCCACCGATCTGTCTGCTGCCTGCAAGGAGAAGGGATGGAAGGGGCATTCCTTTGCAGAGCAAAGCCGAGAGCAACTATGAACTTGTGAGGACAGTGTCGGTCCGGCGCCTGCAAGGCTGGCAGCGCTTGGCTGTCCTCACTTCAGACAACCGAGAACCAAAAATCAGGGGGGTCTAACGTGGCGGTTGGCCGTCTCCGCGCCAGCTCCAGGCCACTGGCCGACTCTGGCATGTCTCGGGCACAACACTCCTTAGCGCTGAGCTCAGTTTCCCCAGCTGTCACAGGGTCCTTTCACTTCCAAGAGTCCAGGTTAGGCCCTCCTGTCGCCAGGCAAGAGAAGTGGTGAACCAGCTGACCCTGGGCACATCAGAGGCCCAGCGGGGCCTGATGGCAGTCAGGGACATTTTGCGGGGCATTGCAGATAGCAGGGTACACCAGGCATCCATGTTGGCTGTGTCAATTGGCTCAACCACGGCCCTTCGGGGACGAGAACAGGTGAAACACATCTATTTTGGACACTGAGGCGCCAAGCTCATTGGCCGAGGTCATTTCCTTCGACCCCAGGGTCCAGCAGGATGGACAGCGAGTGGTTCACTTAGGAGACCCTCCTCACAAACCAGCAGGTGAGACCTTTGCTGGGAAAAACCCTTGTGCTCCCCTAACCAGCAGTAGCCACAGCAGCATCTCCTATGAACTAATTAGAAACACGGAGTTTCAGCGCCCACGCAGGACCAGGTGCACCAGAAACCCTCGGGGTCCAGACCAGTGGTCGGCACCATCAAGGAGACATCAGACCACTCTTTGGGTTTCTCCACAGCTCCTCGAAGGCACTTGAGGGGGACAATGGCATCATCAAGCTGGGCCAAGCAGGACACTCGGGATGGACTGCCCAATGCAGGAGGTGGAACGGGGTGAGGAAGCCAGGTCAGGGGAGGCAGGACGAGCTCTCAGGCAAAGTCACTTATGGTCCACACGTCGCCAATGCAACCACAAATCCAGTATGACGGCAAGAAGCCCAAAAGTTAAGCTTGTGGTGAAATACAGGTGAGAATCAGAACAAAACAGGTCTGCAGAGATCTACGTGCCACCAGAGGAGGAGAAGACAAGAGCTGAGAGACGCGTGTGAATTGCATTGTGACTTGGCATTCTGCTTGCACCTGCTTCGCTGAGCCCTGTAGGGAAGGACGGGCCGGAGAACTCCCGCACATCTTAGACCTCAGCAACTCCTCTGTCTCCACCAGAGGTCATCTGCTTCCACATGGCGGCAGACAGCCTGTCGAGATGGGCAGGATCCTGCAGCAGCCAGGAAAACATGGAGGTGCTTTCTGACGGGGCAGGTGGAGGATGACTTCACAGGGGAGGAGCCAGAAGATCTGGGTTACCTGGCTTTGCCGCGTGACCTGGAGCAAACACGGGGCCCAGTGGGCCCCGGGCTAAGGACTGGCCTCATCGCAGCGACTGCAGGACACCTCGTGTCTTGAGCCCCTTCTTACCTTGAGCGCCTCGCAGATGGAACGTGAGCTGGCAGCTACGGAGGCGACGCCGAATCCTGCAGAGAGCAGCTTGGGCACTGCCGCTCGCCACAGCTCAGCTGGCACCACATAACCCTGAAGATGGAGGTTCTGAATCTGGGAGCGGGGTACCGCCTTTGATTATACAGCAAGTGTGAGGTCAGCTTGCCTGTCTCTAAAAATGGGCCAAACTAAGTAGTCTGAGGACCTGACCCCAGACCAGCCTTGGACTCGGCTGGCGTCAGTGATCCACAGGCAAGGGGATCGTCTGTGTCCCTCCCCGGCTCATGCTGTGATTGACTGGAGGCTCAAAGGAACTAGACACTCAGATGGTGAGGTTCTGTGCCCAACGAAGTCGACCCATGCATTGTGTCAACACTTTTCCTGGGGAGATGCCACACGACCATCTTCCACCCCAGACAGGACTTCGGCAAAAGACCAAAGTATCAGTGATGCCAAGGTCCAACCTGACGAACCAATAATTTATTGGAGTTACCTACAGGAGTCGGGGTGACGGATACTAGCAGGAGCAGGGAAGACTCAAAGGCAAGTACATCACTAGAAAGCCCGTCCTAGCGGGGCTGCACAGACGGACTCCCCTTCACAGACACAACGGCTGCTTCCTCGCTCCACGCCTGCAGAGCGGGACTCTGCTCTGATGGATTCTACCAAGGCACAGAGCAAGGGGGAGTTTCCCCTTTTCAAAATAGCCCAGGACAAAGAAAACTTCTCGGACCAACACAACACACTCAAAGGCAAGCTCATGAGGCTTTAAATGTCACCCCACAGAGAGCAGCGCCCACTTCTCTGCCCACGAGCTGTGGTAAAAATGTGACCAGGGCGCCATCCAGAGCAGCCGTGGAGTTCTCTAACAAACAATGGCTCGGTGCGCAGGGTGGTGGGGGGGATGCAGGGTGAGAAGACAGGCCGTGGGGCTCAAGAGCCCGGGCTCCAGCCCACACTCTTGGGCCCACCAGGACCCTCATTCTCAGGCCCACTGGGGCCCACACTCTCAGGCCCATGGCATCAGCTCAGCTTCTTCCCTGTGAAGCAAACAACCAACAACCGTGATGGGAGCCGATGCGAGAACACACACGGAGCTGCGGTTCTGCTACTAAGAAGCAGACAGTTTGCACTGAATATTTAGTGGTACTCGGGTTTGGGGACTCTACGCAATTCAACCCCACTCCTGAATGTCGGTTCTGTTGTGAACAATTCAGGGCACAGCCTGATGTGCAACATTCCCACCCTCTCCCGGCTGAAGGAAGAAGGCGGGCCTGGAGCATGGTGGGAGAGGCCAGCTGGAGGCCAGCACAGCCCAGGAGGCTGCGGGATGACAGACCTGCCTTCAGGTTTGTTCCTCCAGGCCATTCCAGAGCCATTTCCTCTCTCAGAGCCCGAAGCCGTAACTTTTTCCACAGATACCTCCCCAGTCCCCGCTTCCTCCTTGCTAGGCACTTTTTCAAGCCACAATTTTAGGGCTCAATTCGCCAGGCTTATCTGGCCTCCCCTTTCACCCAGCACAAGGTCCAGAGTCTTCCCGGCACTTCATCACAAAGCTCCCATCTGGACAGAAAAGGAGCGGGCATCGCCCAGCAAGTGGAAACTCGTGCAGACAGGACAACCGATGTAACGGCTGATCTCTGACCAAGTCCGCGACCATCCCCGTGGCAAGCGGCCATGCGGCTTCTTTCCACATCGTCATCTGCAGCAGGCACCGGTGTGGGAAAGGGGTCTGGCACCGCTGCCCTGGGTGGCTCCACGCTCGGCATGCTCACCTCTCTGCCCCGTCCTGCCACCCTTCGGCTCACAAAAGCTGCGCCAGACAAGCGCCGCGCTGCCGCCGCTCCCGCTGCTCTCAGAAGGCGCTAGTGTTTCCTGGGGACGTGTCAGGAGGAAGCCCTGAGGCCCTGGAACTCATCTTTCCACCAGCCCCACACAGGACAGAAGCTGCCACTTTAAAGGGGTCCAAGGGTTCTTTATCTGCTGCCTGTGGCAAGTGTGGCCGTGGAGGTACATCAGAAATCCCTCCCCAGCGGCACAGCGGGAACGGTGTAGAACCTATGGGTCCAGATGGCACAACGCAGCAAGGAAAGGGGATGACGGCGTGTTTCCGTGAGGCCCAGCATGCACACACGGGGCTCTGCACATGGCCGAGCTAAGGAGGCCAAAGGGCCCGGGCAAGCTGAGCTGGGAGGGAGGAGATGAGGTCACAGGCTGAAGACCAGCAGGGCTGTGCTGCGTCCCACGAGCCAGCTGCCCTCTGCCTGGGCAGCTCTTTCTCCATCACGCCTCAGCGGTGAAGAACTCGTTCCTGACCCCGGGTCTTCAGGCCAGAGAACTCTGGCGACTCGTCCTTCCACCAGAATGAATCTCCTTTGCATTTTCTGTTCTCTCCCTCTTGGATTCCCTCCGCGCTGGCAGACAGAGCCCCCCACCCGAGCCGCAACGGTGAGCGGGTTCCACGCTCACGCTTTGCGGTCTGCATCTGTGTGGTAGCTATGGGCACTTGCAAGAGGTCAGGGTCTCCTGGAGAACGGAATCTCTTATTTCATACAATTTTACGAGTTTCAGTTGACACAGCTACACGTGTCATGAATAGTATGATCTGAAACCAGCAGCATCACTTAAAGAAGGGGTTCAGGCAGGAGTATTCTGGGGTTCACAGACCATCCAGGCTATAAACTGCTGTTGCCATGAGGCAGCATAGGTGCTGGGGACACAAGTGGAGTGGCTCATTCCACTGTGACATGTTTGTGAAGCACACAGTGGGACACACTTCATCTGGCTAGTGTGCCAACTCCTGAAAGAGTAGAGAGCTGCGAGTTCAAATCCCAGGACCACCGTCTACCAGCTACATGACCTGCGTATCTTGATGAACTTAGTCGTTAACTTCTGGGTTGGCAAGGTGGCTCAGTGGGAAAAGCACCTGTGACAGACCTGGTGACCTGAGTTCTATCCCTAGAGCTCACATGGTGGAGGAGAGAACTGACTTCTGAAAGCTGCCTCCTGATCTCCCCCCAAGCACCATGGCATGCATGTGTGAGCTCCCCCAAAACATAAAATAAAATAAAAATACTTTAAAAAAAATCACCCTCTCCCCTTTGTAAAAGGGCTAAAGCTCATTGAGAAGTACTACACACAGGAAGAGCGGGCACAGGGACAGTGGGCAGAGCGAGCAGGCAGAGGAGAGTGGGCACAGGGACAGTGGGAACAGGGAGAGAGGGACAGGGAGAATGGGCAAAGTGACAGCGGACAAAGGGTGAGCAGGCACAGGGACAGTGGGCAGAGGGAGAGCGGGCGCAGGGAGAGCGGGCGCAGGGAGAGCAGGCGCAGGGAGAGCAGGCGCAGGGAGAGAGGGCACAGGGAGAGCGGGCGCAGGGAGAGAGGGCGCAGGGAGAGCGGGCTCAGGGAGAGTGGGCACAGGGAGAGTGGGCGCAGGGAGAGGGCACAGGGGGAGAGGGCAGGCCTCACCTCTTGAGGTTTCTGGAGAATTAAATGAGGAGACTTGAGACACAGCACAGCGCACACGGGGCATTCAGAGGTATCGCTGCTTTTTCCCGCCAGGGCTAGGGTCTGAACCCAGGGCTCTGCCAGGCAAGCATGGAAAGGACTAGAGCTCCTGACCCCAGGCCAGTCGCTCTGGCCCTCAGTCCCTACCAACCTAGGGCCACACTACCCAACCCCCTGCCCACTGTCATCGTTACTGCCTTGAACGCCCATAAAGGCAATCATAGGAAACGCAAAGCCAAGGATTTCTTGCGGGCTCTAAGATGCCATGCTGGCCAAGATCCTGTTCCGAAACATATCATCACCACGCTAAGAACATGCTCCAAGCCTCTGCCATGCAGGATCACTAGCGTTTGGCATGCTGGAGAATCACAGGAATCTAGGCTCTCAACCACAACATTGCCTCCCGCGGGGCTCCAGGATTGGAAACCGCTACTCCGTCCTTTGAAGGTGCTCAGAAAGGGCTGTTCTCTGCAGTTCCTTCTGGCGTCGCATAAATCTGCACAACACTAGATCGGGTCTAATGTGACCTGAAAGAGGCTCGCTTCTTACTCTACCTGGCACCGAACCCAGCTCCTACCCAGCTGTTACAATGGGCCACGGTTACACTGTGGCAGAAGAAATGGCCCCTTTCTCCCCCAGGGCCGTAGAACACAGCAGCTGTGACCCCTGCCTTTGGCACCAGCAGTAACCACGGGGCTACCCCCAAAACGGAGCAAAGATCAACAGGAGATGGGCACACAGCCTAGGAGTGGCACCTAGACTCCGCTCGGCCCTGAAAACCAGGCCCTGCCTCGAGGGCACCTGAAGCGGGGCACACCACCACGACCTGCCACGGGGCACACCCCCTGGTTCTCCCCCGACAGCTGCCACTGACCCTTCTAAACTTAGGCGGGAGTGGATGTACTGGATCATTCTCTCCCAAGTACAGGGAAGGGCTGGGCCCGGCGCTGGCACACAGGGTCAAAGCCAGGCAGGAAGCTACAGGACGGGAGCCACGCAGGGAAGAGACGAGACTGGCCGCGCACATGCAGCAGAGCAAAGCACGCAGCTTCAGGACGACTGTCCCTGTCACAGGACAGTAACGTCCTCAGGTCTTTTCTGCGCCACACAAGGATATGCCGAACCTCACGCAAGCCTAAAGAAAGTATTTCCTCAAGCAGGTTACACTCCACCCATCTGCGGCCCGCCACGCATGCAGCCTGGGCGTCAGATCCACGCGGTCCTGGCTCCTCTTCTGGCCACGCCACCCTTTTGTTCCAGTGCGAAGCTTGCCTTTCGGTCAATTTAGGCTCGGTCAGGTCCCGACTGGCTTCCCCTTTTCCTTGTAATGGGGAAGGCCTTTGCCAACCTTCTTGGGGATTTAGTGAAAGGAGGTTTGCTGCCCAGATTAAGGCCGTCAGTAGTTCCCTCACTGGACCCGCCTACTGCGACGCTCAGAGGATGCACCTGAGAAGCCGAGCTGCTGCTGAGCCGCGGTCCACGCGGTCCACGCGGCCCTCCTTCCCCGGGCCCGAGTCACATGTCCCAGTCAACCAGGCCTGGAATCTGGGCTGGCATCTGAAGGCCGGGAGGCTCAGGAGCACCAGCCGCCAGCAGTCAGGTGACCTGGGCAGACCATTTGCCAGTGTCTGTGTCAGCAAGTTCTTCCCACCACGCACCCCTCACAACCCCCACACCCCGGAGAATGCACCGTCACGGGGCCCAAGAGCACCACGGCTCCTTCCCACACGCACCACACAAGAAGATGCTGTTTTCCCCCTTTGGGGGGAGAGGGTTGCTTTCCAACAAATCAGACTTCTCTAATTCACGCCCGCTGACACTCTGCTCCTGTGGCCCCCTTAGAGCCCCACACAGGCGAGACGCGGCCGGCTCCAGGGAGCCCAGGCGCCCCACTGCACAGGCTGTGACTAAAGGAACTGGACGTCACTCTGGCCACTTGAGAGGCATCTCTGGGTTAAAAGGTCAGGGCCAAGGCCCAAGGTCACCAACAAGAACCTCTGGAGATACCCACTGGAGAAGATGGACCCCCGTGGGTCGTCCACTCCCATGCCAGAGTCGAACAAATCCACGTGGGTAGGTCTGGCTCCCATCAGCTCCGGCCTGACCAGCCACTGCTCGCCCTGCTCCTCCCCCACCCCCTGCCTTTCCGGGTCACGCGTGGCCTCCAAGTTGTCTGCTCCGAGCCTGCCCTGCACTGCCACTCCCCACGCTGAGACTGCAAACTTACAAGCATCAGCACAGCTCCAGGTCCTGAGGCTGAAGTCCAGAGTCCCCCATCTGGCAGTCTACAGCCATCCTGACCGTGGCCAGCCTAGCTCTCCCCTGCTGCACCACTCACCCCCAGAGACCGACTTCCTCGAGAGGCGACTTCCTGCGGCTGCACCTCTGCACCCACCACTGTCCTCCCTGCCAATTAGCTCCTCCTCTCCATCCTTCATCTGTCCCCATCGCTCCAGTCAGATGTCACCTCCTCCAGGAAGCTTGCCTGGGCTCCACCCTTCAACTGATTAAGTGACCTTCCACAGGATTGCATCAGGCAAAGGCACCCTGTGAACAAGGACTCCGTGCATTCATCACAACAGCCCTTAGAAGCAGCTCCACACACAAATGCAGCCACATGCCCGACTGGCCATAACACAGGCTTGAGTGTTGTGAAACAGGGATGCGGTTTCCTCGCCTTTTGGCTCTTTAGGGAGCTGGGCGGGCACGTGGGTGTTTACCAGACACTGAAAGACTGAGCCGAGCCTGAGAACCACCACCATGGCAAACCCATCCTATGCTTTCCACAAAACACGACAGGTGTGACGAGGGGACACGCGGGGAACCGCGCCCGACAATCAGGTCGCAAACCCAGAGGCCTCAGTCGTGGCTCCTACCAGCCTGTCAGTCATAAAGCCTCGAGAGTGAATATATCCGGCAAGAGGGCAGGTGGAGGTCACGCTGGGGGCCCTCTGAAGAAAAGAGACCACAAGCTAGAACCAGAGCCGCCCTCCAGGTTCCTGTCGAGGAGTCTCCCGAGTTCAGCAGGACACTTCACACATCAGGACTGCCCACCTGCCCAGGCCAGACCTGTACCCCAGGACTACAGCAGCCGAGGCAAGAGCACTTGAGTTCAGAGCCAGCGTTGACCACAGCGAGACCAGGGCCGGTCTGGGCGAAATCCCGCTTCAAAAACCCAAACGACAATAAAAACTGTCCACTGTGCCCTCCCTAGGGGAAGCCGAGCTAGGGCGGTAAAGGATGACACTCCTGAGATGCGGGGGACAGAAGTGTCGGAAATGGACAGCCCAGGGGCTGGGACTGGAGAGAAGGTTCAAGGGATAAAGCACTTGCCACACAAGCATGAAGAACTGTGATTGATCCCCACGATCCACGAGAACAATCAGGCGTGGTGCCACGTGCTCGTGATCCCAGAAATGGGAGGGGGAGCAATCATCTGGGGCTCCCAGCTCAGTCGGCCTCGCCTAACGAACCAGCCCGAGGACCTAGTGAGACACCTTGTTTCTCTGCCGTCCTGTCTGGACAGTCACAAAGGTGATGGTTCCTGATGAACGATACCCGAGGGCAACCTCTGGACTCCACACACACACGGGCGTGCACACACGCACACGTGCAAGAGAAATGCGGCCTGCACAGTGGAAGCCTAGCAACACCGGGAGGTGCAGACCGGCCCTTCGCGAGTTTTAACGCGCTCTTGCTTCTTGGAGAGTCTGTGGTCATGCTCAGGTAGTAGGAGAGGCTAGGAGCAGCCAGAACCACATCCCACATGGAGCTTGAGGTAACCTGCGCCAAGCAGATACCGGCTAGAGCCGTCAAACACAGTAAAAGCAACACACCTGAGCCACAGACACAGTAAAAGCAACACACCTGAGGTGCATGGGCCCTTGTCCCCTGATTCCAAGAGAAGCCACTCACACGAGCTAGCCACATCATGACCCGACGTGCATGCAGTTTGCTATGGACCAAACTAAATCACTTTTGGTAGAGAGAGGCTTAGTTTCCAGAAGAGAAAGCTTAGGAGACTTTACTACTCTTAACTCTTGTTACAAACACACTGAGCACTGAATTACAATGCATCCTTTAGACCCGCCTTCAGGGGCTGGAGAGGTGGCTCAAGGGTTAAGCTTCCGTCTTGCAGGCGGAAGGTCCTGAGTTCGGATCCCAGACCCCACGTATAGACGCCGGGCGGAAGCGGGGGCGGCCTGCGCTTCTGGTCCTGGTAGGGCGGAGCCTGTGAATCCCGGGGCAGAAGGAGGTGGAGGCGTCCATGGTGGTTCGTGAGTTCGCCCGTGGTTCTACACATACACAGACAGACAGACAGACACGCGCACACACACACACATGCACGCATGCACATACACACGCACATGCGCACAATTGAATAAATAATAATAATAATAGACCTGCCTTCAAAGAGCCATGAACCCTCCGGGCCCAAAGACTGATGGGTAAGGGACAGCTGTCACTCTGATTCATGAGTCCTGCTCCCCCTGCTGAGCCCAGGAGTCCTCCATCCTGACGTTCATCTGTCACTCACTGTCCCCAACTCACAGGGTCAGACAAGGAGCCAAACAGGAAGTACTGTCTGGTCAAGGGCACATGGTCAGAACAGGGCGGCCCTGGGATCTGGAGCCTGGCGTCCATCCTGACCCTCACCAGAAAGGATTTGCCTCAAGTGCATCTATGACACTGAGCAGTCCCCTGCTCTTAACACACAGCCTGCTCGGGACCAAGGGGAACCTCCGTCTGTTAGCCATCCCTGACCCCACACCCCTCACCCCTCACCTTCTGCCAAAGAATTCTCAAACAGACTCAACGGATGCTCAGAGGCAGACAGAAACAAGCACAGGACCTGAAGTCGAGACAAGATGGCGGCAAAGCAGGTCCAGCAAGCCACGACAGCACTGCCTTATGTCGGGGAGAGACCAATCACGTGGCTGCCGGAGGGGCTTCCCAGGAGCATAGTACCCGCAGTATTATACCCTAGTACCAATACCACTACTAGAGAAGTACACTACTGAAGACATGGGCCACAGACACGTTCCCCTCCCTCGCCCACAACATGGAGGTGGCCAGCAACGGGGACACTGGATCTTTCCACCTCAGACATGCAGACGGCTGCCAGCCCGAGAAACCTCCCTCCTCTCCCAGGCCCCTGGCCAACATGAATGCCACAGCCAGGGGAATTCCAGGCGCGGCCCAGGCCTCTCCCAGCTGGGCTTTGTCCTGCAGGGCCCTTCACGCTTCAACCAGGCACAGCTAGGAAGGAGGGTGGCTCTGTGAGCGAGGGGAACAGGGCTGGGCATAACCAGTGCTCCGCGCATGCCCCCTGCGCTGGGGACACAGAGGCCCCACCGTCCAGGAGCCCACCGGGCCACCCGCGCCCTGGGTGGAAGGAACAGCATGTGGCCCAGCAGCTGTCGCCAGGGAGCACCCAGGGGACGGCGCGGCTCACAGCAGGAAGTCGGCCGCCCCTCACTAGCAGGCAGAGGAAGAGGAGGAAGCTCAGCGTGGTGGAAAATACAGGGATAAGACCAAATCCCTTTCCTCGGCAAGAGATCCCTCCAGGCAACCCAATGGGAGCCAGCCCCAGGCTGAGCAGCAAAGCCCCCCCCTCACCAGGGTCCAGCCCATGTCTGCAGGATGACCACTGGAAAGCCAGGCCTGGACATTCGCTTCTCCACACACCGGACCACACACCAGGTCCAACCACCTGGTGGCAGGAGAATGAGCCCTCACTCGCTACCACCAGCATGTATGGGCTCGGCCCGCATGGGCACGGCCCGCATGGGCACGGCACGCGTGGGTAGAGAGGCCAGCATGCTTTCTGCAGAGCCAACTCCCTGGGGCTCCAAGCCTTTCCACCAGGACCTGTCTCCCACATGGGGTAAAGAGAGTGACGCTGAGCAGTGAGCCGTCCACTGCCAGCCACTTGTGGGAGGGTGCTAAGCGCACACCAGTGGAAAGGTCAAAGGGCAGGGCTGTCAGTCACTCAAGAGTGACTGGGTGTGTGCCGCCTGGCTAGAGCACTGTAAATGGTGGTGACTGCCTGCTGGGGTCTGTGTGGGAGCAGATGGTCTTGGGGCAGGAATGAGGTTGCTGGTGAGAGAGAACACACCAGTAGGGCAAGGATTCAGGGACAGGCCTGCCCCTTTCAGGACTGGCCTGTCCGCCTTACCTCTTAGGGTAAGGATTCTCTTCCAAAAGTTTGTATGAGAAGGACAGAGAAGCACCAGAAGCCCTGGCCGAGTCTACAAAACGCAGCACGGTATGTGGGTAGGTGGGTTTCGAGTTCTGAGCTGCAACCATGTGGCTGACAGTATGACACTTGGCTGCAGACCTGAGGGAAAAGAACATGAGAATCACAGTAATGTGCTTTGATGCAAACGAATCCTTCCTCCCATGAGCCCCAGGGGAGTGCCACGAGCTGTACCTCCAGACAGTGCCCAGATGATGCTGAGCGGGAACCCGCGAGAACCATCCTGAAACCACGGCCCGAGATCTGCCATCTCCACACAGAGGAGGGTGGCTCGGGGCTAGAAGGGGTGTATGTGGTGGGGGGGGGTCCACAACTTGACCCAGTAGAATTGGGAATTAAGTGATGTCTATAGCAGACACGTCATCCGGAGATGAGAACCTTTCAGATCCTCCTTCACAGAGACAAGGCACAGTGGAAAATTCCAGAAGGTTTGCTTGGTTCCTACACAGGAAGGTCCCTCATTCCCTGCTACAGAAAGCAAGGTGTGATAGGGTCTATCCCAGTCCTCAGTTCTGAACTAATCGACCTGGAGATCCACTCGCCAGGCTGGCATCCTTACCCGCTGTCCTCAGAGCTCCGGGTAAACTGGGCTCTGGGGCCCAGGCAACCAGATTTTTTTAAACTTGCCCAGGTAAGGGCCGGTGAGAAAGGACAACTGGCCACACAAGCCTGGGGACCTGAACTGCACCCTCAGAAACCACAGAAAGCCCACTTCGGTAAAATCTGTGCTCCTGGGGGCTGCTGGAGACAAAGACCCGCCTACAAGCTAGTGGGCAGCTAGCACAGGGAACACAGGGCCACAGAAGGAGAGGCGCTTACTTCAGTCAGGGGAGGGGAGGACTGACAACTGACGAGCAGATGTCGTCCTCTTGATTTCCACGTGTACTGTAGCACGCGTAACGAGAGGCCACCGATGCACAAGCCCAGAGCAGAGTCCCGGCCTTCCCCACGCACTCGTTAGGGACAGAAGGGGCAGCAGACTTGGGCAGGTGGGCAGCAGGCTGAGGTGGACACTTCCCAACTCATCCGAGGACCAGACCGTCAGATCTCGTGACAAAGTAAGGAGTCTCCGCGAGGCCCTCCCCGGGTCACCCCAAGTTCCCCAGTGCTGGAAGATGCGCATTTGTGTGCTATGATTACTTCAGACATGTAAACAAAATACGATATTGTACAAATCTGCGTGGGGGCAGGCACCACAACATAACTGACTTTGAGACATCTGAATTACAATGAAAAAATTTTTTAAAAGTCCACAAACTGTTGGAACCACTTTTAACAATCTGTTGAACGGAAAACCGGAATCTGAACAAATGGTGATGTTGCAGCTGCCAGATTTATTTCCTGTTTCCCCCAGAAGGTCACTGGGAATAATTATATTTTCTTGTGAATCTGTCTTTTGTAAGTATGAAGCAAAACAGTTCAGTCTCCCTGTGCAAGCACCGCCTTTGGGCCTGCAGACGATTCAGTTCAGAATTCAATCAAAAAGAAAAAAAAAAAAAGAGAATCTGGGAGGGAAAAAAAGCAGTTAAAATTTGTAAGTTTCCCTGCGGTGTTAACAAGACTAAACAAAATTTATGCTCTGAGATAAAACAGAACCCAGTGCCTCCTGCTTGTGACACCCGACTGATAGCACAGTGTGGGGGGGGGGGAGCAGGCTCCTTGGTGCTGCGGGGCTTCTAGGCCTGCCTCAGCTACCGGCAGGCTGTGAAGGCTGGAGTGCGTGCAAAGGCCCAGGGAGCACCTTCCACAGTGGCCGTGGACACAGCTGGGTGTCTCTCCCCCACATGTGCTGCTTTACACTAACACTGGGGGAGAATTTGTTTCTTGGCCTAAAACCTAAGAAGGAAAAAAGCGAGAGCAGGAGTCAGCCGGTCCCACGGTCAGGGGTCGGATGGGCTGTTTACCAACACCATGGGCTCTCGCCCTCCTGAGAATGGGGGGGGGGGAGAATCCCTGGGGGCTCAGAAGCCTTGAGGATGTGGCTTCCACGGATGTCCCCGCGCGGTCTGGACACGCGGCCCCCATCCCCCAAGGAAAAGAGCCCCCACAGCAGGAGACAGGGAGAATGGTTAAAGAAAGGGGGGTGCCTGTCACACTTCTCTGTAACCCCTGACGTGATGTGAAAGTCTACAAGGTAGACCCTTTGAAATGCAAAATCTCCCCCAGTCCTTCAAATGTGTTTTTATTTTCTCGGGCTCCTAAGGCTGCTTTCAGATCCACCCACCAGCATTTCCCCTCTCAATCAACATTTAACAACCCCTACCACAAAAAAAAAAAAAAAAAAAAAAAAATCAAGGACATCTCTATTTTTCCCCCAATAAAGCTCAAGCATCTCCATTCAATTCTAGGGGAGGAAAAACAAAAACCTCGTCCTAAGCTGCTGCCTCCCAGCCTCCCTCCAAAACGCCCTGCAGCCAAGTTTCTCCCATCTCAGCAGCAAAGCCATAATTGCGAGCAAGCGAGCAAGCACTTTCTTAGACAAGAATCCAGGTTCCCTCTGACCCAGGTCTGTTAAGATCAAGACAGGCACCAATTGAAACCACAAACCAAAACTTACAAAGCCCAAACCTTCCCCCCCAAACCACGTGCATAGGAGGTCTGGATTAAGTATCAAAGAAGGTACCTTAAAACAATATTGTTTGGCAAAGAAAATCACTTCGCTATAAGAAGAACCCTAGGGAACGGTAAATTGCTTTTGAATATAGACTTTTCAGTGGCGTGGTCATTAATCATGTTAATGTAAACTGCACTAAAACAAAAATTTTCTAAGCAAGTCTCAGGGCACATCAGCATATCTAAGCCTCTGGGTTTGTTTCCAAAGTTCACATCCCAGCAAGCAATGAAGCTACTGTTAATGGGGTCAGCTATTACTGAGCAGTCCCCAAGCCCGACACATAATAAAGGTGACAGGGTTGTACAGAAAGAACCTTCATAAAGTTAGGCAGGAAACAAACAAAGAAATTAATCAGTGCGGGAGAGGGAATCCACGAGAGCTTGGAAAAAGTATATTCATAGGACAAGTTTGAACAGCAACTCCCCCTGGACAATCAGATGTTCAGGGAAGGAGGGACAAAGACTAGTCACATCACTCCCAGCACCCGGTTTTGTAGGGTGGAGAACGGGGCAGCAGCTGGATGGGGCGAAGAGGAATGGAGCCCAGCACAGCTAAGCTGTGCTGAGCCCGGACCCAGCCATGTTGGCAACAAACCGGTTCTTTCAAGAGAGGAGGAGTTGAACAAGGACAGCTGCAGCTAAGCAGAAGCTGAGAGGCAAAAACCTCAGGGGGAAAGCCCTGAGACCAGAGTTCTCCCCTGAAGTTAAAACAAAAACAAACCGCCCATGGGCTCTGCAGGACGAGTTGGTCCACTAACGCCCACCCTCCCTGGCTGGATCAATTAAAGACAGTCCCTTCACATCTGGTTTCCATTGAAAACCAAAACTTGTACTATCAGCATATTACACAACAAATTGTGCCTGCGGGTTTCTTTTAGTTCACATCAGAGGTGTGCAC
Source organism: Typhlomys cinereus (assembly GCA_023101885.1). Taxonomy (NCBI): domain Eukaryota; kingdom Metazoa; phylum Chordata; class Mammalia; order Rodentia; family Platacanthomyidae; genus Typhlomys; species Typhlomys cinereus. The sequence goes on along the minus strand of JALPQD010000840.1, from coordinate 282,028 downwards.
GGTGTGCTGATGGGGGTCTGTGCGGATCTGAGCATTTGCCTATTTCACTCCTTTCACAGGGCAAAAGCAAGAAGTTTTCCATACAGAGTACCATTTAACTCCAGAAATCATGTTCCCTGAAGGTGGCCGCAGCCTTCGGTGTCCACTGATGGAGTAGCGGGGGAGAAAAGTGTGCTTTTTAAATTTATTTTTATTCTTTAGAGTTTCACACACAAATATGATGAATTTGTTACTTTCCCCTTAAGGGATGTGCTTTCACAAGCGCTCCGCAGCGTCCTCTGCTGCCAGCTCCCAGTATTAGACACAGACCCCCTTCAGAAGGGGAAGAGTGGGCTGGCCCTCACTGGGCCCCCTTCTTGGGTCAGGCGCCCCCCCTCTCCTGCTCCAAGGACCCATTTAAAGACCGAGCAGGCTTCTACAGAACCAGAGGGACGGGAGGCCAGAGGATATGAAGTGATCCACAGTGGGCAAGGAAAAGACTGAAAGACAGAAAACCCAGGAAATAATAGCAAGGCCTCTGTGAACTTGTCAGGTGAGCGCCGCCATCACCAAGACAACGAAGCACCGCAGGCTTTTTCCAGAAGAACTTTATGAACGAACCTCTAAAATGCTATGATGTGCAACGTGCCCTTAGCCGAAAATCAAGGGGCGGGAAGCTGATCAGAATCTTCGGGGCTGGCGCTGGAATACTCTCCTTGCCCTGCCTCTACCTCTGCGCAAGGCCTCTGCTGACTTTTAGGCGCTACTTGACTTCGACGTTAAAATGATTTCATCAAGGTGCTCTTCTCAGGAAAACAGCAAGTCCTTGAGCAAAAGTATTCAAACATCTGGGAGAAAAATCCAAGCTTTCCCCAAGTCTCTCCTATTTCTCGCCTACCAGAGCATCTGCAAACCAACACGCGTGCCCGGGGCCACAGGCTGCGTGAGGGCACCTAGAGCTTACCACACGCATACATCACAGCCACCAACCCTGAACTTATGACCCAAACCTTCTTCACTGTTGGGTGGGCCATTACCTGGACAAATCGCTGCTTTTTACCAACCTGGATCACAGTAAAATGAAGAGGGAAAAAAACCTCTAGACCCGCAATTCAGTATCAAAACCTAAGTGAAGTAAGTCCTGCTAAATGGACACATTAAAATGAAACCAAAACTCTCCCAGTCAGTAATACCAAGTTTCATGAGCAGGTGGACTCCATTCCTTCCCCAAGTCCTCAAACCAGGTGGCAATCTTTTTCATCTAGAGTCTAGGATCTGGAGTGAGGAGGGACCTCCTACGGCCAGTGGGGGCTGCGAGGAGCACATATGCTAGCTAGTGTGTCATTTGGAAGTCTCAGAGCATGCAAGACGCTTCTCCGGCTTCCCGGGCCAATAAACAATGCCATTCCAACTCCTGCAGCAGTCAACAGAAAACAGCCCCCTTTCTCCACCACTCAACAACTCGACACACATCTGTTCCTGTTGAACAACCATCATCCTGGATCCATCTGCACCGGCTGCTGCACCGCGGAGGCGGCAGCACAAACGCCCGGTCCCCGGCCTGGCGGAATGCAGTGCATGGCGGGACCACCTTCCCAACACCACCAAGTCCGGACTCTACCGTCTGGAAGACTCGGAGTGTGGCCTATAGGAGGCAGAATCCCATTCATCAAATGCTGCAAAGAGCTTTTCTTTGTTCACCATGGTACTAAGTACAGTACGTGTTAATAAACCCGGACGGTCAGAGGGAGCAAGCCAGGCATCAAAGGGTGCCTGAAGTCTAGGGACCCAAGCAAGTCTGCCCGCGACACTCGTGCTGCTCCAGGGTCGTCTGGCACCAGGAGCATTGTTCCCCAAGTCCGGGATAGGGAAGAGGAGCTAGTGGGGGTGGGGATGGGTGCCCGAGAACACTTGGGGCAACGCAACCACGGACTCACCCCGGATTGTGGGTTTCCTTTCCTCTTTCGTCCCTGTCTCGCCCTGAAAAGTCCCGAATTGGGAGACTCCCACCGGCTTGCGATTCAAGGGCTGGCAAAAATGTGACTCGACCAGTATCCCTGGGACGGACAGCCCTCCTCGCCATGTGCAAAAGCCATGCCGGCACGGGCTCGCTACCCCCTCCAACATCCCCCCCATACACCTCCCCGCTCTGCAAGCCCTGGCCGTAGCCACCTCGCGGGCTCCCGGCTCCTGGGACTGATTGCCCTCTCACCCCCATCGGACCGCTCGGGCCAGTCGGGCAGCCTTACAGCCGTCCGCTGCACGCCCGCATCCCAAAGGGTGGCGGGTGCAAACTTCCGCGAACAAAAGAGTTGTCTGCAAACGATGCGGAACTTCGGGGCGAGCGAGGCCACCCCGCTCCTGGGGCTCGAGCCCTCGCTGTTGCCACCAACGGGACTCAAGTTGAGACGCAGAGAGGGGGACACTTCGGGGCGCAGGCGTCTCCGAGCCCTCCTGGCCGACTCCGTCCCGGGAGCACAGACTTTTCTGCAGCGGCCAGGTTGGCTCGTCCCCTGCCCGTGCGCTGACAAGTCTCAACGCCTGCACAGGGCGAGCGAGACGGCGCCCGCAGCAACCACCCGACCCAACACCTAACAAGGAGACGGGCACGGGGGAGGGAACCAGTTCGGCGCGCACCCAAGCGGGGCTCCCCCCAGCCGGCCACTGGGGCGCACTCGCAAGGGGCCCCTGCTCCCAGCCAGCCCCCCAGGCGCCGCCGCCCGGCCCGGGGTCCCTTACTGTGCGCGGCAGACGCTCCGGGCACGATCCCCGGCCGTCACCGCCGGCGCTCGCCAAGTCGTCCGCGCTGCCCGCCGCGCGCACGCTCCGCTGCCGGCGCCGAGCGCTTTGTACCGAGCGGCTCCCCGGGAGGAGGAAATCGACTTGTCACTTCCTGAACAGTTTGCAACTCGTCCCTTTAACCGGTCCCGACCAGGCCGCCCGCGTCCGCCGCCGCGGGGCCGCCCGACCGCGGCTGCGTGAAGGCGACCCGGCGCTGTGCGGGCGGCGGCGCGGGCCCCGGCGCTCGGCGGCGGCGTGCGGAGCCGCGTGCGGCGGCCGTGCAGTGCGCGCAGCCGCCGGTGGGCGGGGAGTGGGGGGGTCGCGGCGCGCGCCGGCGGAGCTAGAGGGCGTCCTGCGAGCCGCGCCGCCGAGGCCCTGCGGCACGGCAGTGGCCCCCGGTCCCGATGCTACCGCGGCTGCCCTGGCCCGGGCCAAGAGCTGCGCCGCTGCTCTCCCCGCCTCCCGCACGCCGGCCGGGGCCGCCGGCCGCGTGGGCTGCAGACGCCCAGCTTCCGGGTTTTCAGGCGCTGGCATTAGGAGGAACGCTGACTCGGGGGCGCCCGGAGAGCCGGCGACCTGGGGGACGTGGGTGTCAAGACACTTGGGGATAATACAGCGCTGTTTTCTAATTCGGGGCGAGATGGGAAGAAAGGGATGCCACTTCAGAAGTCACATCCAAATTACGTGACCGGGCGAGGGAGGAGTTGTGGTTGCTGAGCAGGGGCAGAGCATGTTTGGTTCTGTAACTTTAGGATGTTGACTCAAGTCCAGGAATGTACCCCGATAGAATACGCAGACTATTTTCATTGTGCGGCTCACCTGGGGGAGGGGACTGTTTGCCTGGTGAAATGAAGCCCTAGATTTCCCATTACTCCTTCCTGCCGATGTATGTCATTTTACAGATCTTGCATCCAAAACGATTTTGTAAAAGGTTTTTGAAAAAGAATGCCCTATGCCTAGTTTGTGTTCTCCTTTGCCAAAAAAACAAAACACCTCATTATTTTACATGGATTATGTCTGCGCCATTTCAATGGTTCTATTCATAAATCAGGAAGCTTTTTCTGCTGCTTCTAGGAACGTTTAATTGGTTTTAATCCAGTGTTTCAATCCCAGTATCAAACAGAAATGAACAATTAACTTTTTGAGCTTGTATGCACTTGGGAAGCTATTATATTTCATGGCTGTGGCTGAAATATTTTAGCTTGTCACGACATTGCCCCTACTCTCTGTAGAAAAGCATGAACTAACATCTTTCACACTAGCCACAGCTCACCCCGCGAGCCTCTGACAAGAATGATGTGGTCATCACAAGGAAGTAAGAGCTATTCACGGCAAGTAGAGGACTGAATCAGATCACATCCAAGGAAGCCAAAATACACTAATGTAAGATACAAAAATGCTCATATCTTTATCCATATTTTACTCAAAATATGTGTCAAGGACCCACTTGGAAATCATTCAGAAGCAAGCATGATCCCAGGCAGGCAGAAGGGACGATCTGAAGAGGCGACTGCACTTAACCATCCTTCCCCCCAAAGCCATCTTATCGCAGAATCTACCGGGCAGCTTTGAGAGCTTTAAGGATACAGTTTAATTTACTAACTTTTATTAGGAGGCCTCGAGTGACTGCTGCTGGCAAACATTCCGTTTATCCTGCAGTTACTGGTTCACCGGGTCAGCTTAAAAAACACGATGCCAGAGGTCCCGAGCCTGGAGACAATTATTGCGGCCATTACTCTTGTTGCCTGCAGGACAATTTCAGACTCACAAAATCCCAAAGATGAGGGTTACTAGGGCTCCTCTGCTCTGACACCTCCTTTTCCAACCCCAAGCAGCCTGTTTTTCTGGTTCTGAGTCTTTCCTGACATTGCTGAGGACTAACATTCCTGCTGACGAGTAGAACTAACCAACGCAGTTGTTTCTCTAAATCTGACCCTTGAAAGACTAACGGTATTCACATGAAGGCCTCTGTCAGTCCTCCGCACTGCAGGCTCTTAGCACCCGTGCTTCCCAACACACCACTTGATGGCTCTTTAATATAAAAGTCCTGCCCTAAAGGTTTCTGTGGTAAAGTTTTGCTCAATTCAGAAATATAGATATAAATCCAGTCAAACTGAATTTAAGACTAGGTAGGCAGCAACTGGGAAGGGGGGAAGGGAGGGAAACTAAACTGTCTACCTTTGTTCAATCCTAAACGGCCAACCAAATCAGAACCAGATTTAGAGTACAACCAGACACCAAAACACGAATTCATAGGCCACTTTAGAAATAAATGCACAAATCCAAAAAACGGCCACTTGTAACTTTGCCACTATCTTCAATAAACACTAACCTGATTAAGCCGTGGAACGCCCCAGGAAGTATAAAATACAGGGATTACTTAGTCTCTCTGTTACTCCAAGGTCAGTATGAAACCCAGGAATAAAGCACAGCAAGGCTGACTCTTTGGCTTCCTGGCCAAAGGAAGACGAGCAAATACAGGGCTGCCTGTGTGCCGTGCATGCATCTGTAGCCACTGTTGGGAAAAGTGACATCGAGCATGGCCCTGTTACAGCTCCCCCACGTTAAGCTTAAAGCTCTTGAGCAACAAGAGACGCTAAGGGTGTATTTTATTAAGAAAGGGTGTAACCAACTATAACTTGTATCAACAAGCTAATAAAAGTATTCGCCTAAGCACATTTGTGCAGAGGAGGGTAAAGGTTGGGTTTTGATAGGCGCTAAGGAGTGTCTGAGGCAGTTAGTGGGTGTTTTATTTTTATGCCTTTAGAACCAGATAAATGTGATGTTCAAACGACGAAGAGCTAAGCTTTGAAGTCTGAGCAAGTGCCAGTAAATGTTCCGTTTCATGTCTGTCTGCATCTATCTATGCTTCTAAATGCCACTGAAGAATCATAAACTGGTTTGAGAGGACAGCCACAGTAAGAATTTTAGACTAACAAAGTGAACCAGCAAATGTCAGATGTGTTATACATTAGGCCCAGCAGCAGAATGCAGATGCGTGTAAACCAACCCCTCTATTCAGTGTCTGAAAGCCTCTCCTCTGTGTCACAACTGTTGCATTAAAAGCCAGTCATTCACATTTCACACTGTTCTTTCCACATCTGAAAAGACCTTTTTTTCAAGCAAAACCTTTTAAAACTGCTCATAATAGATTATGGGAAGACAGACATCACCAAATCCACCTGAAATATTTTCAAAGGGATTGACTACTGAAAACGAGTTGGTAGAATATACTTCTTTGGAAAATACAGAAGTTTTGCAACTATAGACCAAAACTCTGAGCCTGTCATGGAGGAAATTTTCATGTTGGACTTACTCAGAAAAATTAATTCCATAACTTTTCCCATTTACAGCCCTGACTCTTAAGCATTCTACAATACACTAATCCTATTCTTGCCTGTCCTTTTTATAAGTTAGGAGCTCTGGGTCTAACATACATGTGGTTGTACGTACATATTTGCCTCTTTAAGAAGCATTTTGGTTCCTGAAGAAAAAACAAACAAACATTTTTTTGGCCCACACATAAAACAAATTTATTTCCACTGAAAAATAACCACAGCAGAGAATTTAATAATAGCAATCTCACTCCTTTGACAGAAAACGGAGCGGACTGCAGAGGGATGACTAGTGAAATCAGCACATGTGAAGTTGCCCAGCTTTGGAGGCGATGTCTAGCACCATTGAGGTAAGAAGGCAGCCAGCTGGGCTGGCATTGTGCACCACAAAGTGCGGGTGGTAAGCCTTCGTCCTGAACACAAACGCTGGTTTCCAAGTTGGCAGGGGCTGAAAACACCGCAAATGTCACGCTTGCAACTCACTAGATGAGGAGCTTTGGTGAAGCCAAGCTCAAGCTGGAGAGAACAGAGCAACCGTTGAAACTTACTTCAATTAGATGTTGCCTTTGGGGGAAGGGGTTAAGAGTGGCTGTTATATGCTGCAAGAAAAGAAAAGTTTGAAAAGCAGACATCAAAGCCTACTGAAAGCCAGCAAAAAAAGTAAGAGGACTTTCTGCTACCTACACAGTTACCAGCATGAGAAACCGGACCAAGCCAAATGTACTAGCCAAATGTTAATAGTAAGGTCAAAAGCATAGCCCTTGGTCTATCAACTGGACTGTCACATGGCTGCCACTATGACATGGTTGGTTGTTGCTCCATCAAATATAGCTAAAAACAAGTCACAATATTTTCATCTTGCCATATGCTCAGACAAATATTTCATCTGTACTTGGAGGCTGTATCTGTTACCTTCTGCAAATGAAAAACTATTTCAACTTTTTTTCTTAGCTATTCTTTAGAATTCATATTTAGGATTTGAGATCCAAATCCAAACGATCTGCCATGTAAGTCACCATCTTGAAAAAAACTATTTGTACTCTTATCTTTATTGATATGCTCAACACTGCTGTCACCTGGGGGCTGCAGTTAGTGCAATGACTCACAACTGGTCAAATGCTGGGAAAAAGTGATTGTTGAGTGCTCAGACCTAAAAGGCTTAGGGAACACCACAGAAGAGGAAGAGGAAGAGGGATGGAAGAGCTGGGGGGGGGTGGCCCTGTGCTGTCTTAACACAGCAACTGTGGTCACCACACTCAGTGGCCCCATCAACACTACAGTGTGAATGCTGGATGATTATTGGGGCTCACAGGACCCATGCACCCTGAGGAGCTATTTGCAGCTAAAGGGAAGCGGCTTTCTTCAGCAGTAGAGCTGCTATTGGCTACCATGTCCAGTAAACAACCCCCACCCATGCTCATAAGCGATCCAATCGAACTCAGACATGAAAGTGGAGGGGCCCTTGTTGGGAAGAAGAGGGGTCTCTGTATGAGTGGGGAAAAAAGGGCATTGGGGTAAAAATTATCAAAATGCATTATATACATATATCATCAAAGATGATACAATTACAAATTAAAAATAAATACAAATTAAAATAAATACAATGATTTGAAGAGTCTCCACACTAGATAGGGCTGAAGCAATCATAATAGGACTTTGCATGCCCTGCGCCATGTCCGTCACACTATTGACCTCACAAAGTCTAACATCGGCTAAAAGCACCAAGATCCTTGGAGGCAAGGGATTGATGGCCACAGTAGTGTTCCTATGCTTAAGGGGAACACGAGAAAGGGTTCAGGGAAATGCCACTGGGTCCTTTTACGTCATCAGAAAGGAGGACCAAGAGGAGAGTTAGGCATACGCAATAAAGGACTCTCTGGGAATTGGGGGGGGAGGTACTGGGAGATGGGGAGGGAGGGAGGGGGAACAGGGGGTTCAGGGGGAGGAGGAGGGGGGAGGGAACTGGTCTACCTATTAAGTTTGTATGAGCGGAAATAATAATAAAAATGTTATAAAAAAAATAAAAATAAATAAATAAAAATTAAAAATAAAACTCCTGCTATTCCTTCCTATCACAATTTCATTTTCATTAGGTACAGAAGAAACTGAAAAAATGTATTGTGATTTCAAAGAGCTTAAATGTTCAATCTAAAGATTGAATCCTTACAATCTAAATGTCAGGGAAATTTTGTCTGGGTCAGCGGGTAGAACATTCTTGGGTGCTGTGATTTCTTCTCAATAGTTTTTCATCTGTTAGAAGGCCTTTTGTTTGAATTCACATCATGATCACGCTAGGAGAAACCAATCCAATCTGTACTTTTGTGTTTTTTATTCTTTCCTTCCAGTTTTGCATGAACTACCTTGCAGCTATAGTATGGTGACGTCTACAATATAAAGTAACGGGTAAGAGGACACTTCTATTTTGCAAGCTAATATATAGCTCCTTCCACTTTATAAAGGATCAAACAAGTTCAAGACTTGGTAAGAATTAGGTAGGTTGATCACTACACTGTGAAACCAACTTATATAAAGAAGTGCAAGCCTGATTATGCCCTGTTCTAAAAAGATATATCTGACTGACTCATCTTCATACACATACAACGTTCTCAGATTGGTTCAGTTGGGCATGGTGGCACATGCCTATGATCTCAGCACTTGGAAGGCTGAGGCAGCCAGGACTATATATGAGGCCCAGTCTTAATGGAAGGTTCAGAAAGTAAAATTTACTGCTGGGATTGGTGGCACATGTCTACAATTCCAGCACTAAGGAGGCACAGAAAAGATAACCTCTTGAAATTTGAGCCCAGTCTAATGTACATAGCAAGACTTTGTAAAAAAAAAAAAAAAAAAAAAAGCTAAAATCTGTTGGGGTTAGCTAGAGAAAACAGCAGGACTCTAGTCCAGTATTTCCAGCCACATCAGGCACCTACAACATTGAGACAGTAACATAACCAACAGAAGTTTACAGAAGTAAATCGGAAGAATCAGACGGCTTCTCAACTAGCACAAGCAGGTGACTTGCTGCACCGTTCAACACTACTATCGGCTACAGTATGAGCCCAGGATAAGCTAGATAAGCTGCTGACAGCACATTACTCGACATCAAAATACCACGTACACTATTAACTTACAGCAGGAAAAGAAATATGACTCACCGATCAAAGAAATCAACCCTGGATGATGGTGGGTGGGGCCAGTTAAATGTCAGCCCACTGCTTCATCCAGCTCAACAATTCTCACTGCACCTACTGCTAAGGCGTAGCTGCCAAGGTTCGTCTTGGGTCCCTGCTCCGTGCCCCTGGCACTCAGACACATGAAGGATGGACACAGCACATGTGTCCTTTTGTTTTCAAGGTAAATGTGCTCACAGTGACCTTCTGCCCCTTACACCTGTGTGTGTGATCTTTGGGAAAACAGCTCTCTTCCACCAGGTGGGCTTCTAAGGAACCAAACTCAGGTGGCCAGGTTTACAAGTGGGCACCTTACCCACTGAGCTAACTGGCTGTCAACCCCTTTTTTGCCACATTTATTACATAGAATTACCACGTGAAACAGACAATGGTGAGTCTGAAGGGTTTGCTTCTGATGCTTATGGAACCGAGTACAGGCATCTTGGGAAAATCTTCTGGTGGTAGCCAATCCTCAGTTCTTTACACAAAAAGGGGCTGAATGAAGCACCCCTCCTAGCTAGAGACTAAGAAGGTGTCTGCTACACAGTCTATGCTAAACACTCTCTCTTACTTTAGCTACCATTCCTCTTCCTCGATCTCATTTAGTCACTCCTATAAGACAAATGTCTTTCCTAGGAGGGGAACACATGAACTTGGTGGCATAACCCGTTTCAAAGAAATGTACAGGAGGAAACCAATCTTAACTAAGGATCTAGCTCATGTGGACACTGTTAGCACCTCTCCAGGGTGGAGAAGTAGCTCAGTGCTATAATTCTAGCCTCATATGCACAAGGGGCTGGGCTTATTCCACAACACCCCCCCCCCCAAAAAAAAGTAAAAAGAACTAAAACTGTATCTATTTTGTCAACAGGATAAGCAGTTACAACACAAACTGAGAGCAGGTCAAGGCAGAAGATGCAAAAGGCAGATCCAAAATCTAGAGCAGGCCCGGTGAGCGGAGCAGAGAGCAGGCGCCTGGAAGCCCGGGGCTGTGAGGCTCATCTGTGCGTGGCCCAGAGGAAGCAAACCAGGGTGATCCTTCAGATCACCCTGACTGCCGGGAAGCCTAGTGTTGATCTCGGTCATCCCACAGTAAAACGGAAGCAGACTAAATAAATCGTACAATGCTGAATTTACTGGTCAAATCTTCTCTATGGTCAAGTAAGTACTAACTGAATAATCAAACGCATATCAGAGATAATCAGTCACTCAGGTCTAGCTTAACAACGCACACACAAGTTTTTCCTAGTCTGAAAAATAGTCATCTGATTATTTCAAAAATTTTATTATACATATTCCCATTTTTCATACATAGACACTTTGATAAAAGAGCCAACAAATTTCCCAACAACTGACGTTTAGAAAACGGAGTATTTGACATTCCCCCATACCTACTAGAAATATTTTTATAAACTTTTTCCCTCTATTAAATCTCAAATTTCAAGAATTTGGGTAGAATGCTAGATTTTTTCTTAAAATCGTATGTTGAACCCCTAACTCCAGAGCACAGTATTTGTGGGTTAGCCCTTTGTGAAGTAATCAGTTATATCAGGTCCAAGGGCGAGGCCCTCAGAACAGGATTGAGCCCTTACATACAGGGAAACCCCGGCGAAAGCCTGTTCCCTTCCCTTCTCTTAGCACATTCAAGGTCACGTGAGCACACAGGACACAGCAGCCGGGAGGAGGCACTCAAATGAACACCCCTGCAGCACTTTGATTTTGGAATTCTAGACTCCAGAACTATCACAAAAAAACAAACTGTAGGTAGCTGAAGCCACCCGGTCTACAGTATTACATTGTAGCATCTGCACTGCAAAGGTAAGAAAGAACTTACAAGATCAACTACTGAATGCCCTTGACTTAATGAGAAAAGAACAGTCATTTCTCTATGTCTGATCTCTTTGGTAGTTACTTTATATTATTACATAAGAGATATTTTTTAATTAGCACTTAGAATCAAGTCCAGGGCTCTGAGCACACCAGATGGGTGCTCTACCATTAAGCTACCCTCTGAGCCCACTCACCATATTTTAAAAATAAATTATCTAAGTTATTAAATGAAAAGGTCCGAGATCAAGTCAAGCAAACTTCGAGTTCAGGAAACACTCTGTCTCACTGTTCTAAGTCTGCAGTCAGGTGGGCTGAACAAAGTGATCTGCCACTTCTGGTCATGCAGCATCTCTGCCGCGGAGCTTCTGAAAGGAGACCCTGGCCCACCAACCGAACAGGCCTCTGGGGAGCACAGGCTGTTATTTCATGGGGAGCTAAGGTACACGGATGATTACTTTTTAGTTAACCAACAACTACAACAATTGGCACTTAACAACCATAAATCCATGTGGAAGTTTGGCTGACTCTTGAGCAAACTATATTCTCAATTATTTGACCCAAGAAGCTCTCTCCTAGGGACCAGCGCTCTCCTGCGCTTATTCTCCTGCACTTGCTGTGGCTTGCAGGGGGACGAAGAGCCCCACCCTGAGGGCCTTCCTCAGGAAAATGCTTCTCCTAATGCTACTCGCATTCAAAACAACAGCAGAAAAGCCACTTCACTGAAATGCAAAAGGTCCTCAAAGCTCTAGCTATTAAGAATTTGACATGTAAGTTTTCAGTCACTAAGCTTTGTTCACGGCTCTTTAATGAAGAGCTGTGGGGGTCTATTAAATACCATATTCCGACTTTTCCCACTCAAACTGCAACCAGGCTTCTCACTGAGAACATGGAAGAAAAGCCTAATATCACTGCTTCAGTGCACTTAAATGTACTTCATGACCCAAAATCAACAGAGAAAGTGCTAGATGCTGTCACTGAAGGCGGATATGGAGCAGAAACTGCTCTTTCCTCTTGCCTGGCTCCTCTGAAATCCATGGCTGGAAATCATCCCAACACTTTTTTTTTAGCCAGGATGTACTAAAATTAGATGGGAACAAAGGCCTGACATTTTCCTGTTAGCAGAGGGTTAGGAAGCAAACGTGAGCTTGCAGCACCCACATGCATCTACATTTAGAGCCCACCCTCTCTGAGGCAGTGACAGACAGCCCCACCCCAGTGACGTTCTGTTCTGCTCCCACCCCTGGCAATAAACCGCTTTGCCCAGGGCAGCCAATAGAGTCACACAGCTCACAGCGACCCCAGTCAAAACAGTACCTTCCTGCTGCTCTCTATGCCACTCTGCAATCCACAGACCTGCTGGGTCTTATGTAAACACTCATGGCTTTGAGGAAACAGATAGATAATACTTGTTTTTTTAAAGAAGCTTCCAAATGGCGAGCACAATAAAGATCACTCACTAAAATATTCACAATTTGTTGATCAGTAACGACAACACACATGTAAAAAGAATAACATGGAAGAGGTTTATCATCTTTTTTCAGGAAAACGAGAAAATTGTTTCTCCTGAAAAATGTAGATCTGGCGTTTTTCTACCTTCTAATAAGCTGGGCAAGTAATTTGCAAATACTTTAAGGCACAATTGTTGCTTCTTTTTGAGCCTTTCTCACAATGGTATCAGCATGACAAAAGTGCATTCCAACAGCCTCCACATCCCGGTTTTGAAGTTCTACTCCATAAAAGCAGGATATTGATACATTCATGTCCTGGGAATTATTCCTATCTTTTTAATTTAGTTTCTCTGGGCCTAAGCTACGGTCCACACAGTGAAAGCTCAAAATTCAGCTAGAGAAGCCTTTTAATGATTAGTCTAACTCTCTGTTATAAAGACTTTGAAAACTCAGTAAGTACCGACTCAAGCTCTCTTTTTTCCTGCTCCTGGAGCCCATCTTGACATCTAAGCTGGAATGAAAGATCTTTCAACAACACTCCAGGGATTTTGCTAAGGTCATATTCAATCATTCATTAGACTTTGTACGGTGGCTTTTCAGAATTCCATTGCAGAGCTAGTTTTATTCAGCATGCATGTAGCCTGTGGGCTTGGGTATTTGTCTGCTTAATGTTGAGTTTCATTTCTATGCCCCTAACATAGGCATCCATCAATTGACCAAAGAATTTCAAACTATTCTTTCACTTTTCTAACAAATTGCATGGTGTGTATGAAGAATAAATTAGCATTAATTTTCTCCATTAACTGTTAATAAAACATGTCCCTGCACTCTCCCTCTATCTAAGGACACCTCTGTTTTCTGCCTAACCAAAAGAAATGAAATGACAAGGATTTTCTAATTTTTTCCCCACCACACAACTGTCTTTCAATCTAATATGCTCTCTGCTTCCCACGATCAAGCTCTGGTCATGGTTGTCTCCTTCCAGTAAATATACCTGGCAAAGCTTTCACAGCTTACTTACCTGCCCTACAATTAGCTGAAGCGGTTACTACCGTGGTCTCTTGCTCTCAAAGCAGAGACATCTCTGCAGCACACACACTGTAGTTCAGAGACAAAAACGGGAAATCAAAACACAGGTCCCTGCCCTAGAGACAAAATGACTGTTCAGAGTTGCTCATATTTTCAATGCAAGTCACTGGTCACAGAAACAGATACACACATTTATCCACACGTCTCTACAAACACAAATCTATAAAACAAATTACTTAAGAGAATATAAATGTGAGCAAGATGTAGTGGTGCGCACCTGTCGCCCCAGCACTTGGGCGGTCTCCAGAGGCAGGAGGGTCAGGAGTTCACTGTCACCTCACCTACATATGGAGTTCAAGACCTGCCTGGATTATGTGAGCCTTTGTGAAAGAACAGAAGAGGAAGAAGACGTAGAAGAGGTGAAAGGAAGAAAGAAGAGGGGAGGGGACGAAAGGGAAAAAGAGGGGAGAGAGAGAAAATAATCACGTAGGTTACTCAAAAATTAAGATTTCAGAAATAATAATAATAATAATAAAAAGAAAAATAAATAAAAATAGGAATTATTTTAAAATAGAAAAAAAATTAAGATTTCTCCTCCACTCTGTATGAAAATGAGCTGGGATCAATATGCAGTACTGCATTTAGTGCATAGTAATTTAAAAATAGTCAACTGAAGCATGTTGTTCAAGAAAAGATTAAGCGTCTTTTGTGAATGTTTGGCTCCCTTTCCCCCCTAAAATAAAACAGGAGATTGCGTGCTTATCACAGATGAAGGGAAAAACAAGCTGGCTGCTGCTACAATGGGGAAAGACATTCTGTACTTATTTTAAACGCCTGCAGTCAAGCTGCCAAGAGTCATGTCAGGTTTGAATTTCATAAACATAAATGCCAGCCTCAGAAAGAAACTCTAACTTTTGCACCTGGCTGAAAATAAAATGTTCTAAAAACTTTCTATTTGTTAACTGGTGGCAACAGCCCATTCAGGCCTAGATCCCTTTGGATGTCCAGACGTGCGACCTCTGCACACAAGGGGCCTCTTGGGCCAGGTGGCGCAGCAGGAACATCTGAAAAGCAAGGGCTGCCTGCAGCCTAAGCAGAGAGATCTCTTTTGCATTTCAAACAAGATTCCTCAAAATAAGTGTCTTTTGATTAAATAAAATTGCAATTCTGACTTCTTATCCACAAGAACAGTACTCACTGTATAACTACTGCTCCTGTTTTTGTGACTGAATAATTTTGTCCAGTTACTCGCATATTTATAAGTTTTAGCAATCTACGTTTTAAAATAATGTGTCTATGGTTTATTTAACTAACTTGGGGACACTTAATTACCTAGCTTTTAACAGTTTGGTATTATATGAAAAATACTAATCTCTTGTTAACACTTTTGTAGCTTCTATCTGTTCTGATTTCAATCCTTAGATTTGCCTTCCAGCAAAACTAAAGTGACAAGGAAATGATAATCCCCCTTTTTGATCTTACCTACACCTCTAGGAATCAAAAAGCCCAGAAGACCCCAACCTCTACAAACAAACACACTACACAGTTAGTCCATGAGCTTCTTCTGCAGTCTCATTCCAAACTTTCTATGATCAATTCAAAGGCTCAGCCTGGTTGCGCAGAAAGTAATTTATTGGGTGGACACTTTTGAAAAGAGCACTAGAAATTTAACCATTCAAAAAATCTAAGAAATGTATCTTAATGCTTTTGGAACCTGAAAGTACTACTGTAGATAAAAACAAAGACCTGACCACTCAACAAACTGTAAAACTATGTCTACCGTATAAAACTCCCCAAACTCATAAAACGCTTTTCAAGTTAGAATTGTATATGTTTTAAAATATTTTCTCATTAAAACAAAAAAAAAAAAAATTTTTTTTCTCACTTTTGCACATTAAAATAATTGCTACTTTTGTTCAAAGCTCATACAAATGTCTTGTGTAAGACAAGTGGTTACTTTATTGGCTAATGTTGATCTAAGTAAGAGGCTTGCCCCCATTACTGCTCAAAAAAAGGGGGGATATAATATTATACTTAAAATTAACCAAATAAAATGTATTAGTTTTGTAGCCCAATAGACTCGAAATGCTGAAAATCATTAACTTATACAAATTTTTAAAACTTATGACTCCAAAACTAATATTAACCCAAGCACAAATAGATTAGTACCTAGACACCTTGTCCCCGTCTCCTTTTCACAGAAGAATGAAAGACAAAATTTAGTTCTTTTCTTTCTTCCTCTTTTATTTTTGTGTATATGTGTTTTCTGTAGGCCAGAGGGCATGCTGGATGCCATCCTTAATCACTGTCCACACCGTGCTTTCTGACAGGCTCTTACTGACTCTGGAGCACGCGGGTTCAGGTAGGAGGCCACCCAGTAACCCAGCCCCGCCTCCGCAGCAGCAGGATCCCAGGTGCACCGCTGCGCCTGGTGCGAGTGTGCCGGGTCCAACCTCGGGTCCTCGTGCTCACACAGCAGTGCTTCGACCTAGGGAGGCGTCTCCAGTCCAACTCACCACCACCAACACACGGTCACTCAGGAGCCCATGCTGATGCTGAACTCCACATCGCCCATGCCGGCCCCCCAAGTACGGGTATTACAACCCTGTCCCCCGCTCCCACCAAAGCTCCTGAAACAGGACCGTCTTTAAAGACACATGACGTGAGACGCAGCGGCTGACTCGCTGCTGTCATCGTGCACAGAGCGGCACTAGCAGGTTGAGAGTAATCGCGTTAACAAGGGGCTACAGAGCTCCTAAAATGGGTAGCATTTCTAATTCCCCGCTGACCTACAAATGCTACAACGGTGGAGATTTGCTACTCAACAGGTAGTCTGTGCTAGGAAAGAGGGTGGGCTTTTCAGGGTCAGACAGACCCATCTTTACTCAGGGTCTTCCCTTGTCAAAGTGACTTCACCTCTAGCTGTAATGCCCCTATGTAAAGAGACAAGTGATTTAAACCTCAAGATGCTGGCAGGACTCAATGACTTGACACCATGACTCTGAGCAGCACAGGACTAGCATTTAGTCATCTCCCCTAGTTCTCTTTCCTTGCACGATCTGTTTATCCCTCATGGTATGTGGAAGACCCTCAGTTGCAAAATACGCATTCAATAAATTTTCTTACCAATTGATATATTTCTCTGATTTTGTTCAATTGTACACATGAATATTAGAGAACTCTCCTAGGTATTAAAGAGGTTTAAAATAATCACCTTTGGGGCTAGAGAGACGGCTCAGGGATTAAGACTCTGTCTCGCAAGCAGAAAGTCCTGAGTTTGGATCCCAGGTCCTACATAAAGAAGCCAGGCAGAAATGGCAGTGGCCCGCACTTCTGGCCCTGGTGGGCAGAGCCTGGGAAATTCAGGAAGTAGAAGCAATCCAGGATGGATTCCCAACGTTACCCTTGGTCCTCCACAAGGACACACAGTGCCCTCTGACACTGACACACACACACACACACATACATAAATAAAATATATAATTATTTCGTAGTCTAGGAAAGCATTAAGAAAACTGTTTTCATTACTTGAGCCCTAGAATAGTTTGGCCAAAGTTTCATTAATAGCTATATTCAATTCAACTTCACCAAGGCACACAAGTTAAGAAAGATGTTTTTGTAAATGCATTTACTGTGTTAAATTTTTTAAATGATTAGCAGCTACAGGAAATTGTCCTGAGTCAACAAGAGAAATACTTGTATTTCAAATGTGGAAGAAAAAAGTAGCATCACTCATAGCTGATCCCATGTCATTGCCATGCTCACGTTCCACTGCCCCGGCACGTGTTCGCCGTGTAGCCTGGGTACTTACTAAGCACCACTGCTCATTGGCTTTTTCGATGTCTGCGCAGCTTCCTTGGAAGCCACCTCCCTGTCCAAAGAGCCTCAGGATTTTTGGAAAACCAATGCTGCTACACTGTTTCCAGATCTACCTCCAAAGCTGAACTTGGGTGTTGGCAGCTCTTCGAAAAGTTCAAATCCTGCCAGACAAAAAGCAAACACACACGTTAGGGGCTGGACCCACGTCAGAGGCTATTGTGTTGGCACAGCACTTACAAGCCGTCTGCAAAGCTGAGTGCACGCTGGCTGGGCGCACACCGGCTGGTGGCTGAGGCGAACTCTGCACTTTCTTCTCACATACTCAGAAGACATGGAAACGAACAAGGAGAAGAAGGGACCAAATACAAGCCGCAGGAAAGCCTTCCCAGCAGCTCCCTTCCCAGCAGCTCCCTTCCCAGCAGCTCCCTTAGCCTGTTTGCTGCCTTTGGGAGGAAGCAGCTGTGGTGTGCTGAATTTTGCCATGTGCCGGACTCTGTTTCTCTTCTACTCCTCTTCCTCCCAGTGCTGGGGACCAACCCAGAGCCTAGTGCCAGCTGAAGCCTTTAGTCCCACAGTTCCAACTAAACCCATAATCCACAGTGCTTTTCATACAGCTTCATATAGGAACTCAATCCACTTCAAAATACGAACACTTAATACACAAAGGCTAAATAAATGGAGTAAAAATGAATTTATGGAATGAAAACTTCTGGACGATAACAGGTCTCATGATTATACAACATGGTCAATAAAGTAGAGGTTGCTCAACTGCTCACTTTGCTATTCACTTACTGGTTTTGTTTGGTCTCATGTGGTCAAGGATGGTACTGCAGCCAAGGATGATGTTCAAACTCCTGCCTCCACTCACCAATTCTCAACTACACATATGTGCCACCATGGTCAACCTGAATTGTACACTATAATATTATTAAAATGTTAAAATCTTTTGGTTGCTTTATTACAATTTTTTAAAAAGACCCAAGCTGAACTAATAAATGTCTTAAAAGAAAAGAAAGTAGTAACTTCCAGAACAGCACGTCATGTGCTCAATGAGAGGGCTAACGGTCCGCAGCATTTTATTTCTACATGTGGTGGTATTCGACATTGTCTGCTTTCATGCGCTGAGCTCAAGTAAGTGCTATAAGCAGGAAAATTCATTCAAAATTTATATATTATGCTGTCGGTTGAACTCTTATACTTGGTTTTATTAGCCATTCCAGTTGATAATTTATTAAAATTTATTAACTCTTAGTAACTAAATAAATAAACATAAGTTTTGGCTAGGTTGAGAGAGGACTTGCTTAGCACACACAAGCCCTGGATTCTAGTCTCAGCAAGGCATAAGCAGGCAGGATGGTAACTACCCATCGGCTCAGCATCCAGGAGGAGGCAAGGCAAGAGAATCAGAAGTTCAAGGTCATCCTAACGAGGTAAGATATTTAAAATAAGACTGATATATATGATACCTCAAAATTAATCAGCAAACAAATATATATACACATACATAAACCAAAAAGACACTTTTCTACCGAAGAGTCTTTTTAGATAGCATGAGAAATATGTTCTTTCTAACATATATGAGATATACATGTATATGTTGTTATAAACAGTTTCATTTCCTAGCCCAAAGTGGCTCGAACTCACAATATTCTGACCTCAGCCCCCAGAGTTGCACTAAGGCCTGCGCCGCCCCTGGGCTGACAGCATGAAGAGCCACCAGGCTGGCCCTGTGCATGTCACTCATATCTGGAAAGTTTACAGATGCTACAAATGAAAATTTTCAAGAGAAAATAGAGCTATGTCAGTTTCCCAGAACTAATCTTTTAATTCCCTGAATCTAACCCCTACAGAACTGAAGTTATTACGTTTCAATGTAACATACCCAAATCTTAACTAGTGGTTTCACTCCACTGTTAGTTCACAAGTGATTTCAATTATTTTACTCAACTGATCGAAATTTATCCTATTACATGAAATTTATTTATTAATAACTATTCCACATTATTTTTGTGATAAAACAAGTTGCTGTTTTAATTCAGTCCCTTGGACATCAAATCAGACACCCTAAATACACACTAGTTCAAGGTACCCCTCAATGAAACAAGACAAAATGCTCATCCTGTGTGAAGAGGAGCTATCAAGGAGAAGTGCAGACATTTCGCATCAAGAGAAAACCTTCAAAGACGTGAGCAAGTTTTCCTCTAGGCCAACAGAACGTAACAGCCAATCCAAGCAGCCAGCAAGACCTCTGGGAGTGATGTGTGGTGGGCACTTTGTTGCTATCCTGTATCTAATTCGAAACAATCATTGTCTAAGTAATTTGATCCTAAAAATTTTTTTAAAGTTTTCAATGCTTAATATTTCCTGTCATAGCCTTTGCTTATTTTAATCATCCGCTTAGCTCTAAAACTGATATGCGGAGTTTACTGGGCAGCTCTCAGACACATTTTTAAGCACAATATTCCAGGCACGAGTCTGTTCTTCATTATCGAAGAAGACAAATGTGTTTTTGCCTGTTGGTTCCAGAGGCAAAAGAGAACACCTGTATTTAAGAACCAGAAGAACTTGCCCTATACAACGTGACGTATTAATAAACTGTCAAGCTTCAGGAGGCAGCAAAGACTACAGCAGATACCTCAGTAGCTCTAAAGGAAACAGTTTAGCACAGAAGATAATAAAGCTAATGATATACAAGAGAAGACAATAAATCCACACACAATTCCAGAAGTAGAGTGATAAAACCAAAGCTCACACTTCCAACACCAAACAATTCAGGTTCTGCGTTATGAAACTTGCCAAAGCCACTGAGCGCAGGCATGTTCAGTGTTCTCTCTCCCGAGTCCCTTACATTAAAAGAAAAAAACTGGGCTGGAGAGGTGACTCAGGGGTTAAGCCCCTGCCTTGCAGGCAGAAGGTCCTGAGTTTGGATCCCAGATCCCACGTATAGACACCAGACGGAAGCGGGGGTGGCCTGGGTTTCTGGTCCTGGTAGGGCAGAGCCTGTGAATCCCGGGGCAGAAGGTGGAGGCGTCCATGGTGGTTCCTGAATTAGTCCGTGGTTCTACACACACACACACACACACACACACACACACACACACACACACGCGTGCGCATGCGCGCGCGCACATATATACGCACACAAGCACAATTGAATAAATAATAAAAAAATTAAAAATAAAAAAAACTATGGTGTGTGCAGTGTGGTTACAAAGATGCGAGTAACTAATCTCATCAGCTTGTGACAACTAAGGTTCAAAATTTGATAGACTATTTAGTACCCTATCATTTACTTAATACTGAAGATTCTTCTCATTCTTCTGAAAAATATTCTAAGAAAAAAACAAATGCTAAAAACTCTTCAGAAATGCCAGTGCACTCCACGCCGAGCCTGGCAGATGAAATCTACACTGTCTCTCAAAGCATGCAGGATTGGTCTGCCAGAATACTTACAACATGCTGCAGACACCCATCAATGGAGGCAGCACTAATTACATTTGGCTAATGGGGCAAAAAAAGGATTCTGCTTGGCATGAAAGGTATGAAAAAGGCAGAAGGAACGTCCTCAAGAATTGCATATGGAACTTCTAATAATTCCCTATATTTTGTTTCTACTAAGTATTACAAATAATTTTTCCATGTACACTGAAAACAAGACAATTCTTAAATGTCTTCTAGAGCAAAGCATATAAAGTATGTGAGAGTTGAAGCACTCAACACGTGAGACTTAAAACAGATTCCATTGCCATTTGCATTACAGGTTTGCCAGTGAGCAAATCAGTGCACTGTGCTTTTTCTGATTTTCTGCATAATAGATTACATAGCTTAAATGAAAGATTGTACTGCTTAAATAAGAACTTGATATTTACAGGCTCATAAATTTTACTACTTAACAGCCAGGAATTCTGGGAAATTTTTTAAAAAGGTCTCTGGATCTCAACTACTTTATTTCTCTGTGTTTTGTATATACAGTTAAAAGTTATTACCAAGGTCATTAACACAGAAGAAAAGCAGGCAATTCCCACAAATAGAAAGCAAAATACTATAACACCACTGAGGAAAGCCTGCTTAAGCATAAAAATCTAAGGTAAGCACACAGTTAAACACCATGCAGGCACTTACCTTCACTGAATTCATTTAGCAACTCTTCCTTGGTCCAGTTACATGAGGTTATGAGAAAGAAGCCTTTTGCTTTCAACACCCTGGAGAGAGACTTCACGTACTGCTTTCTCTTTGCGACCGCGTTGTCAGGATTGAGACTTACGGCATCAAACGTCCCTTTGTCAATACAAATATGAAATCCAGACAGCTTTGTGGAAAGATTCAAAAAGTCTTCCACCTACGTGGAAAAATCAACGTCCATGTGAGAACAACTAACACAATCTTCACAGTGTTTAAGCGGTAGCATGGACAGGGTTACAGATAAAAGGTCCCTTAGTTAGGAGGGTGTTTTATACACAACAAACATGCTTTCATCTTTACAGCTAACTTTTATATGCTTCATTCCAAGATCCCTAATGCCAAGATCAGGTAGGAGGTTGGTATTTCAAAGCTCTACAAATTTGGAAATGAATCATAGCCAAACATACTGCCTGATAATATCAGCACCTTACAAAGCTCAAAAACCCCAGTTTATGAAAGTTATTCTCTTGAAAATACGGACATATTTATCAAGATGACAAAACTTATTTGGAGCTCATGCCACTAAAAATAAGATTTTTAGTTTTTGCTCCTAGTCGTATGACCTCTAAGTTCTTTTCTTCTGATTCGGCGGTCCAGGTGAATGGAGTGAGGCCTGTCACTACATGACTGCTTACCTGCCACAGCTCAGCAACTGTCATGCACTTCACGTGATTTTAGTAATATTATGACACGTTTTAAGTACTTGAAATAGTGATATGCCTCAACTTCATAATATTCACAGATATTTGCCAAAGAATACTTTCACAAACAAGCAACAAGCTTACCATTATTCATACAAATTTAAGAAGGTAAAGCAGATTTACATAAAACTACTTATTTAAAAGTAGATTCTGTGGGTCTGGTGAGACAGCTCAATGGGTAAAGACCTGCTCCAAACCCTGATGATCTGAGTTTGATTCCTGGAAGCCCAGATAGTGGAAGGAGAGAACCAACTTCTGAAAGTTGCCCTCTACCCTCCCTCCACCCAGGGGCCATGAAAGGCATCTGTGGCCAGTGCAGCTCCTCTACCACGCTCTCAACAGATAAAGAAGGAGACGCTGTAACTATGACGTTAGCTACTTTGGGGACAAGGCATCCCTGCTACAGCCCAGCTGGCTGCACTCTTCATCGTCCAGCTTCCATCCAAGTACCAAGACCAGCAGCAACTCTCCACACTGCCGAGTATTTATACTTGAAGATGAAATGTTTCCCCTCCTTAATATCCAGAGTACAGAATTCATTAACATCTGGGCCAAAACAAAAACCAGCACTCTTAAGCACTAACTCTTTCGAGGAGTCGCTTTATTGTAAAGACATGTATAGACATGTATAAAATACCCGATTCACCTATGTGGAGGTATTTTTCAAATACAGGATAAAAGACAAAATGAAAGAGTTCAAATTCAGTGTTCAAATATAACATGCCTTATATTCTATGAAGGAAAAGATTAACAATAAGCAAGCTGCTTCTTGCATTGGAAATACAAACCCCAGAGTCACGAGCTGATGTGCTTGAGGTGACGGCCACAGGGCTCCCTCTGCGTGGACTAATGGGTCAAGGGGGTGGCTCTGTCACTGTGCTGAGCACCTGGACGTCACTCTGCTGGGTCCCGCTGAGCACCCTGCTCTGTCACTCTGCTGCATCCGCGAGACAGACTCTCTTGACCCGGAGCTGAGAGCTACCGTCCCATCCTCCTCTTCACCCCATGCCCCACGCTGGGGTCACAAGCCTGGGCCACCACATGTGGCTCGTCACCCAAGTTCTGGGGACTTGACTCAGGTCCTCACGCACAGCAAGCACTCTTACCCCAAACTACTGCTCCAGACCTAGATTAAATGTTAGTACTTTTAAATATTTCAATTTGGGTTATTTATGATTGATCCTTAACTTATGAATTCAAAAGGACTCAGCAGACTAAATACTTTAAAACATTTGAACATTATAGTTTCAATTATAAATAAAAATAGTACAGTAATATAAATAATAGTTACCTTCAAATTAATGTTAGATAATCCTTCTTTCTCTAAAATACTTCCAGAAAGCTGAATTGCAGAAGGAGAGTAATCAATCCCAGTTATATTAGAGAAACCAAATTTTGCCTAGAGACAGAGAAATAATTTTAGATTTTAGCATAAAACTTTTAATAAAATGTTCTGTACATGAATGACAATATTCCTTTAGTTCTGGGTTGTTTTAATTTTGTTGTAGATCAAATGACATGCAATATCCAATTATCTACAATGTTTAAATGTTATTGTAGTCTA
This sequence comes from Typhlomys cinereus, assembly GCA_023101885.1. NCBI lineage: Eukaryota > Metazoa > Chordata > Mammalia > Rodentia > Platacanthomyidae > Typhlomys > Typhlomys cinereus. Next base: position 258,190 of record JALPQD010000840.1, on the reverse strand, counting down.
AATAGAAACCAAAAGTTTAAATTTATATATAATTCATTTGTTTTTATAATATCTAATTTCTTTTTCAAAGGAATCATTTTCTCAAAGGTAATATATAAGCCCTTGAGCAGAAAAATTAACTTCTGATACTACTATGCTCAAATTCACACATGAATTTATCATGTTACTTAATCAAGTTACAAAAATAAACTAAATGCATATGCTAAATTTTTCCCACCAGTGGCATTATACATTATTTGATTTTCTGCCAGTCATGATTCAGCGACCTTTACTTGTGCTCTTTCATTTTTGAGGTATTTCATACATTTTGGATCTTCAGGTAAAACCTACAAGGTATCTGTAGGGAATCACCCAAAAATTCCCTGGGTGGGGGTCCTGCTTGCCGTTATGGTACCTCTGACACATGCAGGTGGCTTCTGTCCTGTAGCCACTCCTAATTAAGCTCAGTATCTGTAGGACAGCACACTGACCTCAAAGAACACAAAGTAAGTGGCAATATATAGTGTGGCTGGAAATTCCCTTATACGTCGACATTCACTAACCTATTCCCACAGTCTTACAAAAACGTCTCAAGCTCAGGAACCTGATTCCCAGTCCAAACTCAATCAACAGGTGCAAGAGCCTGGCCTCGCACTCAGACATCTGTCCCTGCCTTCCTGTGTCCTGGGTCGGCAGATGTTCTCCACCACATCAACGTTTGCTTCTACTTCTGCTCACAGTCCACTGTCCCATCTGATGCCACGGCTCATCCTTGCAGCGCTCACCATGGCCCCATTTTCTCATTTCCGTCAGTTCCTTCTCTAACAGACCAAAGACTTAATATGACTCTGAGTTTTAGCAGTTCCCTCTGCTAAGGCTGTTGATCCTTCAGTACAACTTATAAAAATCATATGTTGATGTTTTAGGTTTCAAGAACAATCACTCAGAGTCTCAAATTATTGCCAATGTTTTTCATTTTCAATTTCTGCACCAAGTGAAAAAAATAAATGGACATTCAAAAACAAAAAATGATCAAAACCCAAAGAGAGAAACTGACATTAGAAACAGGCCCCCCAAGAAAATAAATAAAAGAATTATCAGAAACAGATTTTAAAACAAACAAAATAAACAATAATGACAAGTTGGAGAATTTGGGCAGGAAATTAAGATTTTTAACAATAAGCCAACCAACAACAACAGAACTAAAAAGCACAAAAATTAAAAAAGAAACTCATGGGAGGGGTTGATAGATTAGACATAGTAAATATACATTCATGTGCATATACACTGTTAATGTGTATACATGTACAACACTTAAGAATTAGTGAAGAGGGACTAAAGAGATGGCTCAGAGGTTAAGACCCTGCCTCAAAAACAGAAGGACCTAAATTCGGATCCCAGATCCAACATAAAAACACCAGGCCGAAATGGTGGGAACCTCTACTTCCAGCTCTGGAAGGTGTAGCCTGGGAAGCCCCAGAGCAAAGCAAAAAGGAAACAAGCAACTCAGTATGATTCCCAGAATTGCCCTTGGGTCTCCACAAGCACATGACACACAAGCACATGACACACAGGCACATATGCACACGCATGCACACACACGTACACACACGTACACACTATCACTATAGCTCTTAAAGAACCAAATGCATGTGCTGATACCCAATAGGTATTTACAAAAATAAGAGAAACCCAGAATTGACCCAACCATTGAAGTGTGTTGCTCAAAATCTAACTTTCGCCCTATAGACAATATAGAGGGCAGAAGCAAATTAACACTATAGAGATGCACTAAAGAAATACTCAGGTCCCCAGGTTATGAGTAGGAGCCTTACCCATTGAGTCGCTCACCAACCTCCAAAAGTAGACTGCCTATTTGGGATAGATGAATTATAACAAATAAATAGTGAAAGTAAATGAAGAAAATACGATGCAGGGAGAATTTAAGAGACATATAAGCCAACTGTAATGTACAGATTCAAAACAGAGGGACAAGTCCACAGACATTAAGAAAAATCACATGAAAATGACCAAATTTGAGAAAGAAAAAAACAAGCCTAAATGAATAAAACAGAAACAGGCGTGATAGCACACGTCTGTGATCCAGGCCTCGAGGCTGAGTCAGGAAAGGATTGACATGAGCTGGCATCAACTGGGCTCAGTACTAGACCTTTACTAAGAAAGAGAGACTAGGAAACTGTCATGGTTGGGCACAGGTGTCAACTTGATAGTGAGGGTTTGCACTCTGGGCACATGTGTGGAGAATTAGTAGTTGAGTTAAGCCCAGAGCGAACTGAAGGAGATTGTCTAGCTGATGGGGAAGGCCCAGTCTATAGTAGGTGGGACTAGGCCCTGAATAGATAAATAAAATACTGAGAGCCGGTTAAGGAAGTTGGCATCCTTGTGTATGCTTGGCCAGACATGCTGGTCTGGCAAGTAAGGATGGTCCCTCTCCCAGCCATTATGTAGAGAGATGGTGTGAAGCCAGCTCCCTCGGCCTGGTGTTGGTGCATGCTCTCCCGACAAGCTGGACAGACCGGAACTGGACTATCAATAAGAAAATAAACCCCTTGTTCCTGTAAGCTGTTTGATGGTTATTTATCAGCAACCATGCAGGCAAACTGCAACAGAAACTATGACAGAAGAAGCCAGATCTACCTGTTGACAGACCTGTAACCTCAAAGAGAAAGACCACAAATTCAGAAAATAAGATTTGAAGAAATAATGGCAAACCCCCCCAATTTATGAAAGTACATAAGATTAGACATAGAAGTCTAGTGAGCACTAAGAAATCCAAGCAGCAACACATGATAGGAGGAAAAAAGCCTTTGAAGGCATCCAGAAAACTAAAACATTCAGAAGACATTCAGATGTCTGCAGATGTTATCATCAAAAACAAATGACATATTTTTTCCTTTTGTCGTGTGTGTGTGTGTGTGTGTGTGTGTGTGTGTGTGTGTGTGTGTGTGTGCGCGCGCGCGCGTGCACACCTGTGCCGGGCAGAGGGTTCATGCAGTATCTCTCTGTACTGAGGACACGTGTGCTTGTATATACATCTGTGTACGTGCGAGTACAGAATCATCCTTGATTCCTCCTCCATCTTACTCATTTTGAGACAGGGTCTCTAATCAAACCCAGAGTTTTCCCAAGAGGGCACATCTGGCCAAACAGAGCCTCATCCCTCCACAGCTGGAATGACAGCTGGTCTGCCACATCTACTCACGTTTCAGGTGGAATCCGAGATCTGAACCCCAGGGCAGCAAAGTGCTTTAATTGCTAAGCCATTTATCCAGCCCAACATAATATTTTTAAAGTACAGAAAAAAAAAAACAGTTCGCAAGTCTATATTCAGCACAAATATCCCTCAGGAATGAAGATGAAATTAAGATATTCTCAGATGAAAGAAACTAAGAAATTTGTGCAAATAAAAGCTCTCTAAAATAATTTCATAAAGAAGATGTTTAGATAAATTTTTTTAAAAAGGGACTGGAGAGATGGCTCAGAGATTAAGAGTCTGTCACGCAAATAGAAGGTCCTGAGTTCAGATCCCAGGTTCCATGTAAAACCGCCAGGCAGAAATGGCAACAGCCTGCACTTCCAACCCTGGTGCGCAGAACCTGGGACATTCCAGCGTGAAGCAAGAAGGAGGTAGAAGCTATCCAAGATAATTCCCTGTCACCCTCGGTCCTCCGTAAGAACACACAGTGCCCTCTGATAGACATGCGTGCACATGCACGCACACTTGCGTCCACGTGCACACAATAAATAAATAAATAAAATGGCTGAATGAAGTATTCGTCCAATGAATTCTTTGAAAAAAAAACAGATTATTGGATGGTAGTTTCATTGTACATAAAGATTACATTAAAGACAATTACAATACAAATGGAAGAAGTGACTGCTGCTTGTCTACCTTGTGCTAGACCTTTAATTTAAGCCATACACACACACACACACACACACACAGAGTCTATATATACTATAAGAGTTTTTTTTTGTTTTGTCTTTAAATTTTTTCATGGTAAGGTTTTGAGATTTTACTAAACAGACTGTGAGGCATGTGTATAATGTTATTTATAAAGAAACTGCTAAAAAAAAGTGTTAATCAAATCTGCCTAGTATTAACTAAAAGGAAGGTATCAAAGAGATATATATAAGGAAATACGCATGAATTGAAATGGAATGACTTTAAAAAGTTCAAATAAACTAAAAGAACCATTAAAAAAAGAGAACAAAACCAGAGGGAACAAGGAGAAAAATAAGGAAATGAAGCCCTAGAAAGCCAGAGAAAATCTCTATGAGAATTGGGTTAGTGGGATTAATCATTAATGGAAATTAATTAATAAACTGAACACTGCTTTAAAAAAGAAAAACGGAAAATGCGGTCCTAACTGCAAATGCACCGATAATTACATTAAACATAAATATTTTAAATGAAGTTCGTGCATAGCTTTTTAGAGTAGATTAAAAAAAAAACTATGACCCAACTATATGTTAGATACAAGAAACTCATTTCAAATATAGTGACATAGATGCATTAGAAGAAAAAACAATGGGAAATCATATATGATGCAAAAACCAACCAGGAAAGAGCTGACCATCCAGGAGGACTAAAGACAGCTGCTGAGAACATAGAGGAATGAAAACTCCTCGCTGCTGAAGGAACGCAGGTGCTGGAGAAAACAGTCCAGTGACACTTCGAAACCAGAGCTTCAACACACCCCATGGAGGGGAAAACACAGACTTACACTCCTATTTTTATAGAAGAAAAAAGTAGAAACAACCTAAATATCCATCAATGAACAGATAAACTGTGATATAACCATACAATGGAGCATTATTCAACCTGATGTGCGGGGATGTGATGAATCTTAAAGCATTATGGGAAATGGAAGAGGTTGTTACAGAAGTTCACAAAAAAAACATCCAAAAGTGTCTGGACTATCTTTTCAAGAAGTCATACATATACTCATTGTATATGTATATATACATATACTCATTTTGTTTTATATATATATATTCACACACACACTCATTTTGTTATATATATATATGGCAGTTCTTTACAACTCTTTACATAATATATGCAATGTATGCTGAGTATCTCCAATGAATATATAGGATATGGCTTTACTATTTTTTACTTTAAAAAATACATACTAGAATTTGTATCAAAATTATTTACCTTTATTGTATGGATGGACATATAAAATAATAATAAATTTTTTTTTAAAAAAAGGAAACTTCCAGAATAGACAAGTCAGTCAAGGCTTGCAATTCCAGCATTTGGGGATGCTGAGGCAGGAAGAGCGACGCAAAGACCAGCCTGGGCGACCCACTGAGCAAACCAGGCCAGACAGGACATATGCAATATTCTCAAAAATCAGTTAAAAAAAAAAAAAGCAGCACGAACAAACCTGAAAGAAAATAGACTAGCAGTTGCCAGAGGCTAAAAGATGGGACGTGCAGAATGCTGAGGGACACAGGACTCCTTTTGGAGTGACAGAAAACACTCACCATGGCTGCACGACTTTGTTACTATACAGCACAAAACTATATACTCCAAAAGCATGAGTTTTATGGTTTATGACTTAAATCTCAATTTAAGTAAAAAGGCCGAAATGGCCTAACCAAGATCAAAGGCTACAAAGACTATACACAAAGGACCGTAGTGCAGTAAGACATCATTCACTTCACTCATATACATCTTAACAGTGCACATCCCAATAGACCTTTAAACTGTACGCAGCAAAAAAAGACCAAAATGAAAAAAAATTGACAATGACAGCTGCATATTGCTATCTCAACAAAAAGTGAACTAGTACAAATCAACAAAAATAAAGAACTAGATACTACCAAGCAGCTCGATGCATTCAGCACGAAGAGGACGTGCCATTCTGATGGCAAGACACACGCTTTCCACATGCTCATGGGACAGTCACCAATATACATCTTGGGGGACATAAGTAAGCCTTATGAGTCTGAAAGCACTGGAACCATATAAAGTATGCTCTCTACTCACAAATGAATTAGGACCATGTATCTGCAAGAAGTAGAGTCTAGAAAAACTTCTAGTGTTTGAAAATGAAATTCTAAATGATTGATGGATAAAATTAAGGCAGTTAGGGCAGGTGAGCTGGAAAGCTCAGAATAGGAGCATTTGCCCCCAACCCTGATGGCCTGAGTGCTGAGCTCAGAACCAGTGGAAAAAAGCCACATGTGGTAGAGTGGGAAATGTAAGGCAGGGACAAGAATCAGATTTGCAGCAGAGAGCACAAATAACAAGCAAGAACCTAAGAAACAAGGCGGAAGGAGAAAACTGACTCCTCACAGGAGAAAAGTTACTCCTCAAAGTTCTCCACTCATGTTCACATGCACACCACAGCACGCCCACACCTGCACTGCCTCCCCCTAACAGAGAGAGAGAGAGAGAAAGAGAGAGACAGGACTGCTGATGATTGGAATGTGCAAAAATGAGGACAATGGAACTGGGGAAGTGGTTGTCAATCAAGTGCCCGGCACACAAGCATAAGGAAGCAGTGAGCTGCAGGTTTATGAAAGACCCTGACTCAAAGAAAATGGTGGACAGCGGCAGAGGAAGACATGCACATGAACCACACAGACAGGGACACACAAATAAAAAGAGAAAAAAGCTCATAAACAATCAAAAAGGTAAAACTAAACCTGCCACTCATCACAACACATAATTATAGATGTGGAAATTTATAAAAATAAAAATCTGTACTTTTTAATCTCAAAAGATAAGCATTAGCTTCTACAAGCAAGCTGTGAGAACAAAAGAGGGCAGGGCTTGTAGCTAGAGTGCTCTCCCTGCATGAGAACCCAGGCTTGAAGCCCCCAGCACTTGAAAAGCGAGATGGTCAGCAAATAAAGCACCTGCTTTGTGTAGGCACGACAACCTAAGTCCAATTCCTAGAGCCTACATGAAGGTGGACGAACAAACCCAGCTCCACAAAGTTGTCCTCAGACCTCTACACATAAGCAGTGATAGGTGTGGGCCCACACTCGCACATAACATATACACACTAATTACTAAATAGAAATTCATAAAAGTAAACTCAGAAGAATCAACAGGTAAAATAATAGGTGAGTAAGCAGAACTGTGAGCCAGCAGTGAAAGGAACCACACAGCCACACGGCAAAGACAACTGAACCAGTGCAAACAACCTGCGTGAATCCCAGAAAGCTGACTTTCAGGAAGATGTAAGGGCTCAGCCCCCTGAGTTCCACTTGCTCCCTTGAACACTGGCAAATTCATCTGTGAAGATTCAGTTGGCTCATGCTAGAGGAAAGCGGTGATGGGCAAGAGCCAGTTTCTAGGGCTCTGGAGTAGCCCACACCTTCACCACCACTGCTGTTACAGCTATGCTCGCTTGTTACAATTTGTGGAGCTGTGTGTGCACTTAAGGAACTCATGCTACTGCTCAATGTTTCAAATGTCTCAAGAAGTCGCTACATATTTTCCCAAGCACACTTTGTACAGCTTAAAACATTTACTAGTTACTTTTTCTTTTGACTAAAAAGCAGATCAAAACCTAAGTTTCTAACATGACAAAATAAATTCTGGTAGCTACCCTTAACTTAATCCTGATCCCTGCCCTTGCCCATACGTCCTTTGACTTCCATTTTAACAAATCATTTACTTACTCACCTTCAGCTTGCAGTATCTGAAGTTTTCTCCCTCTTTACCCTCCGTCCTCTAATCACATACTGCCCTTTGGATTTCTGTGCAATTTAGAAATCATTTCTCTCAAGACTCTTCACCATCCCTCTTTTGCAAAGCTAACCACTTCCTCTTTTGTATTCAGCATATCCATTATCATATTTAACAAACTATAGCTCTTAACTATATCTGAGCCCCTATTACATTATAAACAATTCAGGCACAAGATTTAAACTTTCGGGGCTGGAGAGGTGGCTCAGGGGTTAAGCCTCCGCTTTGCAGGCGGAAGGTCCTGAGTTCGGATCCCAGATCCCACATATAGACGCCAGGCGGAAGTGGGGGCGGCCTGCGCTTCTGGTCCTGGTAGGGCGGAGCCTGTGAATCCCGGGGCAGAAGGAGGTGGAGGCGTCCATGGTGGTTCGCGAATTCGTCCGTGGTTCTACACACACATACATACACGCGCGCACATACACACGCATATGCACAGAGTTGAATAAATAATAATAAAAATTAAAAAAAAAAGAGATAAAAAAAAAAAAAAAGATTTAAACTTTCGTATTTCCAGTTTGTAACATTAGGACTACATGGTGGTCACTAGTAAATTTCACTCTTATGTGTATATCCTTAGAAATAAGACAATAAAAAACATCTAGGAGACAAAACAGCTAAGCAGGCACTGTGGGCTTCCTGGAGCATACATGGTAGAAGAGAACTGACTTCAAAGTTGACCTCCGATCTTCATGTGCACGCTATGACAAGTGCTCACTTGTCACTCTTCTCTCTCTTTCTCAAACAAATACATAAATAAAGAACTTTTTGAAGTCTAAGATAAAGCCTACATCTTGTATTTCTTCATGGCAATGACCATGCTACAAGGTAATAGTACCACTGGTGGGACTTGCACTAAACTCAGTCGTAGGGACAAAGTGGTCATTTAAAGTACATGAGCATCTAGAATAATTCTACTAGAATTGCAGGGAATTATTTTTTAATTTACTTTTTGAAGGTTTGACACCACCTCATGCCAAATCTGTCACCATGGTTTGGGAATGCAATGAAACCCACTTTCCTCTGCAAAATCTACCAAATCCTCAAAGACTTTAAAAAGTGCTTTACTTCTTTCAGTCATTAATATGTAAAGACATGTTAGGATGAGCAGGTCCAACATGGGCACGAATTATATGTAGACGTATACAGAACTTACTTAAAATCAAGACAGTTTTCAAAGGTATCTCTGGCTATCCAAAGTGAGGTATTTTTCCATCAGGGCAAGTATGTGTGCTGTCTTCAGCAGCCAAATTTCTGGCCAATGTGCTCATTATGCAGTGCTTTGTGACACTGGGGGAACCTCTTTATCCTCTAAGTGTTCTTTGAGCAGAAGGTCACTAAGCTCCACCCATTCTCTCTCTTCTGACAAAGGGCATTTCTGAAAGTGAGTATGGCGCTAAGACAGGCCAGCAGCATACATTGAATAATCTGGCAGGGACTGACCCTTGTGACCCTGTTCTTTCATTTGGAGAATGTTTGGGGTCTACAAATTCTTAACTCTAGGCTGTCCACACTTGAAAGTCTGACTAATTGCTTGACTGTTGAAATTAAGCAGTTTTCCCATTACCTATAATTACCTTTCAGAGTTTTGGCTTCAACATTCAAGATGTTACTCTTTCAGGATTATGATTTTCAAGTTTTAAACTCAGGAGATTTTGATATTTTGAAATTTCAATATTTGAGATTATGCATGTGTGGCTATCTCTCTCAGAATTATGCCATGTTAGTATTTTCTTACAATCTACAGTTTTCCTTTCACATCATATGAATACACTACACTTCACTACTTCATATATTTAGATGGCTAACCCTAACTGTAACAACTTATTCAACTTTGATTTTAAAATTTGACTCAAAACACATGAAAAACACTAAAAGTACCAACAAGTTCAACCAGGAAAACACCATTTCCAGTTCCAATGTCGAGCACTGAAGCATCCAGTGGAATCCTATGTTTCTGCATCCACCGTATTAGCCGGTTCATACTTTCTTCCCCAAACCTGTTAAGAACAGAATTAGTTACAAATAACACATACACAACAGAAGATATAAACTATACTCCACTTAGCTGTTTATAACATATGCCCATGAACCCTGTTTTTGAAAGTGAGAAGTGTACTGTTTTTGAAAGTGAGAAGTGTAATGTTTGTGGTCCTAATACAAGGATCAATCTAAACCTAGGTCACTAAAGAAGAGAGGGCAGAGGAGGTGGCTCAAGATGCTGTACAAGTAAAAAGACCAGAGTTCAGACGCCAAGATCTCACCAAAAAATGCTGGGTGGGTGTAGCAACAATCCTATAATTCCAACCTTAGAAGGCAGAAACGAGTGAGGCTAGTTCTATATACAAGATAGAGACCTATCTTAAAAAAGAATAAGATGGGAGAGTGATTGAGGATAATCCCCGATAGCAATCTCACGCTTCCACACACATGCACACCCATATGCAAACATACCTGAACACACGTGTACTTGCACACATGAATACAAATGCACAAGATGAGGCCCCACGCATACACACACACACATGAAGGAAGGGGAAAGGCAAAAAGAGGTATTTCAAATTTCCCTGGGTTCTTAGGGTTTTAGGCTGTCTTTGGGTTAACCACACATACACATATACTCTTCCAAACTAAGCAAATGTTTTTCTAACTCACCAGATTTCTCCTGTATCTCCATATTCTTGGAACGTTTGCAGCTCTCTCTCATACACAGCATCCCAACTATGTGAACAATGAAATGCAAAGCAAAATTGAATTAAACTGTATTGTGACTTAAACGGATGTTTCCAATGTATTACTAAGCTACTTTTGATAGACTTCAAATGTTAGTATTATCGATAAGCACACATAGTTCAATTCCTTAATATCTTTGAACTAAAGGGATGATATGGGCAAGAAGAATAAATTAGACAAGCAATTATATGCATCTGATGCATAATCCTATTCAAGTTTCAGCTTAAGAATTAGGCAACAAAAAGACAACTGTTCTCTAAATCCTAGGCTGCAGTCTACAACTTCACTGTACAAATACATAATTGTTCTTGTACATTTTGTCTTTCAAGTGCAGATACTGACTTTCCTAGTAGTAATACAACGGTTGCTCACAATGCCACCCAACAAAGATTAAACGACAACAACAAAAAAAAAAACAAAAAACAAAACCCAGTAGCTTCAAAGTTAAGTGCTAAACCAGTTTAGTCCCGTCCTACGGGGATAGTCCCTCCCGGCATTCTAACTATCCGGTTAAATTTCTAATACGTATAAATACAGTCCCCCGCCTTATCATTTGCTTTCTTTCCTGATTCAATCCGTGCTGCTTCTCCCGCGATCTTCCTCGCGTCTGTGGATCACTGCACCCCACTAATTCGTTTAGTAACTTCTGAGCGCCCGCTTTAAGTCAGATCACTTTCTTTTCTCCCCAGATCCCTTCGCGCCCCAAGCCTCTTCTCCGAGCACCCGCCACCCACTCGGGCCCCCGGAGCCTGCAGACTTTCCAGCCCGGTGGTCGCACACACTCCCCGGGCCTCTCTCACGCTTGCCCCAGTCCCGTTCCTTAGCCCCCCCCCCTTTTCCCCAAGCCCTCTGTAAGGACTCCCCAAGGGCTTCGAAGCCCACTAGCCGCAGACTTAGGATTCGATCTCTGGAAACACGTTTGAATCCCCCCCCCCCCCCGACACACACACACACACACACACACACACGCACACACGCGCGCGCACAACACACGGAGACCCCCAAGCTTTAAACACACACACACGCGCGCGCACACACACGGAGACCCCCAAGCTTTAAACACACACACGCGCACACACACACGGAGACCCCCAAGCTTTAAACACACACACGCGCGCGCACACACACGGAGACCCCCAAGCTTTAAACACACACACACACACGCGCACACACACACACGGAGACCCCCAAGCTTTAAACACACACACACGCGCGCACACACACGGAGACCCCCAAGCTTTAAACACACACACGCGCGCGCGCACACACACACGGAAACTCCCAAGCTTTAAACACACACACACGCACACACACACGGAGACCCCCAAGCTTAAACACACACACCCGCGCGCACACACACGGAGACCCCCAAGCTTTAAACACACACACACACGCGCACACACACGGAGACCCCCAAGCTTTAAACACACACACGCGCACACACACACGGAGACCCCCAAGCTTTAAACACACACACGCGCGCGCACACACACGGAGACCCCCAAGCTTTAAACACACACACACACGCGCACACACACACACGGAGACCCCCAAGCTTTAAACACACACACACGCGCGCACACACACGGAGACCCCCAAGCTTTAAACACACACACGCGCGCACACACACACGGAGACCCCCAAGCTTTAAACACACACACACGCGCGCGCACACACACACACGGAGACCCCCAAGCTTTAAACACACACACACGCACACACACACGGAGACCCCCAAGCTTTAAACACACACACACGCACACACACACGGAGACCCCCAAGCTTTAAACCCCAAAGGTGGCCTTCGGCTCCCTCCCCGCACGTCCCGCCCTCGGGGGGCCTCCAGCCCCTTGCGCGGCTCGAGCCCCGCGGCGCCGCCCACCGCCCCGCCTCCGCGCCGCACTCACTGCTCTCGGGTCCCCAGCGCCGACGGGTCGAAGCCGCCCGCCGCGGGACCGTCGTCTCGACACCGCCCCGCGGCCACAGCGCCGCCGCCGTCAGCGCCCGCGCTCATCTCGCTCCGCGCCCAGGTGCGCCGCTGGGGCCGCCATAGAGACGCGGCGCGGGCAGAGCGGCCGCGCGAGCCTGGCACCTCTAGGCGGTGGGAGGCCGTCCTCTCTACTGCTCCAGGCCGACCGTGGGAGACGGCGAGGCGGGGCTCTGCGCAGGCGCAGTCCTCACAACGGAGCCTTGCAGCCCACGTAAGAGGCTTCTTCCTCTGCACCCTTGGAAACGACCATATTTGGGAACCTCTATTTAAGTCACCGCTGAGAACCCTACATTTTGGAAAACGACTGGCAGAAGTCGTCCTCATCGCGGTGCGTCGTGACAGGTTCAGGAGGGCGGACAGGACAGCCCATCGCTTAGTCTTCGCCACCAGAAGGCTGATTTCATTTGTGCCTGGGGCTCTGGGAAGAGCTTTCCACGCTCTCTGCCGTGATGTCACCGATCACACAGGGGCGTTTGTGCCGCGGAAAAAGTACACCACCCACGCAGCCCAGGGTGTTGATTAGAAAGCATATCCCAGTGCCGGGGTGCCGGGTTTAGTCTGCCTCTGTCCTCGGCTAGACTTCTGGCTTGTCCAAATCGCAAACTCTACCAGACTCCAAACAGATGGTGATTTATTCTAAAGGACTGATCAGCCCGTGAACCTGCGATGTCATGGATGTCTGACTGCAGATGGTAGATCTGCGATATGGTAGAAGAGATCTTATTTGTCAAAGGTCTATAATTTTTTTTGGTAGTGCCAATGATATAAATACTCATGGCCCATGTCGTAGGCAAAGATCTCAGAGGACCCTAGCAAGGCTGTCTTCCAACCAAAACTTGTTCCCAAGGCTACTTTCTGTTGACTCTGCAGACAGAAGCCCAATAACAAGTCCCTTGAGGCAAACAGCGTCAACGTCCCCTCACCCCCCTTTGCAGTACTTCTATACTTCTCGGTGTTCCAAGATCTTCTGGCAACCACTGATGATGGAATAAAATAAAAGGCAGATGGAAATTCATGTACATAGTGATTAAAGAACTCAAGAAAGAGAGTAAGTAACCTTATTACAGAGCAATAAAACCACCGGATACCACAGCCAATTAGTGCTGCCCTGGGCTAATGGCTGTTTTGATCTTTTCTAGACTCTAGATGCTACAGAAAGCAAGTTTGAGAGTGACTGAGTGAGTCTTTAAAAGTTTTAGATCCTAATTAAGAGTCACCCATGAAAGATAAGCCCGGTCTTCATTTTGGAACCGTGCCCACCAACACTTAAAATGTTTTGCTGTATGTGATGAAAACTGTAAACAATTGCTGGTATGGAGCTCTGGGGTGGGAGGGGGGGACATGGTTTATACCAAGCTCCTCTCCTGGCTCCAGGCAGGATTACTCTGACTGCTTAGTCCTAAGATCTGGGGGTCTGGTCACCGGGGGACACAGGAGGAACTGCAGATCACCAGAGAGAAGCAGGAATGTGTAGGAAACACAATCTCTCCTTATCCACCCACCACTCCTGTAGAGCTGGGCTTCTCAAGAGTTCTCAAGCACTTCCCAATAGGCAAATCCAAGACCAAGCACAGGACAGGGCTTTCCCTTCCTTGCCCATGTTGTACTCAGCTGTTGAACATATGTCTAAAGGAAATAAACATGTCTTCTACTTCTACTCTGTTGTGAACTTCTGAAAAGGAACATTGGGTGCCTGGCTCTGGGGTTAGGGGCCCCAAGTTTTGAAACTTCCTCTCTCACAATATGTTCTCACAACAAGTTCTTTAACTCGGTTTTCTCGCTCTGTATCATAACAAGGATACTAAAATAATACACACACACACACACACACACACACACACACACACACACGCACATGCACACGCACACACACACACACAGAGTAAATGAGATCTGTCCTGTCAAATCCTACCTGCCTGCTACATGATAAATACTCAGTAAATGTGAGCTCTGTTTCTTTAATTATAAAATAGGGTTGTCATAGAGTCTGCTCCAGGGAGTTGTCAGGAAGTTTTACATGTAACAAACTTAGAACAGGGGCTGACATGTAATTCAGGAAATGTCACGTATCATTTCTGTTATGCATTAAACATCCCTAGGCCAAAAGTCCATCTCAGATTTCAGATTTTTGGATTAGGAAGGCCCAGCCAGGAGAGTCTACAAATATTCTTCAATCCCTAAAACCTGAAATACATTTTCTCCCAAGCATATCACAAGAGTTATTCAACCTGAGGGCTGGAGAGATGGCTAGTGGGTTAAGCCTCTGCCTCACAAGCAGAAGGTCCTGAGTTCTGATCCCAAGTCCCACATAAAAACACCAGACAAAAATGGCCATGGCCTGCATTTCCAGCCCTGGTGGGCGGAACCTGGGAAATCCCAAAGCAAAGCAAAAGGAGGTAGAAGCAACCCAGGATGATTCCCAAAGTCACCCATGGGCTTTCACAGGGACACACACACAATGAAAGTAAATATTTTTAAAAAAAGTTATTCAACCTGGGTGACTTCCAATTTCAACCTCTTGCCCCAGCTCCAGATTTTTCTTGTCACTGCCAGACATCTCTTGCTACATTAAACTCATAGAAACTGAGCGCGTGGCCCTCTAGATGGTGATAAGAAGTAAAGAGAAAAGTAAAGCAGTGATGTCACATTGAGCAAGTGGAATGAGTGCTGGAACCCTGGTGGCCAGGGAAGAGCTCTCAGGCACTGACCGGAAACCTCACCGAGGCTGCCAAAGGTTGTGTCACAAGGAGACAGAGTCTAGGTCTGAGATAAACTGAGATAAACACAGAAATTAGCTACAAAATGCTCCCAGCACTTACATTGGGGAAGGAAAAGAAGCTGCACTGAACGGAAGGAAAGATAGATTTGGGGTACCATCAGAAAAGAGCTCCAGGGATCCCTCGCCCTCTGCTTACAACTCTTGCACATTCTAAAGCTTTTGAATTGTTTTAAATTGGAATAAAAGAGCTGAGCCTTTGTTCTAGGATACTGCCAGACACTGAATGGGACCCAGGAAAGTAATGCCAATTGGATGATGAGACTATCTTCCACGGGGGCTAATCCAGGCAAGGATCTTTGAATAGACAACCTCCCCAGCAGCCAGACTAAGTCAATCAGTTCTGCATGAAAATGTCTTGCATGTAAGGCAGACATAAAAGAATGAGTCTTGATACCGGCAAGATGGGCTTGGTGAGTAGCACACCTGCTTGCAAACCCAGCGATCTGAGTGCCATCCCCACGTCCACATGGTAGAAAGATGGGACTTCTATAAGTTGTACTTTGACCTGCATCCCTGATAGCATGCATGAGTACCCCGTCCCTCTCTCTCTCTTAAATTGATATTAAATTTAAAACCTTTGAAAGCAGACCAGAAACTAATGTAGTTGCAGTGGAGTAAGCCAAAGAGTAAAAGCAGGAAAAATAGACCAAATGAGGAGCTAGGTTGGTGGAAGCTTTGGGTTTTAGCCAAGAAACAATATGACTCACACAATGTACTTAAACACGGACGTGACCATTTTGGCTGCTTTTCAACAGATTTGGGAGGGAAGTGGTTAAAGGCATCGCCTCATTACCCTTATCACTTTGATGCCTCTCCTGAGTTTGACATTCGAAAATGTCTCACTTGGAAAGTGTCCCTTGAGGGGCAAAATTGCCACCAGTTGGAACTCTTTGACTTAGAAATGTTAGTGTAACCAGGAGAGAAATGGTAGTGGTTTGTATGAGGGGGGGGGGGAGTGGCAAGTGCACTAATGGTGAACTGAAGGATTCTACGTATATTTTGAAGACTGTACCAGCAGATCAGTTTTGGGGTGTGAGAGCAAGAGAGATGTCAATGTTAACTTAAATAACAGATGAATCTATTTGCTGGAGTTAGGAAAAGCAGGGAGCTTTGTGCAGAAACCAGGATCTCAGTTTTGAACATGAGATACCCAATACATTGAAAAATGATGACTTATTTCTTCTCTAGGTTCTCTCTCTCTCTCTCTCTCTCTCTCTCTCTCCCTCTGACAATTTTTGATCACTGTTATTATTTGTTTTTATCTTGCATTATTTTCCATTAAACTTGCAGGAGTTACAGAGTCTCTGCCTAGCTCAGACTGACCTCGAATTTGTGATCTTCCTGCTTAAATTTGAATTCTTTTATACCCTGAATTCAAATGTTTCACCAGCATCCCTGCTGTCAGAAGTGCTTCTGATGCAAATTGCCCTGTCACCAGTGTGAATTTAAAAAAAAAATTATTTACTTACTTGTGTGTGTGTGTGTGTGTGTGTGTGTGTGTGTGAGAGAGAGAGAGAGAGAGAGAGAGAGAGCATTCATGCCATGGTGCACAGGTGGAGGTCAGAGGGCAACTTTCAGAAGTCAGTTCTTTCTTCCACCATGTGGGCTTCCAGAAATTGAACTCAGGTCGCCAGGTTTGCGAGCAGACACCTTACCCGCTGAGCCATTCTACGGCCCCTGTGTGTGATTTTCGTCGATCTCCCACCTTCCTTCCACCCCTAGGCATTCGTATCATCCAAACAGGCAAAATGATTATGTTCATACGTTCAAACTGAAGTCACACGATGTCATTCCCGTGTCAAATCCCAAACCGTCCGTCTCTCGAGCCTTTCTTCCTTTAGCTTCATACAAAAGGGGCAGACTGGGTTACAAAAAGCTGAACGCTTTATTTAGCTGGAAGCCTGCGCGTCTCAGCCCGGGCCACCGAGGGACTCCATTTCCCAGGATGCCCAGCGGCGGGGCGGCCGGAAGGCCGTGCGCCCTCCGCGGGGCATGATGGGGGAATGGGAGATTTCCATCATGGCGGCTTCCATTTCGGGCTACACCTTCAGCGCCGTGTGTTTCCACAGCGCCAACAGCAACGCGGACCACGTAGGTGCCGGGCTCCCTGCCGGGGCGGCTGAGGCCGGGGCCGCTCCTCGGGTCAGCGCCTGCGGCCGAGCCGAGACTGCTGGCGGGTCGACCCCCGCCTCCGGCGCCGGCCCGCTGAACGGGTGACCCAGGCGGCTCGCGCCCCCGGCGAGCCCCCCAGCCCCCCGGGACCCTTCCCTGGGCGCCCCCCGCCGCCGGCCGGGCCGAGACAGCTGCACCCCTCAGCTGCGGCAGCCCTGCAGCCCTGTCCCGCGCGGGGGGTGGACGTGGGGTGCCCGCCCCTCCCCGAGAGCCAGGCTCGTAGACTTTCGAGGGGCGCCCGGGGTCGGGAAGGAGCAACTGGGAGGAGGGAAGCCGGGTCCCCCTCGCGGGCCGCGCGGGTGGTCGTGGGTGCGACGGTGACGCTGTGACCGTCGCGGTTCGCACTCGTTCCACGGGCGCGGTGGGAAACGAGCGTGTGGACGGATCGTGAAGGCGCGGGGTCTGCGCGGAGCCCCCCGAAGACCCACGGTCCGCTCCCCGGTGCCTGTGCGAGGACCGCGGGAAGGGCCGGGCCGCGTACGGTGGAGCCCGCGCGAGCGCCAACTTGTCCCCTCCGGGGTCTTTACTGAGAATTTACCTTTCGACGTCCCCGATCTCTGGCTGCAAATTCCTGGGAAGCCTGACACCTGGCCCTGGAAGGAGATCGTCCTGATTTGCCCACCGCGCGGGGAGGGTTGTTGAAGCGATGTTATCAATGAGTGATTCAAATTCATGCAGTGCGTGGGGGCTTTCTTCATAGTTGTCATTACAAAGCAAAGTGATGTGCCGTGGGTTCGTTCCATGCCAGCAACCACCTCCTGTTAATAAAACCCATTTCAGAGAAGTGGGTTGCGTTAGTAAATTGAATGGCATCTAGCCACTTTCCATCGCTTGGTAGACAGGTAGGCATACGGGCAACAGAAGTTTTTCTAGAGTCAGCTCTGAACTTGTCTTTTGGTATTTTAGCCAGTGATTTAATATTATCTGCGGCTTGTGATGCACCCAGTCTCCACGGATTCAGTGGCACTGTTTTAGTTCATGGAACACCAGTGAGAGCGTGGTTTATGCAGAAGAAGCACCTGTTGAAAGTGGATGATCTTTCTGCAAACTGCGATGAGATGGTCACATTACTTAGATTGTTACTGATTTGGTTGTTGGTTATTTTAAGACAGGGTGTTATTGTAACTCAGACTCACCTCCAGCTCTGTAGCCACGGCTGGTCTTGAACTCCTGAAACTCCAATTTCCCAAGTGTTGGGATTCCAAGGGTAGCTGACATGCCCAACTTTAATTGTTAACAGTTTAAGAGCTAGTTCCTTGATGTGTACAGCATATCTGATATGATGCTAGAAATCTTAGCCAAAGCCAATAGCTTGTGTTTTTTTCTCTGATAATGTCTGTTTATATTAACCTCTGCACAATTTCAGTTTTGAAGTTGAAGAACCAAGTGTCTTACTTTGTCCAAAAAAGGAAATTAATTGAAAGCCATACATTATTCTGTAGTGATAAAGATAGCAAACATTTTCTGATAAGGCCAGGTTTGGGAGCCATATGGTCTCTGTAGCAACCGTTCAGTTCTTTTGTTGTGTAGACCATAAACAAATGAGGACACTGTGTTCTAATAGAAGCTTATTTATAGACACTAAAATATGG
Organism: Typhlomys cinereus; assembly: GCA_023101885.1. Classification (NCBI taxonomy): domain Eukaryota; kingdom Metazoa; phylum Chordata; class Mammalia; order Rodentia; family Platacanthomyidae; genus Typhlomys; species Typhlomys cinereus. Next base: position 239,213 of record JALPQD010000840.1, on the reverse strand, counting down.
GTGCCTTATAAGTTTAACAGTTCACAAAATATTCCTGCTCACTAATGAAGCCGTTTGAAAATGCAGAAATCTTACTTATCTTGGAGACTGTGCATTGACAAGCATTGGGCTGAGCCTAGTCATGACTGTAGTTTGCTTGCTTCGTTTGGATAATCCAGACCAGTATAGATGGATAAACAATCATACTTAACTTTAGAGTGTTCTGATGTTCCGATGAACTGTTGATTTATATGACTGCTTCTCATCTGAGGCCTATCATAACTACTGAGTTAACTTTGAATTTCAGATAATTAAGTTTCTGCAATATTTAAGGTATACTAAAAAAAGTTTGGTATTTATCAGAATTTCAGATGTGCCTGAGTAAGGCATGTGTATGTGTGTGTCATACACATGCATTTGCTAATTCTGGGAACTCTGTGGAATGTTAGCTAAATTTTTCAGGATTCTTTATTCGCTTTGATTCAGATTTTGTTCTTTGCTGCTTCTGTAGTGAGAACTCATATCTGAAAGACTGTCTTTATTAGTTGGCGTTCTTTAGGCCTGGCAGACTGTTTTCTTTTCTTCCTTCTGTTTTCCCTGCGGTTCTGGGGCTTGAACCCAGGCACTTTATCACTGAGCTACACACCCGACCTGATGATTTTTTTTTTGTAAAGGAAATGTGTATTACTCAAGTTTAAGCAATAAGTACTCTGACTGTAGTACTTTGGGAATTTAGGATGCTCCCCGGTATCATTGGAGGTGGTTGTTGGCAGTGCTGGGACTTGAACCCAGGGCCACACACACCAAGGACGTACTCTACTACTGTACTACACCTAGAGCAGCATTCCCCCATATGGAATGTAAAAGGGAGCCTGTAAAGCTGTCTTTCCCCTTCCCTCCGTAGGTGTGCACAGGTAATTGGAAATGTTTACAGCTAAGAAGCTTCTATAGCATGTGACATGTCTGCATAGGATTAAGGATGTGTGGAATAAGTCATTGCTTCAACAAAAGTATGTAGTCAGTATATGCTGAGCACCTAGTATGTGTTGGGCACTGCTATAGGTGCAGAGATATAACAGCAAGCAAATATGAAGCACCTGCTCTTGAACTTACATTTTAGCCAGTGTAGTCATGTATTTGCTTTTATAATTTGTAGTCCGTGAGATAGACAAATGTAAGCAGGTGAAGCAGTCAGAATGCCTGAAAGTGTTATTTTTCTTACATTGTTAAGGTCAAGCCTCCCAAATGAGGCCGTTTCTGTAAAGACCTGAGTATAGGAGAAGATTAAGCCCTATGGGTATCTGCAGAAAGATTCTAAGATGGAAAGCTTAGCTTTTCAGTTCTTCTTCTATACGGGAGGCTTATTTTGACATTTCAGGGTATATTTCCACCAGCTGGACTTATGCTGAATATGACAGCAAGTGCTCAAAGGGTAGGTAATTTACATAGTCTATATATGTTGATTATGGTGATAGATGATCTCTGCAGGTATAAATAAACTGCATTTATTGAAGTTTTTATGTGAGTGTTAGGAATGCATTTGCTAAGCTTAGTTCTTTTTTAGTTTAATTCTATTGGTATTTTATGTTTGTCTCTGTGTGAGAATGCGGGTGAGCAGATGTGATGGTCAAAGGACAGGCATTAGTTATCCCCTTCCACCTGATATCGCAGGGTCTCTCTTATTTCTGCGGCTTTGCATATTGCAGGTAGATGGCCAGGGAACGTCTGGGCTATCCTGTCTCTAGCTTCCATCTCACCTTAGGAGTGCTCAATTGCAGATTCCAGCCATTACACGTGGATTCTGGAGATCATACTCAGTTCATTAGGCTTTCCTGTGTGTGGAGGTCTGATGTTGTTGGCTAACATCCTTGATCACTCTTCTATACTGTCTTGTTTGGAGGCTGGTTCTCTAATTAAATCAGAATTCATCTGTAGGGTAAGCTAGCTAGCCAGGTTGCTCTGGAATTACAGATGGTTCACCTCATTCTTTCAGCATTTCCCATGGCACCTGGGGATCCAGATTGTGATCCTGTTGCTTTTGCAGCAAGCTCTTATCTGCTTGAGCCATCTCCCCACCCTGCTTGAGTTTTTCTAATGCTGTGAGACTTACTAGAGATTTAGTAATGAGTTCACTTAAAGGAGGGAAGACCTGTTGGGACTAAAGTAGTGTTTTATCTGGTTATGAAATCTTTTTTTTTTTTTTTTTGTACAATCCAATTAAATACCTCTGATTGCTTTGGTCTGCTTGGTTTATAAAACAGTAATTTACAGGCCAGGATTATTTGGATTGTTATTTAAATTATTATAAAGTAGTATGTCCAAACTGGAGAGATGGCTCAGGGTTTAAGACTTTGTCTTGCAAGCAGAAAATCCTGAGTTCGTTTTCCCAGGTCCCACGTAAAACACAAAGCAAAAACGGAGGTGGCCTGCACTTCTGGCCCTGGTGAGTGGAGCCTGTGAAATCCCAGATTGAAGCAAAAAGGAGGTTGAAGCAATCAGGATGATTCCTGAAGTCATCCTTGGTCCTCCACAGGGACACACAGTGTCCTCTGATACACACACACGCAAAATAATAAATAAATATTATATAAAATAAAATAGTATATCCTCTTTTCCTCTTAATTTTGGTAATAACTCTCTTTGTATTTAACCTGCAACCTTCTCTTTGTTACTCTTAGGAAGGGTTTTTGCTGGGAGAGGCGAGACAGGAGGAAACGCTCAGCATCAGTGACTCTCAAATCAGCAGCACAGAATTTCTACAAGTGATTGGTGAGCACGTCATTGATCTTAGAAATGTCATTTTTAGGTGTACGCTAATTACTTGTTTTGTTCTTTGGCTCTTGGCCACTTTTAATCCAAAAATGTAAAAGAGGACTGGGGATGTAGCTCAATTAATCAGTGCTTATATAGCATGCACAAAATCTTGGATTCAAGCTCCAGTGTTGCACAAACCAGGTGTGATGACTTCAATCCCAGGACTCCAGAGGTAGAGGCTGAAGGGTCAGGAGTTCAAAGCCAGCCTCAGCTATATAGCAACTTTGAGGTCAGCGTGGGAAATATGAGACCTTGTCTCAAAAAATAATAAGTAAAGGTATTGTATAATGCATGAAATTATATTCGCTCATAAATAATATGAGATGTGTTATATATGTTAGTGTAAATTTGACGGACATAGCCTCAAGTGTGGTTTTTGAAGGTTCCTTGCCCAGTGATCGTTCTGACTTTTATTGAATCAATATGTGATCACTTGACATTCTTCACACAGCATAGTGAACCCAGAGCTCTTGGTCAGGCTCTCCCCCTTGCTGATTCACCTCATGCTGTGATGAAGTATGTGCTGTGCTGCTCCTTCCAAGGGGATCTGGCAGGTTTGGTTCACTTGCTCACCTGGTACAGTTGCTAAATCCGCACAGTCTTCTTTCTGGTGGATAGGCTAAACCACGGCTCTGTAAGGATGCTGGGAACAAGGAAGGAGCATTTAGATGCAGCCCCTCCTTTAGGTCAGTTTCCTTTTGATAACTACCATAGTCCTTTCAGGGACATTTTGAGCACATCTCCAAATTGTAGTCATAATAACAGAATAAATAAAGAATGTTTCATGTATTATGCAGCAAATATCCATTGACGAACTTCACTGGCTGAGGCATGAACTAAGCAGAGAACAGAATGCCCAGGTGTTGTCTGTCTTCCAGAGCGATAGGGAGGATATGACAAACATCCCGAGGTAGTACTCATGCTAGCGGGAGCTCAGAGTCTGAATGACATGCGCTGAGCACAGAGCAAGGACCGCGTAACGCGTACAGGTGCGACTGAAACACAGGGTGGGAAGGAAGGGGAATGCTGTGGGCACTGAGGCCAGATGATCAATTTCATGGCCTATCTGTTATCCTCTAGTGCAGGGAATGGGCAGCAAAGTTGAGTAGAGTTAGAGTTGGAGCAAAAGACTGAGCAAGCTGCCTCCAAGAGTTCAGATAATGCACACCTCTCCCCGCAGCCTGCCCTGCCATGGGAAGACTTGCTTGTGTGCAGGGCTTTTTATTGAAGGGTTTGGGGTTTTATTTTGCTTAATTTGAACAATCAGACTTGGTAAGATGACTCATTAGGTAAAAGCACCAAGCCTGATGATCTAAATTCAATCCCCAGAATCCCATGTTGAAAGGAAAGAACATGATATCCACACGTCCCCCCATGATAATATGACAAATACATAAAAATGTAAAAGAGAGAAATTTAAAATCCTGAAGAATTTTGTTGCATCGGACATCTGCATATGTACTTAATTATTTGTACCTGTGTTTCAAAATTAATCAAGTAACAAAGATGAATCGACAGATGCAGTTGAGTGACAGCAAATATTGCACTTCTAGGCTGGAGAGATGGCTCAGGGGTTAAGCCTCTGCCTTCCAAGCAAAAGGACCTGAGTTCAAATCCTAGATCCTACATAAAAATGCCAGGCAGAAATGGTGGCAGTCTGCACTTTTGGTTCTGAAAGGTGGAGCCTGGGAAATCTCAGGACAAAGGAAAAAGAAGCAGAATTAATCCAGGATGATTCCTGAAGCCACCCTTGGGCTTCCACAGCCACACATAGTGCCCCCCTCCCCTCTCTCTCTCTCTCTCACACACACACACACACACACACACACACACACACACACACAATTGCACCTCTGATGAACATTCTAGCTGTTTATTTACTTGCAATGCCAGGGTTCAAAGCTAGGTTTCACACATGCTAGACAAACATTCTATCTTTCAGCTACACCACTGGAGCACGTACATTATAGACCTCTAATCTAACTTGTAAATTATTCAGAAAACTGCTGGGCAGTGTGAGGAGGGCAGGGTGCATTCCAGGTTCAGAACCTCTTCCAGTGGGTTCATTAAACAGAAGTGTTTGTTTGGCATAGGAGATGAGTTTGCTACACACATTGCACATCCTAATGACTAGCAGTATTTGAAATAAGTTGGATGGTGTGCTGTCATCTTTCTTAGTGACAAGAAAAGGAAATATTCCTAATGGGGTTTCTTATTTGTATCACTACAGTAGTGGCATAGTAGGCAGGGGGACTTCGCAGCTGCATCAGTGCAGATGCAGACGTGGTTCTAGCTTCCTATTAACTGAGGTAAAAGTATAACGTAAAGCTCTGAGGCTGTGCCTTTTTAATCAGCAGGTGATGAGTCACTCTCTGGGAGAATGAGGTAAATAGAGTTGAATAGTCAATTTGTTTTATAGTCTTAAAAAAGAACTAGGCCTTAAGCCCCCTGATGGGCTTGAAGAGATTGCTCATTCTGTTTAATCACAGCATCGTTTTTGAAGTGTTACTTATAAATGACCGCTTCCCTTAGTACTGATGTTTTTGAAAGAGTTAGACTTCCAGAATTCCAAACACCTGGCCCAAGTTGTCACATTAGCTAGTAATTGATGGCAGGATGCTAAGGCCCTTCTCTCCCAAAGCTGTCCTCCCAGCTTTTATCCCGTTTGATTAAACGCTTCCAGTCAGTGGCTATTTTTCCTATGAGGCTTTGTTCAGATAGGTAAGATTGAATGGGGCGCACAATGGCTGCGTGTTGCTGAATGCAAAGCTTCAGGCATGTGCTCGTCACACACAACAAATGGATGCCGAGCTCTTGCTCTCAGTCTACTTTGTTCTGAGCCTGGCCCTTGGCGCAAAAGCCACACGGCCTTCACGGGTGCATGCCCACCATCATTTATTAAAGGAAACTGTCTTGATTAACTGAAATTTTGGTTAAAAAAAACCCCTTCTGAGCTCTTTGATAGTTGTCTATGTCTTGCATCATGAACTGAGTTGTCTTCCTCCTGTCATTACAGAAATTCACAATCATCAACCCTGCTCAAAACTTTTTAGGTAAGTCATATGCATCTTTGTAGTTTTTGCTCTTGTGATAAGGTTGATTAAAACTAGTGACTATAGTCCTGTAACTAACTGATGAGGGGTTTAAAATCACAAGTGTAACTGAGGATACCCGAAACCTTTCCTTTCCTTTTCCTTTCCCTTTTCCCTTCTCTCTCTCTCTCTCTCTCTTTCTTTTTCATTACATTACATTGTTTTGAGACAGTATCACTACATAGCCAAGGTCAACTCATGACCTCCCTACCTCAGCCTCCCAAGTGCACCGCCATACCTGGGTCCAGAGTCTTCCTCACTGAGTGCTAACTGTGCCCGTGGGACTATGTTAGAGCAGGAAGGGGAAGAAGAGCAGCCTTGGTGACTTAGAGTGGAGGCCTCCTTAGCCTGCCTGTCCAGAACTCACAGGAGGAGAGATGGAGTCAAGGACCGCATGGATGAAGTCATTTGAGTGTGTTGAAGAAAAGTGTTGCCCAGCCGTCAGCTTTAAAAGGAAAGGAGCGGTGGGCTGGAGAGATGGCTCACAAGCTTCTGTCTCACAAACAGAAGGTCCTGAGTTGTGGGTCCCAGGTCCCAGGCAAAAACGCCAGGCCCTAGTGGGCCAAGCCTGGATGAACTAAAAAGAAGTTAGAAGCAATCCACAATGATTCTCGAAGTCACCCTTGGCCTTCCATAGTGTGTCCTTTTACACAGAGAGAGAGAGAGAGAGAGAGAGAGAGAGAGAGAGAGAGGAGCCAGACAGCAGCTGTGGCCTGTAATTGTAAGGAGAAAGGAGCCAGGACAGCAGCTCACATTTGTAGCCGCAGCTTCACGAGCGCCCAGAGCAGGACACTTGGCAGAAGTTCAAGGCCAGCCGAAACAGTGCAGTGAACACAAGCGCCTCTTCTTGGGTTGAAGTTGACACAGCAGTTCCGTATTATGGGCGGCCAACTAAAGAAAGACATGGGAAGACAGACATGCAGAGGGCAGAAAGCCACACAGAATGCCGCCTGGAGGATGGCATGAGGGGGAAGGGTAGATTTCTTCCACACTGCCAGCAGGCCTCTGTGGGTGCTGCTACTGCTTCGTGGGTGCTTTTGTGGTACTGGAAGTTGACCATGGGGTTTCGCACATGCTAAGTAAGCTCTGTACTACTGAGCTACATCTCCAACTTCCTCCATCTTATTTCTCAACATACACTTTTCCACCCAAGGCTGGTATGTGAATTTCTTCCAACTTCTGAGTTCCTTCTTCTTTTCCCTCTTCAGAAGCCAGGGTTGGCACTTTCCCTCAAGCATGTCCACACACGGCAGGGTTCCTTCTGTGCTTCTGATCAGAATGTCCTTCCTTCACCCTGCTCGGCTCCTTGCCTGGCTCTGGGAGCTGCTTGTCCCTTACTGTTTCCTCTGGCAGTCTGCATTCTCTCAGCCACCTGGGAGCTTGTGTCAGCTTCTCCCCACATGCAACCTTAACTTCGTTTCAGAGGATCGTCACCTTGTAGGATGGCTACCTGTGACAGAGTAGGCAAGAGCTTTGCCTCTTCCTTCCTGTGTAACTGCAAGGGATGGAAGTCAGTTGAGCAGTCATGGGTTCATCTGAAAGGGTCAGCAGAGCAGATGAAATGACCCAGGCATGGTCCACACGTTCCTCCGTCAGCCTTTGGAAGTGGGTCATCTGGGCCCACTGTCACTAAGCCCGCTGCCACACCCTGCTGAGGAGGTCCTTAGAACTCTGTGGCACCGGCACCGTAAGCCCAAAGCGAGGATTTGACTCACACTTCTTGGAGTGGAGGGAAACCTTAGGAATCTGTGCCAGATGTCTTGGTTTGCAAAGCAGGAACTAAAAAGCAGGTAGAGGAAGTAGTTTGTCCCAGATCGACAGGGAGAAGCACAGTAGACTGGCACTTTTATCTCCTGGTCCCCAAATCAGGCCTTTGCTTTGCTTTTCCTGTGTCTTGAGGGTCTTTCTGCCTTTAGGACCTGAGCTAATGGCAGTGGGATAGGTGGGAGGTGATAGTCCTAAGGTCTTGACCAGAGATCGGAAGGACCCAGTATCAGAACTTCCGAGCAGGTCAGATCAGTCTGTCTTGCAGGTGAAACACACTGTGAAGCCAGGCCTTGCTTCAAGTTCAGCTCTTCTGTCTGCAGGCAGCGTGGACAAGTCAATTGACTCTGTCTACAAAAATAGGAATAAAACCTGAGTTATTGGGCTGAATTCATACCTTAGCGCTGGGGCAGAATGATAGCATCTGCAGAAAGTGTGCAGCCACAGCTAGGGGTCTTCTTACATCCACAGAAGTCACTTTCCTTCCTCTCTTTCAGAAAATGAGCTGCTGTTATCTTTTCTTCATAAGAAATTGGTACTTAGAAGCAAAGCCATCTCAGCCATCCGAAAACATACATTTTCTAATACCTGATCACTTCCTTCACAGGGAAGGAATATCCTTTCAATGTGGCAATCTCTTGAGTAGCATTTGCTACAAAATGTAACATCCTTTTAAGAAAGCTTTAGACTGACTCTGTTTATATACCCTTGACACAAGCATTTGTATCTTTATTGAGTTTTGCAGCTACATAGATACCTGTATTTAAGCATGTCAGGTCACAGTACTGTTAAGATTTTAACAAACTATTGTTTCTTCTTTAAAAAACAGTTTTTATGACTATGCAAGCAAAGTTAATGAAGAGAGCTTGGACCGAATTCTTAAAGATCGGAGAAAGGTATGTCCTATTTATTGCTCAGTCTGATTGGAAATAGTTTCTGATCTTAGCACCCAAACTTAAAAACAAAGAAAGAGAACAGTGAGATTTCGTGCTGCGTGTGAGAGTTGTATTAAGATTTCTATTGGTGCTGGTACTTTGTTCATGCTACACAAGTGTTCTTCCACTGAACTGTACCTCCAACCCTAGTAAGTAGATTTTTAAAGGTAAATTGTGGTTATAAAACAAGGTACACTATGTTAGTAGAAAAAAATAGTATTTATAGTATGATCCCATTATGAACAGGTTAGGAACTGGCGAGGTGGCTGGATGGGTAAAGGTGCCATGTAAGTCTGATGACTTGAGTTTGGTTTTCAGAACCCACGTAAAGGTGGAAGGAGAAAGCCAGCCTCAAAAAGTTGGCCTCTGACTTCCACATGTGGCACATATGCCCACATTCATGTGCACACACATATCCACACAATAAGAGAGTTAAAAATACACAATAATAAATTTTTAAAATTAGAAGTAAAGAAGAGAACTTTAACCCAGAAACCTAGTTTCATAGATCTTTAATATACATGAATTAATTCTTAATAATCAGGAAGGTAGTCCTAAAAATGTAAATTGTGCTGGTGTAAGGTGCATACCTATAATCCCAACATTAGGCAATTGAGGTAGGAAGATCAAGAATTCAGAATCCTCAACTATATAGTGAGTTTTAGGACAACCTGGGTTACAAGAGGCCCCCGTCTCCAAAGTGGGGGTGGGCACTTGGACAGAGGGCTCAGTAGTTAAAGTGCCTGCTCTGCAGTCATGAGGATCAGAGTTGGAACCCAGCACCCACATAAAAGCTGGGCCTTCCTACCAATTCTTTAACCCCATCTTTGAGGGCCAGGTCTTGGGGAGACAGGAGACTCATCGGGCTTGCTGACTTCCAGCCTATCTGGAATTGGCAGAGAGTGGTAAAAGAGACATCCAAGACCCTCTCTGGGCCTTCATGCACACACCCACACGTGTACACACTCACACACGTATACACACCCACACATGTACATACTCACACATGCACACACCCACACATGCACACCCACCCACATATGCGCACCCACCCACGCATGCGCACTCACCCACACATGCGTACACAACTACACATATGTACATAAACCCACACAGATACATACACAAATAAATCTTTTAAAAAGTGCATTGCAAGTAGAAAAAAAAATAAAAAAGTGCATTGTAGCAAACATCATTGCATATGCATATGTTACTCTATAAATACAGATTTTTTTCCAAAAGATCATGTGTTGATTATTTCTGTCAACATATGCATCTGATTTTCTGGTTACATATGGTAAACAAATCTAAATAAAAGTGCATTTAATTTTATTTTGCTATATCGTCTAGTACTTTGACTTATAACTTACTCTGTTGTATTATTCACAAATTTTATTTATTTATTTTTCTTTGGGATGTTAATTCCAGAAAAATAGTTTGGTTATTAACTGTCACTTGACAGAAGAAAAACTAGACCAATAAAAGTTCTTAACTTGGGGCTGAGTAGACAGACGTTGGCTCAGTGGATAAAGCGCTTTTCTCATGTGTATGAAGATCTGAATTCAGGCCACCAGAACCACATAAAGCTGGACCTTATAGGGTGTATCTGTAACCACCTCTGCTACAATCAGATGAGAGGTAGAAAGTGGAGCTCACGGGCCAGTTAGCGGATATCTGTAGCAACAAACAAGAGACTATCTCAAACTAGGTAGAAACAGAATTGATACCTGCAGTTGTCTTGTGACCTCTAGATGTGCATCACATTCATGTAAACATGTACATACACACAACCACACCCACTTACATGCAAGCACCCCACCACATACATATATGTACACAGAGAAAGATTGGTTGGTGGTTCTCAAGTTAAACAAAGAACAAAATCCCTTTGTTTAGGATTTAGCTGTGAGTGTTGTTAGATTAAATCAACAGTCTTTCTGATGTACACCCTTAGTACCACTGCTGGGAATATTCATGGAAAGGAAGACAGGCCTGCATGGAAAGAACGGCAAGCTTGGGAGAACAGGTTGGAAGAAAGGCAAGATGGCCCTAGATATGGTTGTGAGCTCGGGGTGCTTGTCCTGCAGATGCACCCATTTTGTTTTCTTTCTTTTTATCTTCATGTGTGGGTGCACTTGCATGAGCAGGTGGAAGCCCGGGGTTCATGTCATGTCACGAGTCATCCTTGGTTACTGGTCCCTAATCAGATAGTTCTCCAGTAAAGCTAGTCTCGGTAGCCAGCTTGTCCTGGGGATTCCCACTCTATGGATGCCTGCTGAGACTGTAATTCCAGTACAGGCTGCCAGGCCCAGCTGGCATTATGTGGACTCTGGCGATCCTGTGCTTGTCTAGCAATCACTAACCAAGAGCCATCTCCCTAACTCTGCTTGGTAGTTTTGTTTTTGTTGTTCAGTTCTGTTTTTGTTTGTTCCCTTGCTTGTTTGTTTTTAAAGGAATCTGCATTCACCTGTAGGGAGTGGTTAAATCAATTAGCTGGTACCTCAGTACTGTGGAATCTGAAGCAGCCATTAAAGAGAATGAAGGAGGTTTTCATGGAATAGCACAGGAAAATCTAAGTTAGAAATGGGAAGAAAAAAAAGCCGATGTTTTTTGTTGTCAGTTGTCTTTGCTTTTGTGACCAGGGCCTCATGCACTTAGCACTCGACTGCCCAGCTGTGCTCTGATCATGGGGGGGGGGTGTCTTTCATTTCCCCCCAGGATATCAGCAGTAGTGGGTTTTTGTTTTTGTTTCTGTGGCACATGTGTGGTAACTTTCAGAAGTCACGTTTTCTACCATGTGGGTTTCTGGGGATTGAACTCTGGTCACAAGATTTGCAAATGGGAACCTTACTGCTGAGACATCTCACTGGCCTTTTAAACTCATTTTATGTAAAAATAAAAGCCTGAACGTTTACTTGGGAAGTAAAGTGGGAAAGTGCCACTGGTATAGACAGAGGTTTTAATGACCAGGTACTTCATGTTGAAATAACCTGCAAGTGGACCTGCTGGCACACACCTGTAATCCCAGTACTTGGGAGGTGGTGGAAGAGGATCGAGTTCTGTGCCCTTGGCTGCATGGCAAATACAAACAAAGCCCTGTCCCAGTAAACCAGCAGACTAAATGGACGAATGAATGACTGACAAGACCACAGAACAGTCAAAGTGAAAAGGACTCTACTATTTGTCGATAGACCATCCAGCCCTGATCGTTGAGAACTAACGAGCAGGAGTGCACACAGCTCTTGGTACTTTGCTCTCTTATTGTTGCAGAAGGTTATCGGGTGGTACAGGTTCCGGCGAAACACACAGCAGCAGATGTCGTTCAGAGAGCAGGTCATCCACAAGCAGCTCACCCGCATCCTCGGCGTGCCAGACCTCGTCTTCCTGCTCTTCAGCTTCATCTCCACCGCCAACAATTCCACTCACGCTTTAGAATATGTTCTCTTCAGACCAAATCGCAGGTAAAGAGTGTTCCCTCGAGTCGTGCATAAGACGAAAGATAGATGCAGGCGAGGAATGGCCCTGTGGGTAACTCGATATGAGCACTTGAGTTCAGATCCCCAGCACCCCAGGAAGCAGCAGCCTGAGTGTGTGACCCCTGTGCAGGTGGAGGCAGAGGTGGGGATCCCCTTAGATCCCAGTCTGTCCTAAATAATGAGCTTCAGGTTCAGAGAGAGATTCTTTCTCAAGAAAGGAAAGTTGGGGGCTGGCAAGATAGCTCAGCAGGTAAGACACCTGCTCACACACCCACCAATCTGAATTTGATTCCCAGAAGCCCATGCAGTGGAAGGAGAGAAATGACTTCTGAAAGTTGTCTGACTTATATCTGTGCATCATGGCATGAATGTACATGCCCCCTTTCTCCTCTCTCTTCCTCTCTTTCTCACTTTCCTTCCATCCCTGTCTTACTCCCTCTTCTCCCTCCTCAAGTAAATAAATAAAATATTTAGGAAATAAAAAGAAGAAAAGAAGGATAGCCTGAAGAAAGACCTCTAGTGTCAGCTTCTGATCTCCACACACACACATTCACACACACACAGTTCCTGACTGAAAAATGTGTGTCACAGTGCATTTTACAGCATGGTTATTTGTTCTAAATATGTATTTATCTGCAAAGAAACATCTAAAACTAATGTGCACACAAATAGAGGTCAGAGGACAACTTTCAGAAATTGGTTCTCTCCTGTCCACCATATGTGCTCTGGGATCAAACTCAGGCTTCCAGGTTTGCATGCAGACCCTTCACTTATTGCGCCCTCTTGCTGGCCCCTCCTTTAACATCTTTAAATAAAAATTTTTATCATTCTCTTTGAACTTAATGAAGGTATTTTTAGTTATTTGTATAAATTAAAAGAATTCAGGTATCAGTAAGCATTAGCTAAATAAGTTTAGTATTTATAAATTCTTCTTTTTTCTTTCCATATACATGTGTATATATTTACAGAGTACATGAATGTGTTTTTGCCACGGGCACATGTGTATGTCTGCATGCATGTAGAAGCCCGAGGTTAACATCAGAAATCATCTTTGGTCACTCTCTTCTTTAAGTTTTGAGGTTGGGTCTCTAGTCAAATCCAGAGTTCACCTAAGAGCTAGTCTGGCCGACTAGCTTGTTCTGGGGATTCCAGACTGTCTTCTACCACCTTATTTACCTGACATTTTTTACTGGGCTCCAGTGATCTGAGTTCTTTACCACCAAGCCGTCTTCCCGACCCAGTGTTCATAAAGTCTTAGAGGTAGAAGCAGATATGAACTCATTTGCTTCTTAATTCATTATGCAGAAGTAGTGTTTTGTTGTCTCAGAAGTCTAGTTGTAACTTTAGAACATACAATTCCAAAACAGAATTGAACAAATGATCCACCTACTGGCTAATGGGGGTTTTACCTTATGAGCTTGTAGAGTAAAAACAAGGGTTATGTGATTACGTTGTCTGTCTGGAAACTGCTGAGAACTTTCCCTCTGAAAATGCACTCAGACTAAATCAGCTCAGTGTCAGTTTATTAGATAAGAGTCTGTAAGATTTCATCAGTTGGGCAGCAAGACGGCTCATCAAGTAAAGGCGCTTGTTACGCATGCATCAACATGAGCGGTGTCCTAGAGCCATGTGGTGGGAGAGAGAAACTCCCAGAAGTCCTCTTGCCTCCACACATGTGCCGAGGCACACGCTAGGCCACACACAGGTGCACACACTAAGCTTTTTTTTTTAAATTTTTATTATTTATTCAATTGTGCATGTATACATGTGTGCGCATGTGTGTATGAATGTGTATGTATGTGTGTGTGTAGAACCACGGACGAATTCGGGAACCACCATGGACACCTCCACCTCCTCCTTGTTTACTCCGCCCCGGGATTCACAGGCTCTGCCCTACCAGGACCAGAAACGCAGGCCGCTCCCGCTTCCGCCCGGTGTCTATATGTGGGGTCCAGGATCCGAACTCAGGACCTTCTGCCTGCAAGGCAGAGGCTTAACCCCTGAGCCACCTCTCCAGTCCCACACTAAGCTTTTTAAAAAGATTTCTTCATTGCTCTCTAAGTATTTCACTAGTCCAGGAAGGTCACTGTGGGGATGCAAATGATATGTGAGGCCTGGGCTCCCCTCAGGCTTATAGTCAGGCTTCTACTTTCAGAAGGTTTGAAAAAACTTATTGATGATACACTCTTGGCGATCTGTAGAAATCAGTGCCCCATAGCACCTTCCGTTTGTTTAATGGTACCAGAAACTAAGAATCCGACTGCCTACCTCCTGTTTTTGTTTTGTTTATATTTTTGTGAAACAGGGTCTCATCCTGTGCTCCCGTGGCCTGAAGCTGGTGATGTAGCCAGACCACCCTTGAGTGGGTGCTGGTCTTTCTGTCTCTGTTGCCTTTGCTGTTTGCAACAGGGCCTTGCTGTGATCCCCGGCATGCCTGGCGCTCACCTTGCTGCTCACCTTGCTGCTCAGGCTGCCCTTGTACTTGCAAGAATCCTTCTGCCTCATCCTCTCAAATGCCAGGATCCTGGGCTTGTGCCCGCATGCTCAGCTGCCAGCCCCTTTATGTGTGGAGTCCAGATGTCACTTGTCCAGGGTAGCCTTGAACTTACCGTGGAGTCTGAGATAATCTTGAACTTCTGATCCTTCTACCTCTGCTTCTGGAGCATTTGGACTGCAGACATGTGTCACTCTGCCTAGTTTATGTGTATGGGAGTGGAACGCAAGGCAAGCACTCAACCAGCCAAGTCCCATCCTCAGCCTTCAACCTATTCTTAAAGGAATACTGTCAAAACTCAGTGGCACGTACCTAGAATCCCAGCACTGAGGCATTGAGAGTGAGGTGTGTAGATTATTTGAGACCATGAGTTCAGTAGCAGTACAAGCAACACAGAAGTGGGGGGGGTGCAGACGTGGCAGTACATTCCTGTGATCTCAGCACATGGGAGACTGAGACGGGCAGATTGTGAATCTGCAGCCATTTGAACTACATAGTGAGACCCTAACTCAAACACCTTGAAGAATGGTACTTTTTTACATAACCTTTTCTCAATTCTCCCCATAGGTATAATCAAAGGATATCACTTGCTATTCCCAACCTAGGCAATACCAGCCAGCAGGAGTACAAAGTATCTTCAGTGCCAAACACTTCTCAGAGTTATGCCAAAGTTATTGAGGAACATGGGTAAGTTGACAGGTAAAGTAAGTTATTTTCTTTTGTCAGCATTATTTCCTTTGCTAATGTGTTGTGTTTGTGAGTGAAAGAAGGGACAGCACTTCGTTAAAACTTTTTAAAGTGTATAAAAAAAAGTAAAATTAAGTTCTTTTGTTTTTTGTTTTACTGAAATCAAAGAAAACAGAAAGGTAATTCTAGACCATTACCACTGATTTTGTTCTTAACTATAGAAATGATCTCTAGGGGCTGGAGAGATGCTGCAGGGGTTAAGACTTTGCCTCACAAAAGGAAGGTCCTGAGTTTGGATCCCAGGTCCCACATAAAAATGCCAGAAGGAAACAGCAGCGGCTGCACTTCCAACCCTGGTGGGTAGGGTCTAGGAAATCCCAGAGTGAAGCAAAAAGGAGGTAGAAGTAATCCAGGATGATTCCCAAAGTCACCCTTGGGCCTCCACAGGGACATACAACACCCCCCACACACACACATACATAATAAATAGATTGATTGGTTGGTTGATTGAAAAGAAATGATCCCTGAAGCTAGATAAGATTACATGCCTATAATCCCAGCATTCAAAAGACTGAGGCAGGAGGATGAAATTCAAGACCACCTTGGGCTACATAGCAAGAGTCTGTCTCAAAAAAAAAAAAAACCTAGGGAGATTGCTCCAAGCTGAGCTCAGATCCCTGGCACCCATGTAAAAGCCAGGCAGGGCAGTACATGTCTATCAGCTAGTACTCAATGTTCCTTTAGCCAGCCAGGAGATGTCCAAAGCAGGAGCTGCATGTTCAGTGAGACCCTGTCTCAAAGAATAAGCTGCAGAGCACTAGAGGGGATCGCTCAGCATCAGTCTCTGGCCCTCACTCAGCTGAGCACACCAGCACACACACATGTACACACATACAGAGCACGCAGAAGTCAGAAAAGAATCCCAGAAAATAGAGTCGTTTAAATCACTTTTATTTGTATTAAAAATATAATCTATTGGACTGGCAAGATAGCTCATTGTCATAGTTGGGCACAGGTGTCAACTAGACAGTTGAGGGTTTGAGCTCCGGGCACATTTGTAGAGAATTAGTGGTTGAGTTAAGCCCAGAGCAAAGCTGCAAGAGATTGTCTAGCTGATGGTCAGGGCCCAGTCCATGGTGGGTGGGACTAGGCCCTGAACAGTTGAATAAAATACTGAGAGCTGGTTCAGGAAGTCAGCATCCTTTTGTACACTTGGCTAGACATGCTGGTCTGGCAAGGAAGGATCGTCCCTCTCTCAGCCATTATGTAGAGATGGTGTGGCCAGTTCCCTCAGCCCTGGTGTTGGTGTGAGCTCCTCTGCCAAGCTGGACTGAGAACTATAACTGGACAATCGTGAGAAAAAATAAACCCCTTGTTTCCCTTAAGTTGTTTGCAAGGTGATTTATCAGCAACCATGCAGGCGGACTGCAACACATAGTAAATACACCTGTTTGTAAAACAGTTCAATCCTCAGAAGTCCACATGGTGGAAGGAGGGGCTTCTTGATGTCACCTCTGCCCTCCACCTGTGCACGTGGCATGTGCGTGCCATCTCTTTCTCTTTTTCTTACAAATAAAAAAAAATATTTTTAAATATATGTATTATTTACTATATTTCCCTCAGATTTTGAAAGTTAAATACAGTTATCAGAAAATGTATATTTACAAATAATAACATGGGTTTTTAAATATTTTTCAATAATTCTATCAGGATAGAATTACACCCTGTCATTTTGGAATCCCAGCACTCAGTACAGTATTATAGAAGTCATTTGTTCATGGCAGTGTCGATATCTCCTGGTGTCTTTTCTGTCTTCTAGTGCTGACTTCTTTGACAAGGATGGGGTCATGAAAGACATCAGGGCCATTTACCAGGTCTGCAACGCACTTCAGGAGAAAGTACAGGTAACTGGGATATTTACTAGTTTTCATCTTGTTTCCTTTCTCAAATCCTTTAGGTCATCTCAGTTCTTCATAAGCTTTTGACTGACAAATGAATAATGGTCCAAAAATCAGAATTGTTTTCTTAATATCAGAGCTGTTGTCTCTTGCCAGCCTACAGAATGTCTCCTCCCAGGCCAAAACACAGAGACGCTAACGTTCACTGTTAATACTACTGCTGGAAACACTCGTAGCCCAATTTGCAACCATCCTTTTCTGGAAGAAACGTGTTCTGAGTTGAATGAAGGCTGCTAAGAGTGCAGCTGGCTGCACCAGCTGTGTCCCACTAATGCCCCGTCCACCCACCTCCCTCCAGTTCATGGCTCTGCCCGGAACTGGACTGCTGAGTGGGAGGATCACAGTGGAATCTGCTTCTCCTGGTCATTCATGCAACAAGTATTTGTGCAATCGCCTCCCAGCCAGACACTGAGCCGGATGTTGGCAGAGCCTTCCTATGTTCTTCTCGCCAACCCTGACGTGTTCTCAGTACTTTGCTCTGATACCTACAGCACTGAAGAAGAGCCTTTGAGAACAAGAAGAAAGTGGCATGGTTGAGGACTTCTAGGCATGGAGAAAGCCTGTTCGAAGAAGACTCCAGAGAGCAGAAAGAGGACTGGGGCAGTATGTGGAAGACGAGGGAGCAGACTGTGTACAGCCTGGAGCAAGAAGAGCCAACCCTGGGCAGTTTGCAGGGGCCGAGTCAGCGCTGGACTCCCTGTGCACATCAGAAGTTGGGGAACTCTTTAGCTGTCTGGTGCCAGACTTACTTTCTGATATTTCTGATGTTGGAGAGATGTGCAGTGGAAAGCAGCTTTTTGTCCTGGACTCATGACCACGCCCTTTTCAAAGCAGCACTGTCCGGAAGACTTCCAGGAAGCCATCACAGACTACTCGTTGATTGAAGAAGGCCCTCATATCCTAGTGGTTACTAGTGTGTTCACACCTCAGCTTTGAAGCTTATTTTCTTTCCCAACTTCCCCTTATAATAATTGTTTTTAGCTAAATAAATGTTTCATTTTTTTTATTGTTGGTTATAAGTAAATGTTGAAAGATCTCACTCCTTTTATCCTTCCTTTGTAAGCTAGATATCCCCTTTTGGTTTCAATTTAAAAGAAGGATTAATCAAAGGAAGAGATTCTATTTTTCCCATTTTCTTTTTTTAAAGACTAAATTGCACAATCATCTTAAAAGAATTGAAATGTAAAAAAAAATGGATTATTGATTCCCAGTGGGGTCAGAGGAGAGGGCTCAGTCAGTCAAATACTTGTCAAACAAGCATGAAGACCTAAATTCAATACAAGAACTCACGTTAAAAACAAGGCATGGTAACACACACTTGTAATCCCAACTTGAAGAGGTGAGCAGCCAGCTGGCCCACTCGGTGAGCTCCGGCTAGTGAGAGACTCTGTCTCAAAGAAGAAGGGAAGTAGATGAATCCTGCAGATAGATGCCCAGGGCTGGCTTCTGACTTCACATGCACATATATAAGAATACCCAAGCCAGTGCACGCACAGAACCATACAAACCTGAGTTGGTGTGGGAACACACCTATGATAACTTAGATGGGAGGACTTTCTTTGGGAAGGGGGGACTTTTTTAAAAAATAATTTTATTTTGCTTTTTTCTTTCCCCTTAATCCCATTCCCCTCCTCCCTCTTTTTTCCCTGATGCCCCTTTGTCTCCTGTCACACTCCTCCTGTTCTTAAGATTTTTCACCTGTGTGGCCCACTGTGCTTCATCTAGTTTGTCTTTGCTGTCATATGCCTGACACGATTCGTGTTCCAGCAAGTGCTGCGGATCAATGGGTAGACCATTAAGGACAGCATCGTCCCTGGAAGTATCAGTTCTCACGAGTCTCAGAGGGAGGTGTGGAGCTTCTTGAGATCTTTCCCTTTTCCTGGTGAGACGTTGATAGGACAGTTCCCATGCAGTTCTTGTCATGTCCAGGAGATAATGCCTGGCCCACCACTGTTCCACTTAAAATCTTACACTCTTACTGCCCCCCTTTGGGCCATGTAGAGAGACCCCATCCATCTCAAGAAGCAAAAACAGTCCTCTCATGAATCACGACCGCCCTGCCTTGCTATTCTGCCTTTTAACTTGATCGACCATCCGGGCTTTTCCTAGGATTGTAAAAATTATTAGAAAGGATCCTGGGTTTGCATTGGCAGCTAACATTCCTTCTTGTGGCTTTCCCCTCAGGCAGTGTGTGCTGATGTAGAAAAAAGCGAGAGGGTTGTTGAATCTTGTCAAGCAGAAGTTAACAAGTTAAGAAGACAAATCACTCAGCGGAGGAATGAGAAGGAACAAGAACGAAGTAAGTCCTTCCTAACTTGATCGTTCGGTGTCAGGCAAACGACTGTTTATTAGAAGGGGTGCTGAGGCTGAACGCAGGGCTCGTCGCGTGCTGCATATGTGCTCTGCCACTGCACTTCACCCCAGCTCCTTTTCGTTTTTCGTTCCTCAGAGAAGGTCTTGCTCAGTTGCCCAGGATGGCCTTGAACTTATGATTTCTCTTGCCTCAGCCTCCCAGGAGCTGGGACCACAGGTCTTCCTCACCAGGCTGGATTGTGTGTTGCTTTAAATATCAAACTTTCCGTTAAACATGAGTCCCATGCTTAGCGAGCCCCAAGCCAACAAGGTAGAGGAACAGCATTCCGCTGTCATTAAGATTTTTCTAATGGGGGGCTGGAGAGATGGCTCAGGGGTTAAGACTCTGTCTCACAAGCAGAAGGTCCTGAGTTTGAATCCCAGGTCCCACGTAAAAACACCAGGCGAGCAGCCTACACTGCCAGTCCTGGTGGACGAAGCCTGGGAAATCCCAGAGTGAAGCAAGAAGGAGTTAGAAGCAATCCAGGATGATTCCTGAAGTCACCCTTGGTCCTCCACATGGATACACAGTGCTCTCTGATACACACACACACACACACACACACACACACACACACACACACACACACACACACAAAAATAAATAAAATATTTTTTAAAAAAAAGATTTTTCTAATGGCAAGTGCTATTTTTCATGGCATCCCTCAAGTCCAAAAGTGGAACAAGAGGACCAAAGATCAAAGATTAGAGCAGATCCAGAAGCTCCGTGTAGATCTGTGCAGATTGACCAGCGTGACCTATTTCTAGTGGCTAACGGTTACTCCCGAGCTAGCCCCAGAATGGCTCACACACAGGGATAATATCCCGTGTTCATTACAGCCACGTAGAGGAGCCATCTCACATTCCTTAGCATGTCCATTTGGTTCTTAGTTAATATCATGATAAAGACTTGAGATGTCTGGGCTCTGGTAGCTCTGGGTTGAATGTATACTGTGAAGCTGTGGCCCTACTGGTAGAATGAAATAGGCCCATACACACATACACATGCCAAAAAAATGTAATTTATAAAATAGATATGGTGATATTTGCCTCTAATCCAATATTCAGGAGACTGAGGCAGGAGAATCTTAGTAAAAGTCCAGCATGGCCACAGATAGTTGCTGCATCACCAGTAAGTAGATAATTCTTTATTTTTAATTTTTTGAGCCAGGGTCTCATGTAGCCCAGACTGGTCTAAAATTCAGTATGTAGCTGAGAATGGCTTTGAATTCTTGATCTTCTTGCCTCCTTCTCCCAAGTACTAGGATTACTGACCTATGCTACCATACCCAGCTTTACCACCAGATCTGACATTTGCACATATGATGTGTAAAACACATGACAGTGTCAAATGTAAAGAAGTTACAGCTAAGCTTTTCTAATTTAATATCAATATATAACAATCCAGGAGCTGGGGGTAGCTCATTGGTTGTGTTTGATGGCTCATTCCTGTCATCCCAACACTTGAGAATTGGAGGCCAAAGAGCCTGAAGTTCAGAGTCAGTCTTGGATGTATAGCCAATTTGAGGCCAGCCTGGATATGTGAGACCCTATACACATTCACAAACACAAACACCTTCGTGCGGGTGAAAAAGGCCAGTGAGAAGACTCAGCCAGTAAAGGCACCTGAGTGCAAACCTGGTGACCTGAGTTCAGTTCCCCAGAGCCCCATAGTGAAAGGAGAAAACCAACTTACTTGTAAGGCTGGGATGATGGCTCAGGGGTTAAAACCTTTGTTTCACAAGCTAAAGGACCTGAGTTCAGATCCCCAGATCCCATCTAAAAATGCCAGGTAAAGATGGCAGTGGCCAACAATTCTGGCCCTGGAATGTGGAGCCGAGAAACCCAGAACAAAGCAATAAGGAGATGGAGCTGTCTGGATGATTCTGAGGTCACCCTGGGGCCTGCTCAGGCACACACACTCAAGTGTCCTCTTGTGTACACACATACAGGCCGAAAAAACAATGTAATTTATGAAGTAGGTATGTGGTATTTGCCTCTAATCCAATATTCAGGAGGCTGAGGCAGGAGATGAGTGTGAAGAAAGCCTAGGCTATATAGGGAGACTTTTTTTCAAAATAGACAAGAAACAATCTTGTTACAGGAAAATGATGGCAGACTTGATTTTATGGAAATAATCAGAAATGCAAACAGGAATTGATAGTATTTGGGCCAAGCACAGCAGGACTGTTGATAAACAATCATATATAACAAAAATAAGTATGATCTGTCAGTTTATGATTAAGAAAACAACTAGGTTATAGTACATATATGCTAGTAACTGCAGCCACTGAAGTGAACTTGGACTAATGTCCATTACGTAGTTTTTGCATGTGTAGTCCTAGGGATTGGATCCTGGGCCTTGCATGTGCTAGAAAGTTCTTTACCGCTGAGCTGGCATGTCCCCTAAAACAGTGTGTTGACAGAGACCAACAATTTCACAGCGTTCTTTAAACTGCTAAGTTTGTGGTCTAGTACTTGGAAAACTGCACACCTAACACAGAGGGTGTAAATGCATCGCAACAAGTAGTTGTGATGAAACACAGCATTTAGATAGTCCATGCATGCCTGTAAGTTCAGTGTTGGACATAGAGCGCAGAATAATCGCTTCCATCAGGAGTGGAGGCTGCCTAGGCCACGTGAAAAGAAGCAGTGCGGGTTGTGACGTGATGCTTCATGGACTTGTAAAAGCGGAGAGGAGCGAACTCGCCTGTCCATCCTGAGTCTTTGAGCACAGTGGCTGTGAGCACAGGATCTTGAGTGACGAGAGTGCTCTACATCTTGAAGCCCACATCTAGTCAGATGCCTTAGTCTTCCTGAACTTTGGTTTCTTTATATATGTTACGGAAGATGTAGCCATAGCGATGATGGGAACACTTATGTTGTGGGGCTTCTGCGAGTGCGTGTAGAGGAGACTTGTAATTACATGTAGTAACAAGCGGTTCCAGCTTCGCTGCTGGTTTCCAGAGTGTTCAGGTTGAGCCAGAAAGCCGTGAGGACTTCACGTGTTCTTCGTGTTTTCATCCAGGACTGCAGCAGGCCATGTTAAGCAGACAGATGCCGGCTGAAGGTCTGGAGCCCGCGCTCAGTCCTCGGCTGTCCTATGGCTTTGCAGCCCAAGGTGGAGGTGCGCTTGCAGACGCAGAGCCCTCTGACCCGCCTCCCCCTTATTCTGATCTTCACCCAAACAATCAAGAAAGTACTCTGAGCCATTCTCGAGTGGAGAGGAGTGTCTTCATGCCTCGCCCTCAAGCCGTGGGCTCTTCCAGCTATGCTTCTACCAGTGCTGGACTGAAGTGTCCCGGAAGCAAAGCAGATCTTCCTTCCCAAAGAGCAGCCGCAGACAGTGAAGAGGAGTCAGACGACAGTGATTATGAAAACTTGATTGACCCTGCAGAGCCCTCTAGCGGTGAGAACTTGATTGACCCCGCAGAGCCCTCCAGCCGTGAGTACTCGCCTCCCAAGGAGTCACAAGCCGCGACACATCCCAGGGAAGACCCCAGGAACACTCAGACCTCCCAGATTTAAGTGCACGTGACACTCTCCGCTTGGCACTGCTTTTCTTAATGGCTTATTGAGAGAGTTGGTTGAGGTCGTAATCTGGGGGAGCTGCTTTCTCAGATGCTGTGGTTCCAGCGAGAAGAGCCCTGTGCATAGAGGCTGTGGGACCCTCGGCCAGCCCCGCGCCAACACAGCGCGCAGGTTTCACAACAGAATCAGTAAGATAATCACATTGTCCTAATTTTGGTGCAATTCATGGATGTACTGGTAAATTTGGGCAAAGCGAAACTATCAGTGTAATTTCTATTCTTTAACATAAATTGGAAATTAGAGACTAAGCACAATTAGTCTATAAATATTCTGTAAATCAAAAAACTTACCTCTTGCACTATCATGCCTTGAAATTTACTTTTTCAAAGGGAAATGAGCTTAGCAGCAGCCGTCAAAAAACTTCTTTCTACGATGAGCCAGATTCATCTCTGCCAGAAAAGGAATTTTGTTAATTCCAAGAAGCCTGATTGGAACAAATCAGATATGCCTTTTCTTGTCTGCATGACTTCGTAAGATCGAAAGAGAGGGCTTTGTTTCAACCTTTTTCTACTAGCCTGATATGTATTGTCACTTCAAATGGTTGCCTTTAAAACACAGACAAACATAGGAATACTAACTACCAGTAAGTAATCGTCCAAATAAGTGTCATTAATCAGGTAATCACCTTTCCTGGTGGATGACTGACTGCCGTGTGCACTGGTGTATTTTGGTCTCTGTTCTTGAGTCTCAGAGGACAAACCCGCAGCAGGAAGGAGTTACATGCCAGACCTGAGCTCCATGATGAGTGGATTCCAGACCCAGTGGGTTTAACTGAGTGTCTATGGAAGGGATGGGACTCGTTAGACCAACTGACAAATCCTAGTGTTTTATTTGTGGAGAAAACACATTTAATAAGCTTTGGGAATCTTGATGAATAAAGATTCATTTTAAACCTGAATAACCATACTCACTGTTTTTCTAAGTTGCTACTTTGGGTTAATTACAGGTGTGTAGACAGTGCTGGGACACACTCATGTTTTTATTTAATTACTGCTTATTTGCTACTTTTGCCCAGAATGTGTGAAACCACTAAAACATTCACAAGTATGTTGGCTTCTGGTTTGGAAATGGCGTGACCTGCTACTTAGGATGAGCCAGCCATGAAGTCGATGCTTGGACTTTTCTGCCTTTGCGCAGACTAATTAAAACCTGGAGGAATAAGGATTTGGTAAAGGCTAAACTCTTCTTCCATTTTATAGAGATGTTTACTCGTGAGCTATGGCTCCATAGCTAAGTCAGACAGTACAATATGCATCTAAAAATGGGATGCTAAAGCTGCCATTCCTCGGGTACCACTCTGGGGTCTGTATTTTAACTGCTGTTCTGGTTTGCTGGTCTTACACCACTGCCATTTGGTTTGGAATGTCTGCTGATGTGGTCCGGTTTCTGCCAGCTCCCCGCCAGCGGCTTCAGTACCGTCATGAATTTTAATTTTTTTAAAGTGCCATGCCATCTCCTCTGTTCAGATTTTGACATTCAGGAAAATAATTTTATTTTTATGCCATATTGAAATCTACAATGTATATCTGACAAAGCAGTTAAATGTGACAATAAAGACCTATTTAATCATGATATGTTGTTGTAATGTCTGTCTCAGCACTCAACAAGGTTTTTCTTCAGTGGATTTATTCTGGCCTTTCCTAGTACATTGTTTTGAAAAGGAGCTACAATTTGTCTCCAGGAATCTCAAGAATACGACCTAATGAAATGTTCCTATTGGTTTCAGAGGGAGCTGAGTTATCTAAGAAGTAAATGTCAGTTGCAGATAAAACTTGGAAAGGCACCCAGAAAGCAACTGTCCCTAAAGCACTCTCTTATGACTTCCCAACACAGGTCACTCAGCCACTAAGATGCATCAGAACCTGGTGCACAGAGCATCTCGGAACTTGCGTGTTCTCTTTAGAACCTGTTGACCAGAGCCTGGATTCTGGGAAATCGTTACAGCTGAGTGGCATATCTTCCATAACCCAAGTCGTCTCCTACCTATGTGGAGAAAAGACTTGGACTCTTTTAGCCTATTACAAGTATGCATGAACATATGTAATTATTTCTTTCTGAAATAGGGTCAAAACATAAAAATGGAAATCTCATCCACAGATATTCAAAATCAGGGTACTTATTTTAAAATACTGGGTGGGTCAGAGAAATGGGTCGAGGTAAAGTCTCTGCCTTGCTAGCAGAAGGTTCTAAGTTCAGATCCCAGATCCCATGTAAAATTACCAGGCAAAAATGGTGGTGGCCTATGCTTCCATCCTGGAAGGTGGAGCCCGGAAAACTCTAGAGCAAAAGCAACTAGGAGGTAGAAGCAATCTAGGATGATCCCTATAGTCACCCTTATGCCTCTACAGGCACACACAGTGTTCTCTCTCTCTCTGTTTGGTAGGAGACTGAAGCAGGAGAATCCAAGATCTGCCTGAGGGGTTGGGATATTGCTTAATTTGTAGAGCACTAACTAGTTCAGCATGCATGCTCCCAAACTTGGGCAAACATACACACACACAAAAGAATAAAATTACTTAGATTAACTGTCTGGCAAAGCCTTACTTTAAGGAATTTCTTTTAAAAAATGGGGTCCAAATAAAATTCCAGTGTAAGTAGTGGTGGTTTACCTGTTTTCTGGATCTGTTTTCTGTCAATGTATAGGTTTTACCTTAGTTACTGAAAAAGACTCATTCTTGCAAAGTTCAGCTTCACCCTTTCCCATTAGCAAGTGTGAATTTTACCCTAAAGGCATTATTTCTGCAAACCTGGTGCTAGTCCTGTGTCTTCCAGTGAGCGCTTTGCCTGCATCTGGATGCAGCTGGTATCTAGCCCAGGACAGAGTGAGACCTGGCACGCTCAACTCTGTGCATCAGTGATGTGCTAAGGGCAGGACAGGGACCAACGGCTCCTCAGAATCCCAGGGCCTGGTGCTGAGCTGGCCCTAGTAAGTGTGTGTGGTTTCCGGCAGGATAGGCACTGTACCACACAGATGAAACTATTTTTAAGAATGCAATGGGGAGACAAACACCCCCACCCAGGAGTGATGGAAGAAACCTGTCCTTGAGTCGCCCTTGCCCTGGGACATTCTTTTGCTGAACCTGTTGGGTACTCATGCAGCTCGCAGGGTAGAGTTAGCACGAGGCCATGCTGCGTACCTATAAGGAAGTGAATAGACATGTCCAGGATGTGCAGAGGCTTGAGAAGTGTCTTCCAACTATCGCATTTTCCTCCAAGGCTTTGTTGGGGTTCTTCCTGCCACGTTTGAACCCAAAGCCTAGTGAGCCTGCCTCACAGAACCTTCTGCTGAGCCTAGACAAGAAATGGACATGGAAGGACAAAGCTTGCTTTTAGGGATGCCCATCATTTCAAACATCATCCTTCAACCTTTTGAGAAAATTATTCGCGGTGTTTTTTTACTTGGACAAACAGTATACTTTAACCTTAAAAGGTAAATATTGTCCAGTAGAAGTCAGACCTGGTGGGCCTGTAATCCCACTAGGTAGGAGACTGAAGCAGGAGAATCCAAGATCTGCCTGAGGGGTTGGGATATTGCTTAATTTGTAGAGCACTAGTTCAGCATGCATGCTCCCAGCAGCATTACAGAAACAAGATCTGCTTGGACGACTTAGTGAGGCCCTGTCTTGTTCAGTCAATAGGCAAAGAGTATTCACCCTTTAAAACACGTGTGAAGATGCCTTTTTCCAGTTTTCCACACCTGACTGAATGGCATGTGCTTGATATTGCCGTGAGAACAGGAAAAGAAACTGAACAAGAACCAGACTTAACAAGTGCCATCAGGGTTCAGCTGCGTCTGACTTTGCCATCTCCGGCCATTCATGTTTG
This sequence comes from Typhlomys cinereus, assembly GCA_023101885.1. NCBI lineage: Eukaryota > Metazoa > Chordata > Mammalia > Rodentia > Platacanthomyidae > Typhlomys > Typhlomys cinereus. The sequence goes on along the minus strand of JALPQD010000840.1, from coordinate 212,246 downwards.
CTTATGCTTAGTGTGTGTTTGCCTGCATGCACATATGTGTGCAGGCCTACGCCATGAGGACAGCTTGTAAGAGTCAGTTCTTCGGGGCTGGAGAGGCGGCCCAGGGGTTAAGCCCCTGCCTTTCAGGAGGAAGGTCCTGAGTTCGGATCCTAGACCCCACGTATAGACGCTGGGCGGAAGCGGGGGCGGCCTGCGTTTCTGGTCCTGGTAGGGCGGAGCCTGTGAATCCAGGGGCAGAGTAAAGGAGGAGGTGGAGGCGGTTCTCGAATTCGCCCGTGGTTCTGGTTCTGCATATACACACACATGCACACATGCACAATTAAATAAATTTTTAAAAAAAAGTCAGTTCTTCCTTCCACCATGTGGATTCCAAAGATCGAATTCAGGTTTTGGCAGCAAAAATCTTTAACCCATGAGTCATCTCTCCAGTCTTCTTCCTCCCTCCCTCTCTCCCTCCATCCCTCCCTTTCTCTCTCTCAAATGAGAAAGTTCTGAAAGGTAAATGAACATAGGATGAAAAACCACTATATTTTCTTCTGTGTATTTCAGGAATTACCAACTGTTTGTTGCTTCACTTAATCTACCTCTTTTCCTATAATTTATTTATTTTTGAGTGTGCGTGTGTGTGTGTGTGTGTGTGTGTTTGTTAGAGGGCACTGTCTGTTCCTATGAAGGACCAAAGGTTCAGGAATCATCCTGGATTGCTTCCACCTCCTTTTTGCTTCAAATATGTTCAAATGTATTATATATTGAATAAAGAGGTCTATGTCATAGTATAAATTACTCATCAAATTGTTCTCATAGTTTTCAGATTTTTTAAAATTTATTTTGTGCACATGCAGGCATGTATATGTACAATGTGTGTATCAGAGAGCACTGTGTGTCCCTGTGGAGGCCCAAGGGTGACCTCAGGAATTATCTTGGATTGCTTCTCTCTCCTTTTTGCTTTGCTCTGGGATTTTCTAGACTGCCCACAAGGGCTGAAAGCCAGTCGCTACTTTTCCACCTGATGTTTTCACTACGTGGGACCTGGGATCTGAACTCAGGACTTTCTGCTTGCAAGACAGAGTCTTGACCCTGAGCCATCTCCCCCTCGCCCCCTTTTTTGGATGTTTAGAGCTTGAGTCTGACCAGTGGTAGGAAGCTGCTGCTGGCTAGAGGTGCTCCTGTCCCGCTCATCATTTGGCATAGACTTTGCTTCAAGCTCCTTGTTGCAGTCCGCCTGCATGGTTGCTGATAAATGACCAGAACACAGCTTAAGGGAACAAGGAGTTTACTTTCTTACGACAGTCCGGTTACAGTTCATAGTCCAGCTTGACGGGAGAACACACACCAACACCAGGGCCGAGGGAACTGGCCACCATAACGGCTGAGAGATGGACAATCCTTACTTGCCAGACCAGCATGTCTGGGCAAGTGAACAGAAGGATGCCCACTCTCTCAACCAGCTCGCTGTGATTTATCCAGGGCCTAATCCCACCCACCATGGGCTGGGTCTTCCCCAGCAGCTAGACAATCTCCTTCAGGTTTGCTCTGGGCTTAACTCAACCATCAACTCTCTACAACTGTGCCCAGAGCTCAAACCCTCAACAGTCAAGTTGACACCTGTGCTTAACTATGACATTCCACCCCTTGTCAACTTGACACAAAAACAATAGCACTTTTAAACTGTAACCTTTCCTTGTCCCCACAGATGTTAAAATATAAATACATTCCATGGACAAATTTAAAATGTTTTCTCAATAAAACTTAGTTCCAATATTTTAAAAGTTCAAAGTTTCTTAACCTTAAAACAAATAAAACATTAAAACAGAAGGATCTACAATAAGAAACATTTAAATTAAAATCAAAGTCCAGCAAATTACCGCATCCTGTACTTCAATGTCCATCTTCTGCTGCTCATCACGTAGTCAAGGCGGCTCAAAGATTCTAGGCATTCCCAGTCCCTGTTTGCAGCTCGAAGTTGTAAGAGCAGAGTTCCTCTGAACCAGGCTGAATCTCCACTCGCAGTTGTCCTCAGCAGCAGTCCCACAGTTCTGGCATCTCAAACCCACCTCTGGGTTCTCCTCTGCAGCTTTAAGCTTCACCATCTCTTGCAGGAACTCTACGCCTGCCACTTGGTGCCAAGCCTTTGCTGCTCTCCATGAACCCTTCAGTAGTACGTGAAAACCAGTATCACCTGAGGGACGCTGCCAGATTCTGAAGCGAGGATGAAACGCAGCTTAGTCCACTGGAGCCACAGCTGCACCAACTTCAGTGCGCTGATGCTGGAAAAGCCTCTCTTCTAGGCAACCAAACTTGCAAAGGGCAAGAAACAGCTTTAACTTGGACTTTCACCCCCTGAAGGAATCTGAGCTTCCAAACCACGAACTTGCCATACGGTGGTTTCCACCTCCTCCACCGTCTCAGTGCAAGTCACTAGGTTTTCCTTCACTGATACTCATTTGTCCAACAGCAGCAGATATTCTGCTGCCTGCCCTTTGTACATCCAAACCTCCAAGGTTGCCAACACAGCTCTCCTCTGTCAAGCAAACCAGTCCATCGTCCTTATATTCAGTTTTACCAAAGTCCTTGTTTCCCTCATCACAAATTGGGCCCAAACAATGTCTCTCAGCAATTGGCCCACTAAACGCTGAAGAATGGTATTTGTAAATCCACAAAGTGAAAATTTTCAAGAATTTCCAACTTTGTCCAGCAGAACCATTCGAAAGCCACAAAATCCACATAGTCAGATTTATCAGCAACACCCCACTTCCTGGGTACCAAATTCTGTTGCAGTCCGCCTGCATGGTTGCTGATAAATGACCAGAACACAGCTTAAGGGAACAAGGAGTTTACTTTCTTACGACAGTCCGGTTACAGTTCATAGTCCAGCTTGACGGGAGAACACACACCAACACCAGGGCCGAGGGAACTGGCCACCATAACGGCTGAGAGATGGACAATCCTTACTTGCCAGACCAGCATGTCTGGGCAAGTGAACAGAAGGATGCCCACTCTCTCAACCAGCTCGCTGTGATTTATCCAGGGCCTAATCCCACCCACCATGGGCTGGGTCTTCCCCAGCAGCTAGACAATCTCCTTCAGGTTTGCTCTGGGCTTAACTCAACCATCAACTTTCTACAACTGTGCCCAGAGCTCAAACCCTCAACAGTCAAGTTGACACCTGTGCTTAACTATGACACTCCTCTAAGGGTTTTTTGGGTTAAACTAAGAACATTAAGTGACTTGCAGTACAACTAAGAAATGGCTCTTGTGTGGTGTGGTGTGTGTGTGTGTGTTAAACGTGTGTGAAGCCGTGTGGAACTAAGGGTTGACATCAGATGGGGGCTTCCTCAGTCCCTCTCCCCCTTTGTTTCATTTTGTGTAAGGAAGGGTCTCTCCGTGAGCCTAGAAGTCTGATTCAGCTAGACATCTGCTAACAAGCGCCGCATCCTCCTGTTCCCACTTCCCCAGAGCTGCAGCTGCAGGTGCCCACTGCCGCAGGCCTGACTCCAGATTACAAGTCTATGCCATCATGCCCAGCTCATAGGCACACGCTCCTGCACCCAGCTTGTTCCCGTGGTGATCGGGGCTGACCTGGGGTGCTCGTGCTTCTATATGCCTGCGCTCGCGCGCACATGCACACACACACACACCGTGGTGACCTGGCAAGCTAGACAGTATGCCCCTCCCTCAGCTCTTGTGGATGGGCAGCCAGTTCCCTTGACCCCTGGTGGGCGTGCCTCTCGTGCCCCAATAGATTGTGTATAACCCAGAACCATAAGCATGAATACCCCCTCCTCCCTGCGCACTGAAGAGTGACTAAGTGATTTTTGTGGAGAGGAGTGTGGTGGTCCATAGAATTAAAGCGGGTGCGACTTCTTGTCTTAGAGCTACTGTGAGGATTGGGTGACAGGGAGGAACGCAAAAGCCAAGGAGTGGGGGGGAGTAGTGATGAGCTGAGGCTGCGGCTGTGGGAGCTGAGTCTTCTCTTCACCAAGGTGACCACAGAGCGGCGGCCACTAGTGCCACGAGTCATGTGATCACAGCTGCTCCACAGAAGGGCCTGTGGAGGAGCAAGCACCAGAGGGGAGACTGTGGACACCCATGGGACTTGGGCACCCGTCCTGCCCTTCACTTGGAGGAGCTTATGGAAGGCCACATGGACACAGGTGGTGGAGCTTCTTCCCCAATGCACGCGTTCCGTGTCTGTCCGTAAAACACAGTGGTACACAGGCTACAAGCCCAGGAAATGTGGCTGGTCACACGGAGGAAATGAGTGCTAGGGCTGGGGACAGAGCGCTGGTGGCCGAGTGCTCGCTCGACATACCCGTGAGACAGCTCAGCTGGTGAGGAGCCTGCTGGAAAGTCGGGTGACCTGATTTGATCCCCAGATGCCCACAGGGTGGAAGGAGAGAAGTGACTTCTGAAATTTGTTCTCTCACCTTCGCCCTTGTGTTATGTAATTTTAGTTCATTCGAACCTACATTTAAAATGTTGTGTGGCTAATGCCTGCCTTAGGCAGTGGAGGGTGGGCGCACTTCACAAGGAGGCGGTGAGAGGGATCTGCCCAAGGTCAGAAGCCAGAGAACCATGCGGCACCAGACCTGCCTCCTCTGGAGCTGCTTCCGGCCCAGATAGACGTGAACGACAAACGAGCTGCAGTATGCAAATGTTCCAGAGCCACACAGGCCTTGGCAGCCGGAGCAGGAAGTGTGGCTATTGCCAGCCCAGCCCCCGATGCCCACCGCGGTGCCCTAGCACTTCCAGTGCAAGCAGGGAAGAGCTGGGCAAGGGCGCAGATGCAACCTGGGCGACCCTCTGTGACGACGCACTCCTTCCCTGCCCCGAGGTCAAGTCCTCCTCGGCACACATTCCACGTGCGCATCCCTCGTTCTGTCCGTGCACACAGGGCCCCAGGGGAGGATCAAATGAATCTCCTTCTTCAACCGGAAGTTGGCACTCAATGTCCACCCACCAGGGAGAGTGGGCCGAGCTGTGGGGAAGGCTGAGTGGCATCCAAGCCCTCAGGAACAGGGTGGGCGGGAGAGAGCCCTGGCACCTCTCTCTCGCCATCTGCTGCCCGCCGAGCCATGTGGGTACACCCGTGCCCGGACACAAGCGAGCAGGCTCCAGGCACCGGAGACCAGGTGGGACAAGCCCCAGCCCCGTTCTCCTTGGCATTGTTCTCTCTCTCTTTCTCTCTCTCTCTTCGCCTCTCTCTTTTATTCCTCTTTTTCCCACTTCTCTTTTGTTCAAATAATTTTTTAATCAAGATGTAACATGCACAGAAGACAAATCATAAGCATTAACTTGCTGAGTTTTCATAAAATCGAACTGTCCATGTAACTGACCTGAAGAAATGGAACGACCCACCTTCAAAACGCCCCTTCTGTCCCCTCCTGGACATCACCCCTCTCCTGACTTGTGGCATAAATTCACTTTGCCTGTGTGTGAACTTGCTTTCCGTCTTCTCTGCTTGCTCTGTCTGTGGGACCCATCCATCTTGGGGGGATGGCAGCTGTTTTTCTGTAATGCCGGGGATCCAGTGCCGGCTTCCTGCATGCTCGGCAAGCACTCTGCTAGCTGACTACCACCCCAGCCTGCCCACCCTCAGCCCCTCTGTGAGACCTCTGTCTCATGCATCCCAGGTTGGCCTCAAACTCATTATGTGGTTCCTGGGTGGGGACTGTGGACTAATGTTGTCAGACTTAGCTGCAAGCGCCTCTACCTGCTGAGCCATCTTGCTGGCCCAACATCTTTTTTATAGTTTTTATTTATTTGAAGGGGAGGAAAGGAGGGAGGGAAGGGAGAGAGAGAGAGAGAGAGAACACGTGCACGCCATGGTTGCTAATTTGTGAGTAGGCAGGTACTTACCAGCTGAGCTTTCCCGCTGCCCCCACATCTTTTGTATCTTGAGTCTTCTAATCCACAACCTTCCAAATTCACTTGTTAGCTCCGAGTCTGTCCATTCTCTGAATGCAACTTTGTTTTCTGTGAGTGTAGTCAGCTTGATTCCTCCTCCGCTGTCTTTATAGACCCGTTGCTTCTCCCTGGGCTAGCCGGGACCCCTTCCTATTCCTTTTCTTTCTTTTTTAGTAGGTGTGGAGAACAGTGGGTGTCCGATGACCTTCTCATGGACCCTCGAACAGTGCTGTGGATGGAGTTCCTGACTTCCCAGCCAAAGTGGGCAGGGTTTAATTCCGCTTTCATATTTGAAGCAGCGGCTCCTGCAGCTCAGGGTGGCTCTGAGTTCCTGTGAAATGCAGGATAACCTTGAACTTCTGATCCTCCCGCCTCCTGAGGGTCAGAGTTGCAGGTGTGTATCATCACCCCAGGTCTATGTGTTGCTGGGAATTGAACCCGGTACCTTCTGCGTGCTAGGCAAGCGCTGGAGTAATGAAGCTACCCTGCCCGTCCCTCATGTGCATACGGGACTGTCCGCACCTTGTTTTTCTTCTTTCAAACAGTTTGTCCAGATTTTGAATTTCTGACATAAGATCATATGTGTTATCACACTGTTTTATATTTTGTGCTTCATCATTTCGTACTAATAGAAAAGTTGGACTCTCCCCAGATTTACCAATCGCTTACAGTTTGCCTCATTTGCTGGATTGCATGTTGCTTTCTGGATCACCGGACACAAATTTAACACACTGTGCTGCTGCTCTATCCCAAGATGCTCCTCTGTGCACTTGCTTCCTTAGGACAAGTGTCGTGATTACAGCATCTGTTGTACGGTTTGGGTGGTCTCCTTACCAGCAGAGCAACACAGGCTCCCTCCCTCTCTCTCTCCCTCTCTCCCTCCCTTCCTCTCTCCCTCTCTCCCTCTGTCTCTCCCTCCCTCTCTCCCTCCCTCCTCTCTCCTCTCTCCCTCCCTCCCTCCCTCTCTCTCCCCTCTCTCCCCCTCTCTCGCTCCCTCTCTCCCTCCCTCCCTCTCTCCCTCTCTCTCTCCCTCCCTCTCTCTCCCCTTCCTCTGCCCTCCCTCCCTTCCTCTCTCCCTCCCTCCCTCCCTCTCTCTCCTTCCCTCCCTCCTTCCCTCTCTTCCTTCCTCTCTCCCTCTCTCACTTTCTCTCTCCCTCTCTCCCTCCCTTCCTCTCTCCCTTCCTCTTTCCCTCCCTCCCTCCCTCTCTCTCCTTCCCTCCCTCTCTCTCCTTCCCTTCATTTCTACTTTCCTTCCTTCCTTTTCTTTCTTGCTTCCTCCTTCCCTTCTTTATTTCTTTCCTCTCTTCCTTTCCTCCCTCCCTGTCTTCCTTCTTTCCTCCCTACATTCCTTCCTTCCCTCCCCCCTCCCTTCCCCCTCCCCCTTCCCCCTCCTCCACCCTCTCCCTTCCCTCTCCCCCCTTCCCCTCCCCTTCCCTCCTTCCTTCCTTCCTCCTCCTTCTCCTTCCGCCTCCCCTTCCCTCTCCCCCTCCCTCCCTCCTCCTGTCGTCCCCCCTCCCTCCTCCTTCCCTCCTCCTTCCTTCCTCCCCCCTCCCTCCTCCTTCCTTCCTCCCTCCTCCCTCCTCCTTCCCTCCTTCCTCTCTCCCTTCCTCCTCCTTCCTCCCTCCTTCCTCCCTCTCTTCCTTCCTCCCTCCTTCCTTTAGTTTCCGGGGGTGTCAGGCAGCCTAGGCTGGTTCTGAACCTGATGTGTAGCAGAGACTCTGAGCCCCTTTCCCTCCTGTTTTCAGCTCCCGTGTGCTGGGATGACAGGTGGTCATGACCACTCTCTGGATTTCTTGGGAAACAGAACCTCGCTGTCAAGCCCAGTGTGGCCTGGTGGTGACCCTCGTGCCTCAGTCTCCTGACTGTGGGTGTCGCATTTTTTAATGGCTGCTTTGCTTGGGATTCTGCATTGCTGGGATTTGTGGCTTTATAGCTTTTCATCAGTTTGAAGACTCTTCAGTCATTCTGTCTCCAAATAATTTTCCTGTCCTACACTCCTTCTGAGGATTCAAGAAAATAATTTTTTATGTTTTATTTATTTACTCTGTGTGTGTGTGTGTGTGTGTGTGTGTGTGTGTGTGTGTGTGAACAGCTACAGGATATTGTCTTCAAGGTACAAGTATTCTGGTCCCTTTTTTAATATTTACGAGAGAGAGAGAGAGAGAGAGAGGAGACATGCTTGCCGCAGGGCACACACAAAATCCAAAGAGAAAGCTCAGGTTTCAGGTTTATGTGTAAATGCTGGTCCATCTCTACTGCTTTATCGTGGGCCTGCGTGCGCGCATATGTGTGTGTGTGTGTGTGTGTGTGTGTGTGTATACAAGTGTGTGCATGTGTGTGTGGACATGTGCATGCATGTGTGTGTATGTATGTGTGCATGCATGTGTGTGATATGTGTATGGGCATGTTGTGACATGAGTGCGGGTGTGTATATGTGCACATGATGTGTGCGGGCATGTGTAGAGGTCAGAGGACAACTTCGTGAGTCATTTCTCTCCTCCCTTTCTGTGGGTTCTGAGGATTGATCAGGTCGTGGGACCTGGCAGCATGTGGATATCTTTCGTGGGAGCCGAGCCTACAGGTTTGCTGATTTTGCCTGTACAGAATGTTGTGTTTTCGATCCCATTTAGTGGATTATTTCCCCTGTTAACATAGTGTAATTAATGTTCTAAACCGCCACTGGCATTTTAAAAATAGCTTGTTTTTCTCCTGATTTGTTTCTAGGTCTTTTGAGTCCTTGAGCCCATTGAACATATGTAACTGGCTAAGTAGCCTCCTTGCGAGGCTCATTGTCATGGCCGACTGAAGTGAAAATACCTGCTAATTTGATTATCTGCTCCATGGTGTGTCTCCTCCTCCTCCTCCTCCTCTTCCTCCACCCCCCACCCCGCCCCCTTTTTTTAAAAATTTTTAAATTATTATTATTATTTATTCAACTGTGTGCATGTGTGTGTGTGTGTGTGTGTGTGTGTGTGTGTGTGTCTAGAACCACGGATGAACTCGCGAACCACCATGGATGCCTCCACCTCCTCCTTGTTTACTCTGCCCCGGGATTCACAGGCTCCGCCCTACCAGGACCAGAAGCGCAGGCCGCCCCCGCTTCTGCCCGGCGTCTATACGTGGGATCTGGGAACCGAACTCAGGACCTTCCGCCTGCAAGGCGGAGGCTTAACCCCTGAGCCACCTCTCCAGCCCCTTGAGACAAATTTTTGATCTCTAGCCCAGGCTGGTCTCAAATATACAGCAATGCTCCTGCCTCAGCCTCCTGCTGCTGGGATTAGCCGCGCTCCACCGTGCTGGGCGAGGGCTGTTTCTGAAGATGGCTTCGCCCTGCCAGCTGTGATAACTGTCTTCCTGCTTCTTTGTATGTCTGCTAATTTATAGCCAGATACTGAACGTTACAAACTCGACATTTTTCAAGGCAAATTTTTCATTTTTTAAAACATTTAGTACTGGGGGAGTGGGGGGGGTAGGGGAGTGGGAGGTGGGGGGATGGTATCAGAGGACAACTTGTGGGAGTTGGTTCTCTCCTTCCACCGTGTGGCTGCCAGGATCCAACTTAGATTCTCAGGCTTGGTGGCAAGCGCCTCTAAGGACTGAGCCGTGTTGCTGGCCCTGAGGCTGGCTTACTGTCTTCTTTTAGAGCATCTTGGCTTTCCTGTGTTTCATCAGCTGAGTTTGTTCTTCAGTAATCTCATACACGCACATACATACACAGCGCATTCTGATTCATCTTTTCTCCACGCTCTATTCTTTCTCCCCCACCCTGATCAAGTCCCTCCTCTCTGTCAGTCCCTTTCCTAGACTCAGGACTCCCGAATTTAACCAGGGGTGTCTGTTTGACTGTGACATTGGCGCTGTCCCCGGGAACCCCACTGGAGCCTGGGACGCAGCTGAAGGCAATGGTTTTCCCTTTCCCCTGATTGTCGATAGCAAATACTGTTCAGCAGCAGAGGGCCCCTCCCCACGGGCCCCATGGACGCCTCCACCTCCTACTTTACTCTGCCTGATTGCGATGGCTCATTCTCGGACAGAACCAGAGCAGGCGCCGCAAGCTGTCCTGAGTGAGCTCGTTGTGGCCATGGCTGTGCCGTCCCCAGAAGATGGCGCTTCTCGAATCTTCTCTGCAGAGTCAGGCATGGTGGTGCGCACGGGGAGCTCTAGCACTGGGCAGGTGGAAGCAGAAGGATCAGGAGGTGCGTACTGGGCTGCACAGTGAATCTGAGGTCCAGTCTACGTCATGTGAGAACGTGTCTCAAAAAACTGAAAGGTAGTTGGAGAGATGGCTCAGGGGTTAAGACTCTGTCTCGAAAGCACAAGGTCCTGAGTCGGGATTCCAGGTCCCATGTAAAAAACCCCAAGGGAAATAGAGGCGGGCTGCACTTTTGGCCCTGGTGGGCGGAGCCTGTGAGATCCCAAAGCAAAGCAAGAAGGAGGTATAAACAATCCAGGATGATTCCTGAAGTCACCCTTCGTCCTCCACAGGGACATACAGTGCCCACACACAATAAATTTTAAATAAAAAAAAAAAAAAAACCTGAAAGGGCCTGTGAGGTGGCTCAGTGGGTTAAGGCACCTGCTCAGAAGTCAGTCCCCGGAATCCCACATGGTGCATGTTCTCTCCGACTCTCTGTCTCTCATAAATAAGTTTTAAAAAACTGAGAGATAAACCTTCGCCAGACACGCTTCTTTTTACAGTGGAGAGAATCACAAGTGTTGAAGTACAGAGAACTGGTGGGGTGCCTGGCCCTAAGCAGGACATCTCTCTCACAGTCCCCCAAGGGTCAGGAAATATGGTGGAAGAGGGAGTAGAACGAATGGAAGAGCCGAAGGCTGGGGGTGCCAGCAGTGTCTCGGGCACGGCATGGTCGCATGGTCGTTGTACCCACGAGCCCTGCAGCTGTGTTTACCTGGCAAGACCTGCAGGATGGGTTTGTCAACATTTCATCTCGGAAAGGGCTGAGCTCCTGATCTTTGTTCTTTACTCGGCCTCTGCCGGTGATGACATCTACCCAGGTGTTTATCTGAATGACTTTATTTTCCATGTTTGATAAACACTTTTCCTGGCTTTGCAACTCTGAGCTAAACATTTTCCCACCCTTACTTGCCTTCCACCTTATGAGTCTGCCTTCTGATTGTGGTTTTTTTTTAAAGATATTTTGAGAGAGAGAGAGAGAGAGAGAGAGAGAGAGAGAGAGAGAGAGAGAATGCATGCCATGGTGCACAGGCGGAGCTCAGAGGATAACTTTCAGAAGTCAGTTCTCTCTTTTACCATGTGGGCTTCTGGGGATTGAACTCAGACCTTCAGGTTTGCAGGCATATACCTTACCCATTGAGCTATCTCTCTAGCCCCTGATTTTTTAAACTTTATTTATTCATTTAGTGTGCTTGTGTGCGTGCGTGCATGTGTGCGTGTGTGTGTGCATGCGTGTGTGTGTGGGTGTGTGTGTGTGTCCTTGTGGAGGACCAAGGATGACTTTGGGAATCATCCTGGATTGTTTATACCTCTTTCTTGCTTCACTATGGGATTTCCCAAGCTCTGCCCACCAGGATTAGAAGTGTGCGCTGCCGCCATTTCTGCCTGGCGTTTTTACATGGGACCAGGGATTTGAATTCAGGACCTTCTGCTTGGGAGGCAGAGTCTTAACCCCTGAACCATCCCTCTAGCCCTGGCCCCTGATTTTTTTTTTTTTAATTTGTGTGTTTATTCGGTAAAGGTGCTTGTTGTACAAACGTGTTGTCCTAATTTCAATCCCTGGGCCCCGTGTGAGGCTGGAAAGAGAGAACTGACTTCATCGTATTGGCTCTGATCCCCTCACGTGCACTGTGAGGCGTGCACCCACGCACATTCTTTCATCGATGAATTGAAATAAAAGACTGTACCATTTTCCTGAAGAAACAGGACAAACATGTTCTCACCCCAAAAGGGTACCAGTGACAGACCACACTACCAACTGCACCAAAGTCCAACTTGACAAACCAGTGAGTTTACTGGACTCACAGAACATAGGTGAGAGGTTACTTATAGGAGTGTGGGTGACCCAAAGCAGCCACATCCCAACATCCTATAGCTGCAAGGATGGAGTTCCCACTCTGTGCATTCTATTGCATGCCCAGACCATGCACAGCTGGGGCACAACTGCACACAGCCAGCAGAAGGAGTGGCCACCCTCTCGGGTGAGGGTCTAATGAACCCCCCAACTCTCCTTCTCTGTGTGTGTGTGTGTACAAGAGGGGTGTAAGAGGGCACTGGAGTAACAATGGGGATCATCCTGGATTGCTCTACTTCCTTATTACTTTGCTGTAGGGATTTCCAGGCTCCACTATCCAGGACCAGAAGTTCAGGCCACTGCCATATCTGCCTGGCATTTTTTACACGGGATCCGGGGATCTGAACTCAGGTTCTTTAGCTTACAAGGCAAGGCTTTAGCCACTGAGCCACCTCCTCAGCCCTGTCCCCCCTTAGTCTCAGCTGCTGTGTGAAGATGGTCACGGTTGCTACTCTCCTGGGACATCTTTCAACACCATTGTCTGTTTTCTTTCACTGACTGTGATCTGTTTGGGTTGAAGCAGCCTGTCTCGGTATTTATTTTTCTATCACTCTTGTTTGGTCTGCTTATTCTTTTTCTCTCCTTTTTCCTTTCCTTGGAGTAGTGGACTACTGACTACTGTTCTCAGCCGTGACCGGCTCTGGAGTTCTCAGCCGTTTCCACAAAAGTTGTGCAATGCGCATGTGTGTCCCGTGACTTTTACCCAATCTACTGCTTGTCTTCAGTGGGGAGATGCACTCCTGCAAACAGAATGCCCAAGGGTTTTTGTTGTCGTGGTTCTTTGGGATAAGATCTCACTGTTGGGTCCAGGTCGGTTTCTACCTGGTGATCCTCCTATCTCAGCGGCAGAGCGGTGGAGTTCTAAGTGTGCGCGGCCACGCCTGACTTTAGGGGAGCTCTTGATGAGGTTTGGTTGCAACTGATTCAGGCTGAACCAATCAGCTACCAACAGCTGCAAACCTCCCCCTTCCTCCCCGCCGACCTCCCCTCTTGCCCCTCTCTGTCTCTCGCGCCAGCAGCATGAACATTAGGCCCCAGGCTACACACCAGGAGCCTTGACCGGAGCCTGGGCGCTCGGGTCCATCCCACTAAGAATGCATTTGGCTTAGCCATTTTTCTCTTGACAGACTTTGTGCTACTCAGCGGATTTGTTTATTCCCTGAACCCCGACTGGGGATGGAACGCAGATCCTTGTGCGTGCCAGGTGGCTGTTCTAGAACCAACCTGTGGCTCCAACTCAAGCATCTTTATCTGTGTAATGGGCACTACACTATGCACTGAGATGCTATGGGAATTAAAAGGTGGCTAATACATGTGATGTGGTCATCCTGGCCAGGCTCTGAGCCAGCCCTTAAGAAGTGGGTGGTACAGGCTTGGGAGATAACTCAGTGTTGCAGTTCGCCTGCATGGCTGCTGATAAATCACCATCAAATGGCTTACGGGAACAAGGGGTTTATTCTCTCTTACGATCCTGGTTGTAGTTCTCAGTCCAGTTTGATAGGAGAGCATGCGCCAACACCAGGGCCGAGGGAACTGGCCGCACCATCACCACATAACGGCTGAGGGAGGGATGATTCTTACTTGCCAGAGCAGCATGTCTGGCCAAATATACACAAGTTGCCAACTTTCTCAAACACTCTCTATGTTTTATTCCAGAGCATAGTCCCACCCACCATGGCTGGGCCTTCCCCATCAGCTAGATAATCTCCTGCAGGTTTGCTCTAAGCTTAACTCAACTACTAATTCTCTACAAATGTGCCCAGAGCTCAAACCCTCAACTATCAAGTTGACACCTGTGCCTAACTATGATACTAAGAGACTAAAGTCTTTACCTTGAAAGCAAAAAGACCTGAGTTCGGATCCCCAGATCCCACATAAAAATGTCAGGCAGATATGGCAGCTTCTGGTCCTGGAAGGCGGAGCCTGAGAAACCCTGGAGCAAAGCAATCAATAACAAAGTAGAGCAACTAGATGAGTCCTGAAGCCAGACAGCCTTGGGCCTCCACAGATGCACACATAGTAGAGTGCCCTCTTACACACACACACACACACACACACACACACACACACACACACACACACACACGTAAATAAATAAATAAAATTCATATATTAAAAAGGGACAATTTCACTATCAGTGGTGGAACCGGAAATGTAGCTGAGGGAGAGCACTTTCCTGAGCAGAAGACCCTGGCTTTGATCGCCAGCATTTATATATATATAAAGCTATAAAATAGAGAATAAAGGAGGACCCAAGTTGCCCTTTATAATCTCTTAGGGAACTTTAGCCGGTGTCACCAGCAGGTCCCCACCCGTCCCCACTGTTTCAGTCCACCTGCATGGTTGCTGATAAATGACCAGAACACAGCTTAAGGGAACAAGGAGTTTACTTTCTTACGATTCCTGGTTACAGTTCTTAGTCCAGCTTGACGGGAGAGCACGCACCAACACCAGGGCCGAGGGAACTGGCCACCATCACTGCATAACGGCTGAGAGATGGACAATCCTTACTGCCAGACCAGCATGTCTGGCCAAGTGAACAGAAGGATGCCAACTCTCTCATCCAGGGTCTAATCCCACCCACCATGGGCTGGGTCTTCCCCAGCAGCTAGACAATCTCCTGCAGGTTTGCTCTGGGCTTAACTCAACCATCAACTCTCTACACCTGTGCCCAGAGCCCAGACCCTCAAGAGTCAAGTTGACACCTGTGCTTAACTGTGACACCCACTCCCACAGCTGCTGGCCTGGTTGGTCTGGAGCAGGCTAGGGTTGCTGATGCCACCCGGGTGCCCACTAAGGGATCCGAGTGCGTGAACAGCGTTGAGATGACTACTCTCTTCAGTGATTTGAGTTTGACTTGGTAAGGGTACCAGGAATCCCTGGGCACCTCTGCACTTTCCCCGTCTCATCTGGGAGGCCGAGACCTGAGAGAGTCCAAGCTCCTCTCGGCCCAACGTGATATTCTATCTTGGTGCACAGCATGGCCTGGGCCAGTCTCGCTCCCAAACAGGTCAGGCTGTCGAAGAGTCCAGTCCTGGGTGACCATAGCTTCTGCCATTGCCAACATTCCAAGGCCTGCCAGTGTGGGGGCACTTTACCTGCAACCCACAGGTGACATATGGTGCCGTGTGAGGATGACAGTGGAGATAGGTCCGCCAGGAGGCATCCAGAGCTATCTGACTCTGAGGCCTCGAAGTGTCCCTTTAGTTTTTCCCTCCTACTGTCCTAGGGAAGGAGGCCATTGATACCCAAGTTGGCCTGGGCCCCTCCTGGCCCGGGCAGGGGTTTAGGGAAGGAGCAAAGAAAAGCCTGTGTCTCTGTCATCTCTGTGTCTCTGGAAACCCAATGCCAGCCATTTGGTGCAGAAACCGTCCAAGGAATCGGGCCCAGCCTGGCGCAGCTTGTGCTGCCTCACCTCTGGACACTTGCATATTCATCGGCAAATGTCTACCCGGAGAAGAATGCTTGTCGCTTGACACCCATATGCTCCCTCTCAAAACGACAGACTGATATTTATCCTCCTCCTGAAAAGACTGAACTCTTTTAGCACAGATGGCTAAGCGCACATCTTCCTGACGTACAGGAAAATAGTCCTGCTGGGCTGGAGAGACGGCTCAGGGGTTAAGACTCTGCCTCACAAGCAGAAGGTCCAAAGTCCCAAGTAAAAACGTCAGGGGAAACAGAGGCCTGCACTTCTGGCTCTAGTGGACAGAGCCTAGGAAATCCCAGAGCTAAGCAAAAAGGATATAGAAGCAATCCAGGATGGTTCCTGAAGTCACACACACACCCACCATGCACATGCAAAAAAAAAAAAAAAAAATGGGTAAATGAAAGTAGAGAGTGATCAAGAATAAACCCAGTGTCAGCTTCAGGCCTTCACATGTACACACACACACACACACAAATCCTTTGCCGAACATGCTGAGTCCTTATTGATTTCCTCTTATGACTTTCTGGCTGCAGAAGCCTAGTGTGCAGAAAGGACTCTGGGGTTCCCCAATATGATGACAGCCCAGGGAGACTGTCCAATGACTGCAGGACTTGGAGCAAATCGCCAGATCCCTCTATTTCCCCAGCTTTCCAGGGGAGGGAGTTGGAGAGGCCCAGTCACCCACAGACCTGCCTCCCATCAGGAATCCCAGAAGGGCTTGTTGGTCTGATAACCTTTTCATTTCTTTTTTTTTTTTTTTTCTTTTATTTATTTAAGACAGAGGGAGGGAAAGGGAGAGACAGGCAGAGAGATAAGGCGCGTATGTGTGCAATGTGCCATGGGTGTAAGGCTGAGCTATCTCGCCTGCCCAGACTTTTTAATTTCTCCTGTCTCTTCTGAAACCCAGCAGGTTGGGGGACTCCTGGCCAGCTGAGACCCAGCACAGCTGCTGGAGAAGTCCGATGTGTGGTCTGCCCATGCCATCTGGCCTGGTGCTGCCCATAGTCTTCCATTCCAGCATTGGGACGGGTCTGACCGGTCTCCGCTTGGCGCACTCAGGACAATAAGGACGGTTAACTTCGTCAAGCCCTTAGGAGGGGTCAGGTGTCCCGATTTACTCTCAGAACAGCCCAGGAGGCAACTGCTATTATTAGTTCTTATTCACAGCCAAGGAAGCAGATTAGAGAGGCAGCTTGCAACTAGGTCGAGGGAACACTAAGGAAGGGGGCAGGGCTGGAACTCGGGCAGAGTTGCCCCCAAGCCTGTGGCCTCAGTCATATCGTCATTCAGTCGAGTCATGAGGTCGCTCAGGGGGAGGCAAAGAGAACGGAGCAGGACACGACCTTCTCCAAAGCATACGTTTCCAGGCCCCCCCCACCCCGCCTCCCCAGATGTCCCCTGACAAGAGCATTTTATTGGCTTCCTAACATCCTACCAGGACAGGGACAATGGTCCCAAGAACCCCCCAATATCCCAATCCATCTGGAGGGGCTGCTACTCGTGTGCCGCCTTCTCCCCCTGTGCCTCTGGAGGAGCACTTGGGGGCAGTAAATGCAAGGGGCGTGGCTGCTACCTCTGATCTCTGGGCCAGGCAGTTTCGACTTGCTACACCCTGACCTTGGACCCTGGTCCTTTCAGTGGGTGTGACAAGGGTCCTGTACCAAAGCTCAGTATCGTAGTTGTCTGGTGGCTGATTCCCTTCAGCTCTTCCAACAGCTTTGGAGAATTCAAGAACTCTCTGCTTTCCACGTTACAAGGGGCTTTTTGGGTTTTTTTTTCTTATTTTGTCTTTCCAAACTGCAGTCCATGCAGGCTGGGCACACGTATGGGCTCCAAATACCTCTGTATTCATGTGGTCCAGCCAAGGAAGAGCTGTGAAAATAGACTTCAGATCACTGCTGCTGGGGCCTCAGGAGACTCAGCTTTAAAAATAACAAGAAGAGCAGGCCACGGCTTCATATGCCAGGGATTGCTTTGTATGAACGAGCAGAGCCACATTCCCAAAAGGATGGTTACCAATATGCCGGATGTCGGAACCGTTGCAGGCGCCCCCAGCCTCAGCTGGATTCATTTCTCCTTCCTCTAATGTGTCTGGCACTGACCAACGTGAAAGTATGCCCAGACTCCCTTGCAGCTACCGTTCCTTAGATCTATGTTCTCGGGGTTTCCACACACAGAGAAACCCAGCCCCAGGGCTTAGGTCACTTTATTCACTGGGGGTTTCAACCCACCAAAGTCAGGTGGAGCATTGGGAAGGAAAAAGCCATTCCCGTGCATGTGCGTTGAACCTCTGCTCTCTTGCCAACTTATTTTTCTTCTTTTTTATTTTAATACATTTTTATTATTATTTCAGCGCATACAAACTTAATAGGTACACCAGTTCCCTCCCTCCCTCCTCTTCCCCCTGAACCCCCTGCTCCCCCCCACCCTCCCTCCCCATCCCCCCGTGCCTCCCGCCCCAATTCCCAGAGTCCTTTCTCGTGCATGCCTGACTCTTCTCTGGGCCCTCCTCTCCGATGACGTACAAGGACCCAGTGGCCTTTCCCTGAACCCTTTCCTGTGTTCCCCTTAAGCATAGGAACACTACTGTGGCTGTCAATCCCTTGCCTCCAAGGATCTTGGTGCCTTTGGCAGATGCTAGACTTTGTGAGGTCAATAGTGTGTTGGACATTGTGCCGGGCATGCAAAGTCCAATTATGATTGCTTCGGCCCTAACTTGTGCGGAGTATCTTGCAAATCATTGCTCCTCCCATCCTTTTGCTCTTACACTCTTACCGCCCCCTCTTCCGCAAATGTCCCTGAGCTTCAGGATGGGGAGAGATTAGTCTGGCCTAGTTCTAGGTGGTTGATATAGAGTCTCTGAAGTTCTGGATAGTGGTTTGTTGATTTTCTTTTGCAGTTTTGTTGCTCCTGCAATGCCCTTCACTCCATTGTGATGGGCACTGTATGTCACCCCCTGGCCAGAGACAGAAAGCTGTTAAACTGGAGTCTTATTATAAGAGCACATTCAAGGGTAGATGTAATACTTATACCCAAAAGTGGAATCGCAGGGTCATATGGCATTTGGCAATGGGAGGGGTCAATCACCCATTTGCAAAATGATTACTTTTTAATCTGCCAACTTATTTTTCAAATGCAATGTTGACTTGGAAAGCAGGTCTCCGTCCCCGGAAGAGGTGACAGGGCTGAAGTGACTCAGGATGGGGTCAGCTGTGAGGCGGGGACCGCACAGTGGCTGCACCGGCTTGGTGTATGGCCACGAGCAGGAAGCAGAGAAGTGGAGCAGGATACTCTTCCCAACTTAGCCCTTCTTTCTTTTTCTTCAGACTGAGTTTCAGGGTGCTGCAGTCCATAGCCAGGGAGGGTCTCCTCTCCTGGCTGACGCTCTCTGAAGATGCCTGCCTTCACCTCCCGACCCTTTTGTCCATTCCCAGAAGCCTCCTCCCTCCTGCCTGCCACGTCCTTGAAGTTGCTGTATATTTATTTTTTTGTATTTTTATTTCTTTAGTGTGTGTGTGTGCGCGCGCGTGTGTATGTGGGCGTGTGCACGCAGCAGGAAAGGACACTGTGTGCCTGTGAAGGCCCAAGGGTGACTTCTGGAACAGTCCTGGTTGCTTCTACCTCCTTTTTGCTTCACTCTGGGATTTCTCAGGCTCCACCTTGCAGGGCCAGAAGTGCAGACAGCCACCATCTCCACCTGGCCTTGTTATGTGCGATCTGGGATGTGAACTCAGTTCCTTCCTGCTTTCGAGACAGAGTCTTAACCCCTGCCCCATCTCTCCAGTCTGTATTTATTTATTCTGAGACAGGGTCTCATGCATATACCCTAGGCTAACTTTGAACTCTTTAACCCTCTTCCTCTATCTCTCAAGTGCTGGGATCCCAGACATGTTCCGCCATGTCTGGTTGGTAGCATGGCGCTGGACACAGCAGCTGTCAGGACTTAGCCTGAGGGACAGAGGTCACCGGGTGAGGGCGGCTCCGTTGGCAGGTGTCATCAGGTACCTGTGTCAGTCAAAGATTGGCCTGAGGCCCCTGGGGCGTGTGGGTAATTCCCGCCTGATGATCACAATCACAGTCCCCCTCCCCCTGGCCTGGCCTCAACTTATCCTTGTTGTAGAAACTGTTCTGAGGTTCATCCCTGCTCTGGGGGCAGGCAGAGCCGGATGGCTGCCCACAGTGGGATTTCCTGCATCCTACTTGAGATGGGTACAGTGAGGTCTCCTTCCCACTCCAACCTTCCCACTCCCTCACCTCCCGCAGCTCAGTGGGCAGGAATGTCAGCTGTCCTGCTGGGCGGAGAGAGCTGCTCCTTGCAGGGTGGCAGTCACCCTCACTAGTCATCACTGAAAGGCAAAAGGCAAGTCGCCTGTGTGACTTACATATCCTACATCCAGATCTACCCTAGGCGGGGTTGGTAGTGCCCTCTTGCGTCAGCAACCCCCCAGGACAGGGCTGGACACACAGAGTCATTAAGGAAATGCCTTCCGGGGGACAGGGGCGGGTGAGAATGGCAAGCTCACCCTCAGAGAGGATGCAGGTCTTACAGGGGCCAGAGGGGACTTAGAACTGGGTAGGAGGGGCATCAGGAGGGCTGTGGGGCTCTGACGGAGCCTAGGGCAGGCTGGTGGGGAACAGTGTCCTGTAGGTGTGACCCCACGCTGGTCTCCTGCCATCCTTGGTCGTGGGCCAGGAGGAGTGAGGCACAGCAAGTCCCGAGGGGCCACAGCTGGTGTTTCAGCCACCACCCCCCCCACAGGTTCCCTTCAAGGAAAGGGTGCTTTGGTGTTAAGCAGCGTCTCAGTGTGAAGATCAATGCTGACCTTGAACTTATAATCCTCCTACCTTGGATTCCTGAGTACAAAATCCAAGAAATGTTCCATGCCTAGCTAAAAGGTTTCTTGGTGAAAAGTATTAAAAATACCAATGTTTTTCTTGGTTCAATAGAAACATTGATGAATAAGTGACGCGTGGGGCGCCTGCTGTGCTAGGCCTCGGCCCTCCCCAGGGGCCTCCTCGAAGGTCCTGCCTCCAGGACAAAGGCCCCTCAGTGCCAAGCAGCCCTCACAGACCTGCTGCACTTGTGGGTCTCTGCCCAGTTGTTTCCACTTCCTTTGAAGCTGAAAACAGAATTCAGGACTGGCGACCCCGCGATCCCCAAAGGCTCATCTCTACCTCTGGGTACTCGGTTGCTGAAACTTCCCGACATCTCTACTTCCTGAGCTTTTCCTCTGCGCCCTGCAGCTGAAACGCTGACAGCTGATAGCTAAACGAAGCCCCTGGCAAGAATCCTGTGGCTGGGTCCTCAGCCGCTGAGTCACTTTTACCTGGGATTCTTCTAGAGCAAAATTGCCAGTCATGCCAGTAGTGCCCAAGGGAGCCAAACTGGTTCTGCAAGCTTGCCCAGCCGCCTGCCCCTGCCTCAAAACAGGCAGACACAGTAAATGTCAGGGCAATTTTTATTGTTTTATGTCATTTTTTTTAAAAAAAAATATGAATTTGGGGGAGTTGAATGGAGGTCTTCAGGCTTGTGTGGCAAGTGCTTTTTTACCCACGTATCTTTGCCCTCTGAACCATCTCATTTTTTTCTTTCTCTTTTGTATTTTACCTTTTTTTAAAAAAATTTATTCAATTGTGCATGTGTGTATGTGTATGTAAAACCACGGACGAATTCGGGAACCACCATGGACCGCCTCCACCTCCTCTTTGTTTACTCTGCCCCGGGATTCACAGGCTCTGCCCTACCAGGACCAGAAACACAGGCCGCCCCCGCTTCTGCTGGGGGTCTATACGTGGGGTCTAGGATCTGAACTCAGGACCTTCTGCCTGCAAGGCAGAGGCTTAACCCCTGATCCACCTCTCCAGCCCCTGCATTTTACTTTTAAAAACCCATTTTAATCATTTTCTTATAGAATTATGTATGTATGCACATATACATAAATGCACACACACGTACGTGTCCTCAATCCTATAATGAGCAACTTCTTAGTGAATATCTTTCACTGACATCTTTCTTCAGGCCATCTCTGAGTCGATCTCTGTCTTCCTGTCTCTCTCTCCTCTCTTCTTTTCCTCTCTCTTCTCTGCCTCTCTGTCTGTCTCTCTCTCCTCTTTTGGCATGATGTTACATCATGTACTATATATAGCTAGACTGGAAATCCCTATGTAGATGAAGATAGTCTTGAATTTGCGATGATCCTTCTGCTTCCTGTCCCAAGTCCAGGTGTGTACCATTACACTCAGTGTGTTTTACTTTTCCGTTTTTTTAAAAATAGAATTTATTATCAAGCTGGGGAGATGATTCAGTGGCTAAAGAACTTGCTTCATAAACAAAAGAATCAGAATGCTGATCCCAGATCCCACCAAAAATGCTGGCTGGGTGTGGCAGCTTTCCGGTAACTCCAGCTTCAGAAGGTGGAGCCTGGAATGCCAAGAGCTAGCTGGCAGGCCAATCTAGCTGTTGCACTTTGGGTTTAATCAGGGACCCAGGCTCCCAACAGTAAGGTGGAAGAGCAATCGAGATCATTCCGATATTACCTTCAGGGCTCTACACGCATGTGTAGTCATGTACACCATACGCATTGCCTCCCTGCATGCAAAATATGCATACACACATGCATGCACCTTATACATATATGGAAATGGGAGGAATATAAATATTATGTTTGGTGCACGTGTGAACTTGTTCGTATGCCCTAGCACACAAGTGACGGTGAGAAGACAACTTTGTAGTCAGTTCTCTCCTCATACTTTTACGTGGATTCTGGGGATCAAACTCAGGTCACCAGACTTTTGCGATAAGTGTCTTTAGGGACTGAAGAGATGACTCAGGGGTTAAGCCTTTGTAAGCGGAAAGACTTGAGTTCAGATCCCAGATCCCATGTGGAAATGCCCAGTGGAGACAGCAGACAGAACTACAGACAGAGCTTGGGAAATCCCAGAGCAAAGCAAAACAGGGGCACAGCAATCCAAGATGATTCCTGAAGTCACTTAAGGGTCTCTCCACAGGCACTCACAGTGTCCTCTGATACACACACACACACACACACACACACACACACACACACACCTTTACCCTCTGAGCCATTTTATTTTTTTCTTTTCTTTTTTGTGTTTTACTTTTTAAAACTCACTTTTATCATTTTCCTATATATTTATATATGTATACACATATACATAAATTCACACATACACACGTACCATGTCCTTAACCCTACAATAAAGAGAATCTTAGTGAACATCTTTTTCCAGATCTCCATTTTAAGCACACCCCACAGGCATACAAAGACCATGTTTATGAATTTCCTATGGAAACACTCCCACTTACTGACATAGATATTCCACATGGAATAAGACTTAGGATTCCTGAGATGATTTTGGCCCCCTCCACGCCTACATCCTGTGATGCAAACTTATCACATAATCTCTCCGAGCTTAGGTTTCCTCATCTGTAAAATTTGAATGATGGTAATAATAACATCCGTCAAGGACCTCTTTGATCTGTGGGGTTACTGTGTGAAGCAAATGAGATGAAAGTATGATTAGCAAACTTGTTTTATTTCAAAAGAATGTCGCACACACTTTTCCCTACTTTAACTTGTGTTTTCCATTGGAAAGATGTGAAATGGTTACCAATGAACCAAGACGAGCAATTATCCCCTTTCATGCGTGGCACCAGGATGCATATCTGCAATCCCAACACTCGGGACCCAAGGCAGAAGGACCATGAGTTCCAGGCTGGTCTGGATTGTATATTGAGCCTCTGCTTCAAAAAAAAAGAAGATGGACAAGTGACCTGGGGACATGGCTCACGGGTGAAGTATTTGCAATACAAGCCCTTGGCAGCATGGAGAAGCGAGGTACAGAAGCATACCTTCTGTAACCCCAAGAAAGCACAGAGGAGTGAATCTGTGGGTCACTGGCCAGACGGTCTAGCTGAAGCAGGGAGCTCCAGATTAGGCAAAGAAACTGTCTCAAAAGAGAAGGTGGAAAACCCAAGCCCGACGAGGGCAGGTAAGACTCAAACGGAGGATTCGCCCTAAAGCACAGATTGCTCCTGAAGCTGGGCCAATAGTTATTGGTGACAGCAACCTAATAGAAGAACAGGTTCTTACCATAAATGCTTATCTGGATAACATCACTCGGACACTAAAGATCCAGAGCCCAAATCCATGATCATTGGCACAAATAATGTGATCAAAGTTGGCCATTCTTTCCAAGCCATGAAAATGAGAGATATTAATCATTGAGTCAAAAGCATATGTTGGCAGAAATGTCATGCAACAAGGGTTATATCATTGAGGCTTGGTGCAACCTCGTTGCAGTTCGCCCGCATGGTTGCTGATAAATCATCATCAAAGGGCCTAAGGGAATAAGAGGTTTGTTTTCTTTTACAATAGTCTGGTTACAGTTCTCAGTCCTGCTTGACAGGAGAGCTCACACCACCAGGGCCAAGAGAACTGGCCACACCATCACCACATAACAGCTGAGAGAGGGACAATCCTTACTCGCCAGACCAGTATGTCTGGCCAAGTGTGCACAAGGATGCCGACTTCCTCAACCGCCCTCTGTATTTTATTCACCTATTCAGGGCCAAGTCCCACTCATCATGGGCTGAGTCTGCCGCATCAACTAGACAATCTCCTTCAGGTTCACCTGGGCTTAACTCAACTACCAGTTGTCTACAAATGTACCCAGAGCTCAAACCCTCAACTCCAAGTTGATACCTGTGTCTAACTATGACAAACCTAAAATCTTTTGATGTCATCCCTGAGAATATAATGATCTACAGTGCAGACTGCCTGAGTTGGGTGCAGATGGAGAGATCGCAGCCCTAGACCCTGCAGTTGGATTTCTTGATGAAAATCTCGCCAAATGACCACCACTTAAAGAAGACAATGAAAGACAGCTCAACTCCAGTAAAGAACTAAAAACTGTGTCAAAATAATGTTACACTTTTGCTGTCTTTTTTTTTTTAATTTTATTTATTCAATTGTGGGTGTGTGCGTGTGTGTCTGTAGAACCACGGGGGAATTCGGGAACCACCACGGACCACCTCCACCTCCTCCTTGTTTACTCTGCCCCGGGATTCACAGGCTCCGCCCCATCAGGACCAGAAATGCAGGCCGCCCACTTCCGCCCGGCCTAGGTGGGGTCTAGGATCCGAACTCAGGACCTTCCGTTCAGATCCTTCCGCCTGCAAGGCAGAGGCTCAACTCCTGAGCCACCTCTCCACCCCCTTTTTGCTGTCTTTTGAAAAGGGCTAAAGTGTCAGAGCGGTCTTGGTGGTTTGGGAATTATACATGTTGCCTTTGTTGTGTAAGACTGTGTTAAAGAGAGAGATAAAGGAATCTGTAACTGTTCTTCATAATTTATACAAAGTATATTATTTTTCAATATTCTTGTTCTTGTTTTTTTTCTTGTTCTTGTTTTCATAATTTACAGATTGTATTTCCTGTGCTGTGTAAAATATTAGTCACAAATTTATTATGTAATAGATAAGATAGGGCATCTTATTATGGCTTCAAATTCTAGCATATACCAAGTAAATAAATACAAGTGAAGACAGGAGTTTTAATGAACATAATCACTTTGACTATTTGCATTAATCTTCCCAAAATAACTCTTAATTTTTATTGTTGATATTTATGATCTATTAAAACTGATGTGTTTAAAAGATAAGGTGGAGAGGGATAGATGCAAACAACTGATAACGACCTCTGGTGTCCCTACACACACATGCACATACGCACCACACACAAGTGCACACAGACACACACCAGGTAGAGGCACGTCCCTCTAAGCTTGGCCCTTGGGAGATGGAGACGGGCGGAAGAGGACCTGAAGATCATTTTCAGCTGCATAGTTGGAGGCGAGCCCAGGACACATGAAACCCTGTCTCAAAAATAACAGACAGGACAGGACGGGAAGAAGGCTGAATAGGGAAAGACACTTAGCACATAAGCCTGGCAACCTGGATTTGATTCCCCAGAACCACAGGAGAGAAAGAGAACCGACCCCGCACCTGAGCTGTCTTCTGATCTCCACACATAAACATGACACGCACACTCACGCACATGCACGCACACAATTAAAGAAGAAAAACAAAATTTTCCCCCTTAATTCATAGGACAATTTAGTCTCTCTATTTACACATGAGGAGATTTCATATGTAGAGTTTGGAAATGAACTTGAAAAGTCCATTTACATACAATTTAGTGTAGTTTCATTCTGTTCTCTTGTTTACAAAAAATGATTACTTATAGATGATGGCAAAGGTAAAAGGAAAATAAAAATAAAAGTATATTGCACACTGAAAAAAAAATAGCTGAGCGAGGCTTGAAGGATAAATAGGAGTCAGAGAACTTTGTCTCTTCCTTTTCTTTTCTTTTTTCTTTTTTTTGTGATAGGGTCTTGCATAGCCCAGGCTGGTCTGCAACTCAATGCGTAGCTGAGGACGAGCTTGAATGTCTCTCCTCTTGCCTCTAGCTTATCTTCCAAGGGCTGAGATTGCAGCTCTGCCCCATCGCGCCCATGTAGTCTGTGCTGGGCTCTGCAGATGCCAGGCATGCCCTCTACCATCTAATCTGCATTCCCAGCCCCTTGCAACCGTCTCAGCCTTACGGTAAATTATCTTCATCTCCTTCTGCGATGAGGAACCAGCTGTACCTTTCCCACACTGCGACAACCTCCTTAGCTGATTTGCCCCTTCCTGATGGCCCCCATGGTACATTCCACACCTTCCCAGCGGCTTTCCAGTGTTGAGCAACATGAAGACCATGGTAGACAGTAAATCAAACCACAATCTCATACCAATTCAGTGTTTCTCCCAAGGACGGTTAAAAGGGGTTGAGGTCTGCACTTCTCAATCCTCCATGTTCCGTCCCTACCCAGACTTGCTACCTGAAGCTCTTCCCACTTTGGGTGCAGGAATCCGGAGGATCAGTGAGTGGTCTGGAAATAGTGAGGGTCTCCTCTCAGAGAGATGATGCACTGCGTGTGGAGGGGGTGATCACGCTTTGAATGTGAGCTGTCCCCCACAGCCTAATGTGTTTGGACCCTTAACTGCCACTGGTGTTTGGAAAGCTCATGTGCCTTTGGGAGGTGGAACCTTTGCTGGAGGAAGGCACATCACAGAGGGTGGGCCCTGGGGTTGGTTAGCCCCGCCCTGCTTCTTCTAGTGGTCTGCAGCTTGCTCTCTCTCATGACCTCGTCCCGTCAAGCCTTTCTTTTTCATTATTATTATTATTCATTCAATTGTGCGTGTGTGCATATGTGTAGAACCACGGGGTGAATTCGGGAACCACCATGGACCGCCTCCACCTCCTCCTCCTTTACTCTGCCCGGGGGTCTATACTCAGGGCCTTCGGCCTGCAAGGTGGAGGCTTAACCCCTGAGCCACCTCTCCAGCCCCAAGCCTTTCTTGCCATAATGGACTGTTATCTCCCCTCTGAAATCTTAAGCCAAATAAATCTCCCTCTCTTCCTTAAATTGCTTGAAACTGAATGTTGGCTCAAGGCAGCAGAACGAATAACTACAACAGGGATTATGTGTAGATTCTGCTGGGTGAAATTATTTTGGTTAATATTGATAATCTGGGGGCTGGAGAGGTGGCTCAGGGGTTAAGACTCTGCCTTGCTGGCGGAAGATCCCGAGTTCGGATCCTAGACCCCACGTATAGAAGCCAGGCAGAAATGGTGGGGCTGGAGAGGTGGCTCAGGGGTTAAGCCTCTGCCTTGCAGGCAGAAGGTCCGGAGTTCGGATCCCAGATCCCACGTATAGACGCCAGGCAGAAGGGGGGGGGGCGGCCTGCGTTTCTGGTCCTGGTAGGGTGGAGCCTGTGAATCCCGGGGCAGAGTAAACGAGGAGGAGGTGGAGGCGTCCATGGTGGTTCCCGAATTTGTCCGTGGTTCTACACACACACACACATACACACACATGCGCGCACACGCACGCACATACGCGCAATTGAATAAATAAATAAATAAAAAATAAAAAAATATTGATAATCCGGAAAGTCATTGTGAATAGTACACTCCTTTTGGTATGAAATATTAATTAATTAATTTGTATGTGTGTGTCTGGGTGTACTCAAGGGCACTGTGTGTGCCTGTGGATATCCAAAGCTAACTTCAGGAACCATACTAGACTCTTTCTGCTTCCTCATTGCTTTGCTCTGGGGTTTCCTAGGCTCCGCCTTCCACAGCCAGAAGTACAGGCAGCTGCCATTTTCTGCCTGGTGTTTTTGTGTGGCATCTGGAATCTGAATTCAGATCTTCTGCTGAACCCCTGAGCCATGTCTCCAGCCTGAGATACTAATTTCAAACAAACAAACAACTTTTACAATCAAAATCACTGCTATTTTTAAGACCGCTTGTACGGTTATTTCCATAACTCACAACGAAACATCCTATTCAAGGAGACAGTGTTGAGATGGAATGAAATTCTTGCACTGGACACATTAGCAGCCTGCACATGTAAATTCATAATTCGTTATCCACTAAGAAGATTAGCTAGCACAGGTTTGATTTGACCTCAACATCTGCCAAGCAACAGAAGCTGTCCCTGCAGCCTGTGTGTGGGAGAGAATAGGGATGCTTTGCTCAGGAAATGCACTTGAACTATTGCTCTTTTAAAAATAATCTATTTATCAGAGAGAGAGAGAGAGAGAAAGAGAGAGAGAATTCTTGCCAGTACATGGGTGGAAGTCAGAATCTACCTTCAGAAATCAGTTTTCTCCTTCCACCATGTGGATTTCTAGGGATTGAACTCAAGTCACCAGGTTTGTGAGTGGACACCTTCCCTGCTGAGCTATCTTGCTGGCCTCGTATTTTACTTTTATCTATTTATTTTACACGTATGTGTATATGTGTGTGTGTGTTCCTGTGGAGGACCAAGGGTGACTTTGGGAATCATTCTGGATTGCTTCTGCCCCCTTTTTGCTTCCCTCTGGGATTTCCCAGGCTCCGCCCACCAGGGTTACCGAGAGAAAACAGTGAGGCTGGGCATATTCCGAAGTTCGCCAAGTGTGAGGTGCATGTTGATAACGCTTTGTTTAGGAGGCAGAGGCATCTAGGGCTGCCCTGGGCTAGACTATGATCTTCAGGCTAATCAGAACAGCATAGGGAAACCCTGTCTCAAAAACAACAAAATAGACAACCCCTAACAACAACAACAACAACAAAATATTTTTTATGAATATTTCATTTAGTAAGGAGAGAGAAAGAGAATGAGAACAAACATAGCATGGTGCACGGTGGAGGTCAGAGCACAGCTTTCCTTCCACCATGTAGGTTTCTAGGGACTGAACTCAAGTCACTAGGCTTTTCAGCATGTGCCTTCCCGCTGAGCTATCTCACTGGCCCCCTGATCCACTTATTTATTCAACAGTTTAAACAGATTTATTTATTCGTTTATTTATTTAATGTGTGTGTATGTGTGTGTGTGAGAGAGAGAGAGAGAGAGGGAGGGAAGAATTGTGTGTGTCTGTGGAGGACAAGAGTGACTTCAGTAATCACCCTGGATTGCTTCTACTTCCTTTTTGCTTTGCTCTGAGGTTTCCCAGGTTCTGCCTTCCAGAGCCAGAAGTGCAGGCCACCACCATTTCCACCTGGCCTTTGTTATGTGGGATCTGAGGATTCGAACTCAAGTCCTTCTGCTTGCAAAGCAGAGGCTTAACCCCTGAACCATCTCTCCAACACTCAACATTTTTTTTTTTTTTGGTACCTTTATATACCAGGTACCATTCTAAATACTCAGGACCTATCAGTAACTGTCAAATTATGTATGTATGTATGTATTCATTGTTAGAAAAGTTCCAAGTAACCCATGAAGACATTGGCCACTGAGTTCATTGAGAGAAAACTCTACGCTTTGCGTCTTGGATGGAGCAACTGAATGATTTTAGGCAGCAAAATACATTTCTGACCGATCAGTCCTTTCTAAAGTTTAGTTTGTGTGCTTGACAATATTTATAGTTATTAGAAACCCGCCATGTCAAAGGTCACCAAACACTGACCTCATTGTAGTCATGGGGGCTCCCTTCTCTCCACCATTTGAATGTGAGGATTGTTTTTGAAGCAAACGAAGCCATTTGCATGAGTCATTTCAGTCATTTGAAGGAATACTTGAATGACATCATGAATAGTTTCAAATACTTTGGAACTTGTTTGGATTCTGTGGTTTCGGAAATGACTGGAAGGAAAGGCATGAGAACAATCGCTCATCCCTAAGTTCATTGCTTTTAGGTTACTTTTAGCTAATTGCCTAACAATACATTTGGTAAAGAATTACATTCCTGGTAAGGGAATTTTTTTCCCTCATGTGTGAGAATATGTGTGTACATATGTGTGATACATATGTATGCAGTTGTACATATGCATGTATATGTTTGTTGGCGTGCATGTGTGTATATATGCATGTCATGGTCTGCATGTGAATTGTGGCCCACAGGCTCATGTGTTGGAATCCTTAGCTGGAGTCAATGTCTAGGAGGAGGAGTCTTGCTGGAGGAAGCGTGTCACAGCAGGTGGGCCTTGAGGCTGGGAGGTCCAGTCCTGGCTTCTCTCATGTGCTCTTCTTGCTCTCTCAGCCTCCATCTTGACAGTGGCGACCTGACAGGTCTTCTTGCTTCTGCTACAGCCATGACTTTGGCTGTGGGATTCCTGTCATAACAGATTATAACTCCCCCCTCCTCCAGCATCTGTAAGCCAAGTAAACCTCCCTTCTCGTTTAAGCAGTGTCTAAGGATTGTCTCACAGCAGCAGAGAGAGAAACTTCAGCCGTGTGCATGTGCATGTGTTGTGTGTTGGGAAGAAGCCACTTTGCCATCTGTCAAAACGGTAAGAGGATTGTTCTTTAAAAACAATCAACCAAGGGCTGGAGAGGTGGCTCGGGGGTTAAGCCTCCGCCTTGCAGGCGGAAGGTCCTGAGTTCGGATCCCAGATCCCACGTATAGACGCCAGGTGGAAGCGGGGGCGGCCTGCGCTTCTGGTCCTGGTAGGGCGGAGCCTGTGAATCCCGGGGCAGAAGGAGGTGGAGGCGTCCATGGTGGTTCCCGAATTCGTCCATGGTTCTACACATACACAGACACACAGACACACACACACACACACACACACACACACACACGCGCGCGCGCGCGCACATACACACGCACATGCGCACAGTTGAATAAATAATAATAATAATAAAAAAAAATCAACCAAGTCAATATCCTTCTTCTTTTACTTTTCAAGTGCTGGGATTATGGGTAAGTACCTCCAAAGCCACCTTTTTTTTTTTTTTTTTTTAAGTATTTTAACTTCTTTTAAACTTTTTTTATTATTTATTCAATCATGTGTGTGTGTGTGTGTGTGTGTGTGTGTGTAGAACCATGGATGAATTTGGGAACCGCCATGGACCGTCTCTACCCCCTCCTTGTTTACTCTGCCCGGGGATTCACAGGCTCCGCCCTACCAGGACCAGAAACACAGGCTGCCCCCGCTCCCGCCCTATACGTGGGGTCTAGGATTCTGCCTGCAAGGCAGAGGCTTAACTCCTGAGCCACCTCTCCAGCCCCCCAAATCCACCTTTTGGATCAGAGTTTCTTTACCTTCTTTTGTAATGTCATAGCCAATTCAGAATGACTACTCCTTAAAAATATTTTATTTATTTACTTGAGAGAGAGAGAGGCAGACCATGTATGTGCCATGCATATGTCTGAAAGTCAGAGGACAATATTTAAAAATTAGCTCATTCCTTCTACCACATGGGTTTCAGGAATTGAACTCAGGTCACCAGGTTTGCATGTAGACACCTTCACTTACTGAACTATCTCACTTGCCCCAGAATTATTTTTTATTTATTTTTTAAATGTATATTTTTAAACTTCATTCATTTAGTGTGTGTGTGTGTGTGTGTGTGTGTGTGTGTATCAGAGGGCACATGTGTCCCTGTGGAGGACCAAAGGTGACTTTGGGAATCACATGGATTGCCTCTTCCTCCTTCTTACTTTGTTCTGGGATTTCCCAGGCTTCACCCACCAGGGTTGGAAGGACAGGCCACCACCATTTCTGCTGGGCTTTTTTTTACGTGGGACCTGGGATCCAAACTCAGGATCTTCTGCTTTCAAAGCTGAGTCTTAACCCCTGAGCCATCTCTCCATCTCCCCAGAATTAATTTTTAATGCACAAAAATAGATGAGATCATAAGGAAACTGATTAAATTGAAATACAGATATTAAAATGGTTTTTTAAATTTTTTTTATTATTATTTATTCAATTGTGCATGTATGTGTGTGCGCATGTGTGTATGTATGTGTGTGTGTGTAGAACCACGGACGAGGGGCTGGAGAGGAGGCTCAGGGGTTAAGCCTCTGCCTTGCAGGCGGAAGGTCCTGAGTTCGGATCCTAGACCCCACGTATAGACGCGGGGCGGAAGTGGGGGCGGCCTGCGTTTGTGGTCCTGGTAGGGCGGAACCTGTGAATCCCAGTTTAAAGGTTGGTGGAAATCAACATGTGCTTTCTCCCTGTCACAGCCCTCTAGAGGGCATGAAGAACCTGGATTCGCACACTGTCCCCTCTAGACCATTAGCCCCCTGAGGACAAAACAGCTACTCAGGAGACTGTTGTGGACTCATCCTGCCATGATGTCATCTGGATTCAATGAGACACAAAGGAAGGAGAGTGGTATTCATCAAATGCTTGGGAATATTTTCCAGAATGTTTTTCTTACCTCTCTCAATCCTTAATAACTGACACAAGAATTGTGCCTTGTGTGTTTCTATTGACGCTGGGTCTCACCTTGTGAACTACAGATACAGTGGGGAAGAATTTGAACTCAGGGCTGCTTGATTCATTCCATGCATGTTTCACTTATGTTGCTTCTTGTTTTGTTCCTCTTTTCCCTTTTCACCACACCCGTGGATCAATCCCAGGGTGTCTTCTTCAGTAGTCCCGTGACCAACCACTTACTACACTCCTAGTCCCCATCCTTCTTGAGAAGACTCGTTAAACACCCACGACCCTCCTGTAACTTAGTGAGTCTGGCTTATGTGAACATCTGGTCAAAGACTTACTGAGAGCTGTGCCAAGTGCTTTGCTCCTGTGACCATGACAACACGCCTATTAGGTGAGCCAGAGCCAGTGTAGATAAACACTCGGAGCAGTCAGCTGAGCTGCACTCTATCGTGCTGTGCATGTGTGTGCTGTGTGCATTCACACGCATGAGCATGTGGATGAGCCCCAGTGTCAGGCAGAGGACAATGCTGGTTTCAGCTCTTCCCTTCTACCTTGGTCTCTTGGGGTTCACCACTGTAAGTGCCAGGTCAGCTCCCGTGTCACTAGCACCACCGAGATTATAGGTATGACTTTAAGTGGGTTCTGGGGATTTGAACTAAGGTCCTCATGCTTGTGTAGCAAGCTCTTTTACTCCCTAACATCTTCCTAACTCCATATGAAGCTTTAGGGGCATCTTTTGCCTATTTACAAGAGTTTGTTTCCATATAGGCTTGGGGTTGGCATTCAGGAGGATTGCAAGAAGGTAGGAGGTCCCAAAACAAAACAGAAATTATCTTTTGTGGCAGGTGCCACCATGTACCAGCTGAGCGCTCTGAATCTTCCTTCCTTTCTGGCCTTCAGGAATTCTGTCTCCACTTTCTCTCCTTTGTGTACTAAAGTACTCAGTTACGCTGAGAGCAAACCCTCTCCCTGGTTCTCCTGCCGACCTTTCATCCCAAGCTCTTGGTCTGATAGCCTGTAATGGCTGCTTCATTACTCACACGTGGCTTTGGTTTTTGAAACCACGCACCTCTCCCCCATCACCCTACTGAGAACTGTTCTCTAGAAGGTCACGAAGTCCCTTGTTTCTCCAATCCAGTGAG
This sequence comes from Typhlomys cinereus, assembly GCA_023101885.1. Lineage (NCBI taxonomy): Eukaryota > Metazoa > Chordata > Mammalia > Rodentia > Platacanthomyidae > Typhlomys > Typhlomys cinereus. The sequence continues at coordinate 178,999 of JALPQD010000840.1, read as the reverse complement.
TTTTTCTGGGGTCTAGTTCTCAAAATCCATAGACTCCAACCTTGTTTCAGGGTCGTGTGCTGAAGGCTCACCATACCTACGCTTCCAGGGCTGCGTTGTCTATCCTTAACATTCTATTTCTGCTCGTAGCGTTTCTTCCTTCCCTGCTTCCGTGGCTTCCATGGTAACCAGTGCAGATGCACCCGTGGATGCTCACCTCCACAGTCAGTTCTCACAAGATCATTTCCTTCTCTGGGCTTCTGAATCTAGGGTCTCTACATCTGCCATCTGAGGTGGGCGTCTCACCTGATCTAGCTCCTCCCTCGGGCCTTGGCGTTCATCACACCACAGTCATGCAGTTCTGACTTCTGATTTTTTTTTCTATCACCCTAGATTCAGGTGCTGGCTGGCAACCCCTGAATACTTACTGCTGCTGGATTTCACTTCTGCCTATCCTTTCCACTCCCAGAATGCCCCTGGTTTTAGCTTATTGCTTCTAGATTGTTTTTTTCCCTTAATATTTATTTATTTGAGCAAGGGGATGGGATAAGTGGAGGGGAAAAGAGGGGAACGCAAGTGCATGTGCCATGCAGTGTATGTATGGAGGTCAGAGGACAACTTCTGGCTGCCATTATTTATTTACTTTTTATTGGAGAGGGAAACAGGAGAGAGGAGAGAGAGAGTATGTGTGTGTGAGAGCGCAATGGTGTGTGGGGAGAGATATGAGGACAACTTTGAGAAGCTGGTTCTTTCTTTCCAACATGTGGGCTTATGGGGATTGGACTCATGTCTCCAGATTTTCAAACAGATGCCTAATCTGATGAGTCACCTCACCAGCCCAGAGGGCAACTTCCTGAAGTCAGTTCGCTCCTCAGGTCTCCAGATTTGTGCACCTTTACCCACTGAGCCATTTTGTTAACCTTCGGTTGTTTTTTCTGTCCTGGTTTCTAATTCTACCCTCACTTATCCTAGACATTCCAGCGAATGGGGCAGTTTCACTATGGCACCTTCTTGTACAAACTCTAGTTTAGCTTTCCAGTATTAATAGAACTAGTAGACTCTGTAATAGGGAATTCATGATAAATATAATGGGATTGTAATTTTTGCAGGTAGTTCTGGAAACACCAGAAATAAAAGCCAGGATGAACTGTATTGTCCCTACACTTTACTGTTGGGATTCTAGAAAGCTTTTAAAAAATATAGTGCATATAGTTCTTCAAAAGAACTATTTCTCAAAATCCATATGTGTAAGCAAAAAGACAGTTTTATTGTGCCAAATACAACTCAATTTCGTGACTGAATTCTTTTGCTCTTTGAAAGTATAAGTCATTTATCTCTAGACATCAGTGTTCCCATCTGCAGACTTTGGGGGCATGATTTCATCCATTTTCAAGAGTGTAACTGTTGTTTGAGACAGAGGCTCCTGTGGTCCAGGTGGGACAGGAGCTGGACGAGGCGCAGGTTGACTTTGAACTCTTTGGTCTTCCTGCTTTCTACCTGTGGAGTGCTGGGATTAAAAGCCCACGTGTCACCACCCAGGTGGCGCTGGGGTTTAAACTGAGGAACTCTGGCTGTTGGACCTGCACTCTGCACTCGTCTCAGCTATCAGTAGTTTCCTGTCTGAACATGAAGATAGATGGAGAACACGTTTAGGACATAGCCATGCCTAGAGTCCCCTCTTAGGGACTCTCTCAACAGATCTCAATTGGTAAGGCTCAGCACCTGTGAGACACTCCTCAGTTGATTCTAATGTGTAGGCAGGTATGAAAGTACTGGATTCTTTCGTATGTGTACACATGTGTTCACGTGAGTGCCATGTGCATGAGCAGGTGCACAGACAAGGGTCAACCTCAAGTGTTCCACTGAAGTCCCTTACCTTTGCTTGGAGTTCCTCAAACAGACAAGGTTGGCTGGCTTTGGGAGCCCAGGGACCTGCCTGTCTTCCCTTTCCCATGCCAGGATGGAATCCTGGCTTTATTGCAGGTGTTTCTTGAACTGCCTGTAGAAACTCCAATCCCATCTTTAAATTCATCATTGAAGATGTCAACTAGATCTATGTGCTACCACACGTAGCTTTTTCATGTGGTTTCTGGGTATTGAATTCAGGTTGTAGCAAGCTACTTTACTCACTAAGCTGTTGTTCTGGACTTGAGGCCTTCAAGATTCCTACCAAGTGTCTTTTTGACTTTAATATTGTCTTTTTTCTTTTCGCATTCTTGCTTTCAATTACAAGCTAATTTCTATTTTAATTTCTTAGCACATTCCATCTTGTAATTGTGGTTATTTTTGATTCTCCCCCCAACTTGTCTACTAAGATGGGCCTTACAGGTCTTTGTGGGTTTACTCTTTGATACATAGATTAGTCACTAGACATTTACTAAACTGAATTAATGAACTTTATTCAAATCTTGGCCCCTTCCCAAAATAAGTGACAACTCAGACATGGGGGTGCGATCAGACTAACTTGTAGCTGAAGACTTCTGGAAGGGGAAGCTGGAGGCCTTCAACAAGCTCTTAAAATTTTTTAATGTTTACATATGGGTTCGTGCAAATAAGTGCACGTAGGGAGTCCCAAGTTTTTTTTTCATGTATGTGTGGGATGCATGAATGTAGTTTTTCCTTAACAGAAAACATTATTTCATGAGCTTTCCAACTCTTGAAATAAAACATATAAGAGGAAGCAAGCGTGATGACGGCACACTTGTAATCTCAGCACTGAAGGGCCGAGGCAGGAGGATTCGGGGTTCGAGGCCAGCCTGCGCTACATAGGCCCCGTCTGAAATAATAGCAGCAAGAGAAAAGGTGCCCGTAATCGCAGCACTCTTGGAAGGCTGCGGCTGGAGGATTGCCACGAGTGCGAGCTGAACAGCGCGTTGCCGGACACACTGAGCCACAGAGCGAGTCCGTTTCAAAATAAAAACAAAAGCAAACAAAACCCACAGAGAGCTGGAAGCTGCTTTCACGAGAAGCGCCTGGGCCGCACTGCAGCGCAGCGGCTCGGCCGGCCCGCAAGCAGCTCGCTTCCGAGACCGATTCAAATTCCCCGCCGGCCTGCGCCGCGGAGCGGAGGCACCGCCCCCAACCCGCGGCCGCCCGGCCGCCCCGCCCGACTCTCCGCGTCGCCGCCGCCGCGCGTCACAATTGGGACGCACGCCGCTGACGTCACGCGGCCGCGACCCCACCTCCCGCGCCGGGGAAAGAGGCGGCCGCCCATTGGCTGCGCTGCCGGCGGCTTGGAGCCCAATCCCCGGGCGGCGAGCAGCCGGGTCCAGTCCTGACGTTGTGCTGCCGCCGCGGGGTTTATTTGGCTCTGGGTCCCTGGTCGCCGCCATTCGGAGTCCGCAGCGCCCGCCGCCCTCCCTCCGCTCCGCCCCCGCCCCCCAGCCCCGGCCCCGGCCCCGGCCCCGGCCCCGCCGCCGCGCCGCCGCTCTCCCCGTGCCCGCGTCTCAGCGGGGAGCCGCGTGCGGGCCCGCGAAGACCATGTCCTGACTGAGGCGGGAGGGCGGAGGCGGCAGCAGCGGGGTGGGCGGCGGCGCCGAGGGCGGCGGAGAGGGGCCGGGCTCGGCGCGTCGGGCGCCGCGGGCCGCGCGGGAGTCGCCGTCGCCGCCGCCGGGAGCCGAGCGTCACCGGGGCAGGAGGAGGAGGAGCGGGAGCTGGAGGAGCCGCCGCCGCCAGGTAACCGCGCCGGGGGGCGCCCCCGCCGCAGGCCCCTCGCGGTCGGCCGCGGCCTGCCGGGCTCTCGCGGCCGGGACGGGGCGGCGTGGCGGGGCGGGCGCGGGCGGGCCCGGGGCTCCGCGGGCGGCGCGTCCATCTTGGGCTCGGCGGCGCGGGGCCGGCGGGGCCGGGGGCGGGCGCGTCCGCCCGGCTTGTTTCCCGACGTGTCGGCCGCCGCCGGCCGGCCGGGCCCCGTCTCCGTGGCCGGGGATCCGGGGTGCGATGCGGGGCCCCGATCCCCGCTTCGCAGGAGGCCGCAGACGCCTGGGCGTCGCTGTTGCTGCTGCTCGCCGGCTCGTCCGTCCGTCGGCCGCCGGCTGCGAGCGTCGCGGTGGGGCGGGGGCGCCGGGCGGGCGGCGGGGAGCCGCGGGAGCGCCCCGAGGCCGCCGTGCACGTCTTGCTTGCTCCGCCGAGGTTCGGTCGTCGCTGCAGACAAAAGAGCCGCAGTGAAAACACTTGCACCACGCGGAGGCCGGCGCGGGAGCTGAGCCGGGAGCCCGAGCAGGTCCACGGCGGGGACGCGGAGGTGGGCCCGGAAAACTCGGCTTAGAACCCCGCGTTTCTGGCCCTCGGTTCCCCGGCCCTGGGTTCCGCGCCTTCCGCCGTCGCCAGGTTTGCGCCGTCTGCCGACCCGTGACCGACTGTTAGCGATGCACAGAAACACGATTTTAAAGAAACGTAAAACTGCCGGAGATGTTGCGTAACGAGCGGCCCCTGCGCCTGCCGTGTCCTTGTAGTGGCTCCTTGTCTCCGGTGCGACGCGCGCGGCGCCTGTTGATCGGACAGGACACCCGACCCACGCCGTCCGAGCCGTGTTTGCGAAAAGCAAAGGTGGAGCCTGCTTATCGTTGTTCTTAAATTAGTGAAGTGATTTTAAGGCAAAATTGTGCATCCTCTGGGTTTTTGGCTCTCCTAACCATGAGTAGAATTTCCTGACATGATTGAGTTGTGAGGGGTTAAAAGGTAGTAGGAGAGTAACGAAACATTTGCTCTTGGGGAGGGGGAGAGGGTGTTCCTCGGATGCCACGAGGGACTTTGTTTCAACACCTTCTATTAGTGCCGTGGAACCTTGGCGCACCCATTTATTCCCTCTTGCAATGTGCTTGGGTCAATAGATGAACTCATTCGTGGTACTATGTTTTAAGCTATGGCCTTGGTTCAAATCTCGGACACTAATAGGGGTTACGGCATACCATATTTAAAGTCTGAGGCCTCGCATAGGCATGGAACTCTAGGTTCAGTTGTCCAACACTTGCTGTAAATTACTTCATACATGTAATTGATACATTGAGAACCATTCCATGTGTTTCCTATTTATGTCGCTTTTATAAATAAGCTTAAAATTTAAGTCAATTGTAGTTGCAAAAGTGGAAGACTTTTTATTTAACTCGGTTCAGTTTTGAGTATTGCCATTGGCTTTCCCCAGAAATACTCTGATATCTGGACTTTGAACACTGTCCAGCACTTGGAGTATTAGAGTTCCAGACGTGCCTGGTAAATAACGCCTTGCACATTTGAACTAAAGACCAGTAGAAATAATTGTAAGAATTAAAGTTCAAGCTCCTTTGTTTGGTGTTCAATTCTGGACCTGATAAACTCGTAATTTTTCCTTTCACGAAGCCTTATTTCCAGCCAAACTGAAGTTGTTTGTTGTTCCTGGACGATCCAGCCTCTTGGCCTTTGTTTACACTATTCTTTCTGTTGAGAGCCTCTCTGTATTCAGTTTCTCCCCCGCCAGCCATCCTAAGTGTGTCTCTTGAGAGGCTTTTTGACAACTTAACCGGAGGGATCTGTCCATTCCTTCTTTTGTGTGAGATTTTCTGTCTTATTTTCTTAGTTTATGCTGCTGTGAATTTCTTTTCATGTTTTTTTTCCCCCCTTTCCAATTAGATTTTGAAGAGCTTGAGAAAGGAGTATACTCTGGAGACTATACACACAGCACTGAAAATACATGTATGACAATTCCAGAGGTATTCCAGGACCTAGAGCTTATATATATGTTTTTTAGTGTTGGAGTTCAAGGGGCTTTGATGATTTGTGAAACAGAATATTTGAATTATGGTTATTTCTTAAAAAAATAAATGGGGATTAGAGGGATGGCTCTCTCTGCAAGCTGAAGGTCCTGAATTCAGATCACAGGTAGAAACTGACCTGGACTTCTGACCCTGGTGGGTGGAGCCTGGGAAATCCCAGAGGGAAGCAAAAAGGAGGCAGAAGCAATCCAGGATGATTTCCGAAGTCATCTTTGGTCCTCCACAGGGACACAGTGCTCTCTGGTAAACATTCTCTCTCTCTCTCTCTCTCTCAAAATAATAAAATAAAAAAACTTGGTAACTAATACATTTGCATCTGTTAGTAGCACATTCTCCACCTGTACAAGATATTCAGCATTTCCCAATGACCATGCCATATTTAAATGCAGATTGGTGCCATAACGCCTTTGTTTACTTCATAGCTGATTCCGAAGCAGCTCCTTGGGTTTGGCACCAGTGACACTTAGGGTAGTTATTCTGTGTGTGCGGGCAGTAACCTGTAACCTCAGTCTGTGCTCTTAACCTCAGATGCTGACAGCATGTGTCACTGATCATAAGAAGAGGAAGTAGGGGAATGTGATTCACTGCTCCCTGTCAGCACCGTCTAAAGAGAAGGCAAACAAGCTGGCCCCTAGTTCTCTACATACCAAGCCTAATACGTGCAACTTTGTAGCACCTGGACAGATGACGATACATTTGGAAAATGGGTGTGTGTGTTTCTGTTGGGTGTGTGAGTAAATTTCTTGACAGTAAATCCTCTTGATTTAAAGCCCATTGCTTCGGCGTGGACACTTTTCTTCTTCAGTTGATCAGAATATATTTCCCCTTTAAATTGTCTTAATTTTAGAAGTTAGTTTATTTTATATAAAACAGAAGGGCGGTGTTTTGGTTAAGGTGGAGCTTTTGACATGTCATCAATTTGATGTTGAAGATGGGGGTTAGTTAGGTGAACTGTTGCCTAGAGAATGAAACTTTATTAACAAAGAAACTTTTTTATAATTTATATATCGAGGATAAATCCTTCAGTCAATACAGCATAGTTTTAGTTTTTCCAGGTACCTCAACTTTTTTGTGCAAGTGTTAATTCATATGGATAAAATATGGGACGTATTAGTTGTTACTGGTACATTTTGTATTTTTGGCACCTGAATGAACACAGGACTGTATGTATTGTAACTTTACCACTGAGCTTCAGCCTCAACACTATTGTTTTTAAGTGTCAGCTCTGCTGAGGTATGTTTCAAGTATACTACAGTTCAGTAGTTTTCAGTGTGTTCATACATGTGTGTACTGTGTATAAATCAGTATATATATAAAAAAATCAATATATAATTTGAAACCATGTACTTGGTAGCAGTTACTCTCCTTTTGGCTTTAACTCCTGGCATCCACTGACTCACTTTTTGTCTGCAGATTGGTTGTGCTAGATCTCATGGAAGTGGATAACACAAAATGTGTTGTTTTAATGGGTCGTGGCCCAGGCTGGCTTTGAACTCTTTATGGTGTGACTTCTGTTCTTCTGTCCCTACCTTCTCACCCGTCTTTTAATTTTTGAAGCAGGGCCTCACTTTGTTGCCCAGGCTGGCCTGAAGCTCTTGTGATCCTCACGCCTCAGCCTCTTAAGAGTTTGGGTTACAGACACAAGGAACCCTCTCCAGTTCCAAGTTTTTAATTTTGACGAAATCCAACTTGTGTCTCTCTGCTTTGTATAATCAAAGGCCATGATGATTTTTATGTTTTTGTTTAGCATTTTATAGTTTTTAGCTCTTAAATGTATGTCTGTGGTCAGTTTGAGTTACATTTTGTAAATGATAGGAAGTAGGGAGGGTCCAAATAGTATGTTTAATAATGGTGGTTTAGTCTTCTGCTGTTTCTGTAAAGTTAGTTATGAGATGATTATAAGATGACGTTCCTTGGCAATATGGAGAGATCCATTAGCAGGTGAAGGAAAGGTCTACACTTAGCATTGTAAATGAAGTCGCACTAGCATGTGGAAATAGAAGGCAGTATATAATTTAAAAAAATTTTTTAAATTTATCATTTTGAAAATCTTTGCTTTTTGTTTGGGATACATGATTAACTTTTCTTTTTCCGTTTTTGTGCTTGAATATGCACTTTGACGTGCTTGTGAATGTGTGTGGAAGCCTGGAGGTTGATACCAGGAATTGTCTTAGATTAGTTGCTTTTTCATTTTATTCGTTTTGACACAGATCTCCAGTCAAATGCAGAAGTCGCTGACAGCTAGTCTGGTTAGCCATCTTCCTTGGGGATGTTAGTCTCCACCTTTCAAGGCCACGAAACTCAACATTTTATATGGAATTTGGGGTTGTTGCAACGGTGTAGCAGCTGGTTTAATCAACAAGCCATCTCCCAGTCCTTTCTCCCCTTTTTTGTTTTGTATTTAAAGGTGCTTATTTATTTACTTATTTATCTATCTATCTATCTATACAGACCTTACTTATATCTTAGTATCTTATTTAGCCCCCACCACTCCCCCCCCCTTTAAACTTTCTCTTTGTAGTTTAGACTGGCTTTGATGTGCGAGCTCTCTGATTCAGACTCCTGGCACTGGAATTCCAGGTGTTACATGTAGGATTATTGTATTTAAGTAAGGAAACTACTGCAATTCTAGAACTATTTTGATTGTGTGTGTTTTTTGAGCATGTTGTGAATAATGAGGGTTTTTTGTTGACTAAAGAATTAGTAAGCAACTATTATACACAGACACTGTAATAACATGAATGAATTTTTCACAGCTAAGTGTTAGAAAACAAGCTGTAATAGACTAAATCATATACTCAGAGACATTTATCTTGCTCAGTCCTGACCATAGTGAGAAAGCTTTCAGGTTCTTTCAGTGATGTGAGCACAGGTGTTCTGTGTTTCTTTAGGGAGTAGGTTCTCTTATCCTAGAATCTTAACTTGATAGGTTTTTTTCTTCTTCCTTTCCTCTCTCTCCCGCTTTCCCTTCCCCTATGTAGCCAAGGACAGCCTTTGAGCTCCTGAATGCTGTGGTAGGCATGTCCCACCACCCCCAGTTTATTTGATGCTAAGGAGCAAACCCAAGGCTTCTTACATGTGGAGCAAACCCTCTGTTAACTGAGCCGCATCTTCAGCTGGATGACAGGATTTATTGTTGCAGTTTAAGTCTTAGTTTTCTAATGTATACATTTGTGGGTGGCTGGGGTGAAAGGATTTGGGCTTCTATTATGAGCCATTTCTGTAAGATGTAGAACCTGTCTGTGGCATGTGCTATAGGGATGCCTGCACTGTAGACATTGTGCTGCTACACCCAGAAATATTTTTTCCCAAATATTTTACGTACGTGTGTGTGTGTGTGTGACAGAGAGAGAGAGAGAGAGAGAGAGAGAGAGAGAGAGGGAATGTGTGGAGGTCAGAGTGCAATTCTTCTTCCACCATGTGATTTGTAGGGATGAAACTCAGGCTGCTAGGTTTACACACTGGTGCCTTTACCTGCTCAGCCATCTCACTAGCCTGATAGCCTCATTTTAAAAACAGGTTTTTGATATTGCTTAGATCAATTATATATGTAACTTAATATGGTTATGTTTAAAATTTGAACTTAACTCTTAATCTGTCATAGTCAGTACAGGGAAAATTTAGTCCTATATTCATTATCTTTGAAAATAGGACATTCTCAAATAAATTCAGTAATATATTGATACAGAGGAATAAGAGACTAATTAGAGTTAGTACATAAACTGGAGATGCTCTTTGGCTCCATTTGATTTTTACAAGTGAGGAAATTGTTTTTCTAAGAGGTAAAGGAGATTTGCTTACTGTTCCACAGCATTTTTTGCTTTCCTTTTAAAGCAAGGCTGTATAGGTCTATAATTTATGTAATTTTCTTCAGTTGGCTGAATGAAAATGGACGACTTTTTGAAAATTTTATTCACATAGTGTGAAGTCAAGCTGACTGTAATCCCCCTACCCTTTAATTCTAGGTGCTAAATTTAGTGTATTTGGTTTTATAAATGACTTTCCAGATTCTGCTTACTTGTTCAGTGTTTTAGATAGTTTTAATGGTTCTCAATCTGATTATGTTTTGGGAAAGCTCCAAATATAAGCAAAACGTTTATTGTCAAATTTTTTTAAATGATTGTTCAGATACTGTCTATTGATAGTTATCTTGGAGGGGGCCATCTTGCAATGAATGCAGGCAGATTAATAGTTCATATAGTCTGAAAATAGAGTAGTGACTGAGCTGCACTATACCTACATATCTGTGAAGATCAGGGGCAATGTTTTATTTTTATTTGTTATATTTATTTATTATTTTATTTATCATTATTTCTTTGTTTACACACACGTACACACAGGCACATGTGCCAGAGGGCACTGTTGCAGTTCATCTACATGGTTGCTGATAAATGACCATCAAACGGCTTAAGGGAACAAGGGGTTTATTTTCTCTTATGATCCCTGGTTACAGTTCTCAATCCAGTTTGACAGGAGAGCTCATGCCAACACCAGGGCTGAAGGAACTGGCTACACCATCTCTACATGGCTGAGAGAGGGACGATCCTTCTTTGCCAGACCAGCATGTCTGGCCAAGTGTACACAAGGATGCCAACTTCCTCAACCAGCTCTCTGTATTATGTTCACCTGTTCAGGACTGGGCCTTCCCAATCAGCTAGACAATCTCCTGCAGCTTTGCTCTGAGCTTAACTCAATCACTAATTCTCTACAAATGTGCCCAGAGCTCAAACCATCAACTGTCAAGTTGACACCTGTGTTTAACTCTGACAGGCACTTTAGTGTGTGTGCCTGTGACGGTCCAAGGGTAACATTGGGAATCCTTCAGGATTTGTTGTAACCCTCCCGCCCCCTTTTTTTTTAGTTGTTTTGCTTTGGGGATTTTCCAGGCTCAGCCTCCCAGAGCTGGAATTGCAAGCCAACACAGTTCTGTGTAGCATTTTTATGTGGGATCTGGGATCTGAACTGCAGTCCTTTTCCTTGTAATGCAAAGACTTTAACAAACTCTGAGCCATGTCTTCAGAGCATGAGGACGACTTTTGTAATTTGGTCCTCCACTCCAGCGATTGAACTCAGGTGCCAGGTTTGTACTCAGGCACTTTTTATCCTATTCAGCTATCTTCCCCCTTTCCCGGCCTGCCAATGTCCAGTTCGTAAAGTACTCTTGGCGTTAATTATCCTTTTTTCTATGTACATTTAAGACTATAACTTTCCATCTATAATAGGTTTTTGAATTGAAGGACAGTGCTTTATCTACTTGTATCTCTACCATTTTTGAGTTGTATATTAGACTTAGGCTTGCAAAATTCATTAGTTTTGAGATTGTAATTTGAGGTTCATGATTGTAATTATGCTAACATTGACTCTGCCATAGCTGAGGACATACTGTTATGTTATCTATGAATTATATGTATATATTATTCCTCCCCTTTTTCTTGTATTGTCTAGGAGCTAGAGTTTTCTGAAAGTTGATAATAAAGAGTTAAAAGTTGGTAAGAGAATTCTTCCAGAAATGACTTAGAAGATGGATGAAAAGGAGCATAAATACTGTTACCTGCTAAATTTGATCCAACTGCAAGTAACTTTGTATCTTTTAGATCTTTTTAAAAAATTTTAATAAACACATTGCTAACTAGTATTCATGAGAGGGAAACCTATCAGAATTGTAACTTTTATTATGTTTCCCCCCAATTCATGTATTTTTGACAGTAAAATGTAAACTTTAAATTCTTGGTTATATTTCAACAGATCTGAGTTTGGGTAAAATGAAGATGATTGCCCCAGTTAAGTATGTCACAGTGCTGGTGAGGCAGCTGTCATTCTCTTAGGTATTATTTAACTTCCATTTATTTTGTGCAGGTTGCTCACACATTCTTTGGAAAGGCTTAGCAAGTTTGTTTAATTTAGTCTCATTGGAAACTGATGACCGTGTCATATAGATAAGTAACCTCTTTATAGAGGAAGTTCTACTTTTGAGATCTGTTGATTATTTATATGCAGTTTCATCACAGTATTTTAAGAAGACAGCTGGCCAAGTTTATAGCTCAGAGGTAGAGCGTTTGCTTGGAATGTTCAAAGCCCTGGGTTTGAACACACCACAATGGATTAATGTAATTATGTCGTTTATACAGCAGGATTTAAGTAATCACCTGTGGTTTTCATAGAGGTCCAAGCTGCTCAGATTTTGAAGGTGCGTAAGTTTGTTATAGAATGGTAGATTTTCAGAGTAAGAGTATCTCTTGAACAGTTTCCCTTCCCACTGTAGACAGAGAAAAGTGCACCTTAGAAACAAGAAATTCTGATAGAGAATTCAGTTTTGGACATATTGAGATGCTAGTTAAACATTCAAATAGAGATGAGTATCAAATGAGAGCTGTGTTTTATTATAGGTTATAAAGTCAGATGGCTTCAGACTAAGCTCTTCAACAACTTCAGTGATTGTGGTATTTTGTGTTTTGTTTGAAAGTTCTTATTCCAAATACTAAATTAGCAGAAGCAAAAACATTTTATCATTTTATAGATCTGGTCAAATGCATGTATTTATGTAACATGTTTATCTTTTTAAAAAATTATTCATTTGTGTGTGTGTGTGTATCAGAGGGCACTGTGGAGGACCAACGGTGACTTTGGGAATCATCCTGGATTGCTTTTATCTCTTTTTTGCTATGCTCTGGAATTTCCCAGGCTCCGCCCACCATGGCCACCCGTTCCCTCTTGTCATTTTTTATATGGAACCTGCAGTCCGAACTTAGGACTTTCTGCTTATGAGACAGAGTCTTAGTCCCTGAGCCCATTCTCCAGCCCACATGTTTATCTTTTTGAGACACAGTCTTACTCTGTAGCTCAGGCTGGCTTAGAATCTTGATATTCTTCTATTTCTACTTCCTGAGTGCTGGGATTATAGGCATACGCTGCCATGCCCTGTGTATATACATACACACAGGCACACATATGAGAATGCTTAGTATGTATTGAAGACTTCAAATCTTGGATTTTATTTATTTGAGAGAAAAAGAGGGAGGAAAGAAGGGGAGAGACAGTGAGGGAGGAAGTGTGTGCATGTGGAGGTTGAGCACAACATTCAGCTGTCAGTTATCTCTTTACAGAGTGAGATCTGGGGATTGAACTCAGGCTGCTAAGTTTGTGTGCATGTGCCTTTTGCATGTTGAACCATCTCACTGGTCCAGACTTTATTACTTTATATTTATTTACTTATTTTGTGTGCATGTGGGCGCCTGCCCATGGAGGTCAGAAGACAACTTGTGGGAGTTGGTTCTCTTTGGCTATTTGAGCTCTGGTAATTGAATTCAGGTGGTCACACTTGACAGGTGCTTTACCTGCTGAGTCATGTTGCTGGCCCACATTCATATTTTTGCTAAGTATGGAATGGGAGGCTAGAGTAGAGATCGTGAGTTTCTTTGTGAAACTTTAAATATTTATTGTGTAGTACTTAACCGCTGTGATACTAAACGAGGGAAAACAATTGATAGTTCTGACAGTTTGTAATCTGGTTGGAGAAATAGGAAGATATCTCAGATGTGACAAACCCAGTCTAGGAATCCCAGCCTAAGTCTTAGTAGGAGTAGGTCTATATCTTCTTTATTTACATTTACATGATTTGAACTTTAAAGTCTCTTAGCAGGACAGTCGACCCCATGTATCTTTTGGCCCTCCTGTCCTCACATTACTAGGGAATTGGCATCATGCTCTGGATATAGTAATGTCATTGATTGTCCTGTGCAGGCTCTTTCGGTTCTATGGCCCTGCTGTCAGTCATGGGTTTGGCCCCTTGTTGTATTTGCTTTCATGGTGACAGGAATTGAATCCAGAGCTTTGCATATGCCAGAATATTTGCTAAAGTACATCCCCAACAACTCATTGACCCTCTGAGATGGGGTCTTACTGTGTAGCTCATGCTGGCTTTGAACGTTATGTTCTCCTGCTCCTAAGGGCTAATAGGCATGTACCTTTTTTTGCCTGGCTTTTCTTTCTCCCCCTCCTCCTTCCCCTTCCCTCCTCCTCCCCTTCCTTCTCATCTTTTCTTTTTTCCTTTTCTCTTCTCTTCTCTCCCCTCACTTCCTCTCCCCTCTCCGCCTCTCTTTTCCCTTAAAGCCTTTTCTTACCTCCAAGAATCTTGTAGACAAATTTTTCTGTAGACGAAACCATGGGGTTGATCAGATTCTCTCTGGACTTTCCCCTGAGATTTCTCAAAAGTTCTGCCATTTCTTATTGTCTGGTCATTCATGTAATCTGTCTCTTGTTGAGTTTGTACCTAACAGTGTATTGTTCCACATATATTCCTTGAGATTTTTTTTCCGTATATGGGTAGAACTATAGATGTGGATGTGTGTATCAGAAAGGACTTGAGTGTCTTCCTGTGGAAGCCCAAGGATGATATTGTGAACCACCCAGGATTGTACTACCTCCTTACAGCTTCGTCTGGGGTTCCCCAGCCTCTACCTTCCAAGGTCAAAATGATCAACTTCTGCCATTTCCGCCTGTTGTTTTTACATGGGATATGGGATCTGCACTCAGGTCTTTTGCTTGCAAGGTAAAGGCTTTAACTCTTGAACCATCTCTCCAGCCATCCCTGAGACTTTTTGAAACTTTAGCTGCCCTCATAAAAAATATACATGAATTGATGTTCTAAAAACTAATCTCAAAAGGAAGTACAGTAAGGCCAAATGTAAATAAAAGTAATTGTTTAGAGTGTCCTTTTTTTAAAAATTTTTTTTTGTATTTTTTATATATTTTGTGTGTGTGAGAGACAGCACTGTATGTCCCTGTGGAGGACCAAGGGTGACTTCAGGAATCATCTTTGATTGCTTCTTCCTCCTCCTTGCTTCGGTCTGGTATTTCCCAAGCTCCTCCCACCAGGGCCAGAGTGCAGGCTGCTCTATCTGCCTGTTTTTATGTGGGACCTGAGATCTGAGGGGGGAGTCTTGAACCCTGGGCCATCTCTCTAGCCCTAAAGTGTCCTTAAAGTGACTTGGAAGTTTCCTCTCAAAGTGCAGGTTTACTGAGCCTTAAAGAACAACAACTCTTGTGCTGGTGCATCTAAGGCATTACCTTTGGGAGTTGGTGGTGGCATGCAGGAGATGAGGGTGTGTGGTACATTTGGAAGTGTGCCACAGGAGTGAGCTAAAGTATATTTTGTTACAGAAAGCTTTAGAAAGAGGATTTTTGTGGCAATAGTCAGCTGGATGGATTTAGAAAACAAAGATGCTTAGTAGGCTAACTGAGAAAGGATTGGTGCTAGTGGGAGTGGGAAGAAAATAGCTGATTGGATGGAAACTATTGGAAAGAGTCCTTGGTGACTCAAGGCGATTTTGAGTGTCTTGCTAGGTGCAGGGTTATGAATGGTGTCATTAGTGGAAACTGGAGAAGTCAGGATGGGAATTTGTTTTAGAGGAAGATAAAGGACTTAATGGAGGATTTGATAAATTATTAGAGCCCTGAAAGGGGATTAGATTTGCAGATAGTAGACTCAATATATCATTAATCACCAGGATTCCTTTTTCCCCTCCTTGTGAGGAAGACAATGATGTAGGCAGATATAAGTAAGAAAAGTGATTATATGGGGGTTTAGTTTAAAAGTCAAGTAGTGCCTTTAAAAATTACGTAAATTCTGTAGTTCAGAATTATTTGGTAATACTTCAGCAGAATCTGAGAATTCAGCATATGTGGAATGTCTTCTTTAGCTTTTTTCTATAGTCCTCTAAAGATGTTCGGTGGGCATTTGTAAGTCTCCACAACTTTATATTAGTAATTGCTACATATTGCTTACTTTATATTAAGAAAGTAAAGAAAACCCTGTAAGACTGCTGCCACTAGTCATTCTTTTGGATAATTTCTCATTTGGAATTAATTGGAAACTCAGCTTATCTCTATTTCTTGTTTCCTTGTTTTTTTTTGCTCTTTTTGTAATTTTATCTTTTTTTTTTTTTTTTTTTTTTTCCGGTGCTGGGGACCGAACCCAGGGCCTCATGCTAAATCCCCAGCCCCTTATCTCTATTTCTTAAGGATTTTTTACTTGGTGAGGATTATTATTTTGCTTTCCTAGTTCTTTTTCTTTTTTTTTTAATTTTTTATTATTTATTCAATTGTGCGTGTATGCGTGTGTGCGTGTAGAACCACGGACGAATTCAGGAACCACCACAGATGCCTCCACCTCCTCCTTGTTTACTCTGCCTCAGGATTCACAGGCTCCGCCCTACCAGGACCAGAAACGCAGGCCGTCCCTGCTTCCGCCCGGCATCTATATGTGGGGTCTAGGATCTGAACTCAGGAACTTCTGCCTTCAAAGCAGAGGCTTAACCCCTGAGCCACTTCTTCAGCCCTTCTAGTTCTTTTTCATTCTTTTTTTGTAGTGTGGGTAGTATAGCCTTTTTTCATGTTCATCCGGCAGTCTACCACTGAACTTCATCACAGCCCATTTTATAAGGTTTTTTAATAGATGGCTGGGGTGTAATACAGTGTCTATTGTTTTAAGGAATTGAACTCAATTTGGCTGTATTTCTTACAGTGTTTAGTGATGCTTCATAAATGTGGGCTAGGGCTGGAGAGATGGCTCACTCTGTCTTGCAAGCAGAAGGTCCTGAACTTACTTCCCAAGTCCTGCACAATCTAGGATGATTGCTGAAGTCACCCTTGGTCCTTCTCCTTTTCACACGTTTGGAGACATGATTTCGATCTCTGGAAATGGTGGAAGGAGAGAACTGACTTTTAGAAGTTGTCCTGTGACTGCCACCCATGCACCATAGAGTGCAAGCACATGCCTTCTCTCTTACTTCCCTTCCTCCCTTTCCTTCTCTTTCAAATAAATAAAATATTAAAAGTACACAATTAATGGCTATTCACCAAGCTATTAATATTATGGGAAATAATTTACCTTTATTCAAGTTGGGAAACAATAAAATTAACAGCAGCAGATGTGAATTTAGTTCAAGAAAACAAAAATGTTCAATATTAGAGACATTATTCATTTGGTAGGTAGAGCTTGATGCATAAGGGAATTCTTGGACTGGTTGGTCCCCAGGCTAGAACTGTGTGTGTTACATTTGGACAAATAAAAAGTACTGGTCCTGTCTTATTTCCCCTTCAGTACTTTAGATTTTTTTTTCTGTATCAATTAATTAAATGATTTTTTTGCATGGAGTTTGGAAATCTAATTTCTTTTTTTAACTGATTATTTATGCATGTATGTATGTATGTATGTATTTTATTTTATTTATTTATTTGTGTGTATCTGAGGGCACCTGTGTCCCTGTGGAGGACAAAGGGTGACTTTGGGAATCATCCTGGATTGGTTGTTTCTGCCTCCTTTTTGCTTCTAGGACCAGAAGTGCATGCCCAGCCAGTCTCATTTCCCCTTGGTGTTTTTACTATATGGGATCTGGAATTTGAACTCAGGACCTTCTGCTTCCAGAGGCAGAATCTTTACCACCTGGGCCGTTTCTCCAGCTGGTAGATCTGTTTCATGTAGAGTTAGATTTATAAGGAAGTAGAATTGGCTGTTTGTTAAAGTGATATTTAGTTACAGTTCTTTTTCATAATATAGCATTAACTCTTGGAGCTGAGCACCTTAAAAATACCTTGAAAATTTTATACTTCAAGGGGCTAGGGGAGATGGTTTACCTGGTAAAACGCTTTACAAGCACAGGACCTGAATTCGTTGTAAAAAGCTGGATGTGGTGATGCATGCTTGTAATCCAGTGCCGGGGAGCTGGAGGCAGGAGGAATTTCTGGGCTTGTTGACAATTGAGAGTCTTCAGGACAATGAGTGAGTTTGTCTCGAAAGAGGTGGGTGGCATTCCTGAGAATGATACTTGAGGTCTTTGGCCTCTATGCACACACATGCATTAAAGATCTCTAAGATAAATTTAAATTACCTGGGTATGAAAGAAGGAAAAATAAAGCCCACAAATGGTTTCAAGCTAAATAATAAAGTTATTTATTTATTTGTATTTTACCACCTTTCAGTAATATAGATAGGAATTGACTTAGCACTGCTCCTATTAATGATATTGCCAGATATTGTGATACATGCTTGTAAATCTCAGTGTTTGGAAGGCTGAGGCAGTGACTTCAAAGCCAGCCTAGATTTACGTGCCATGATCCTGACTCAAAAAAACAAAGAACAACAATAAACAGGCCAAGAGTTAGTGCTTGTGCACAAATGTGCATGTACACAAATGTGCATGTACACACACACACACACACACACTTATTATGTAGAAAAATGGATTTCTCATGTTTAATTTGGCTGACCAGCCAATAAATAGCTATTTTTATTGCTGTGTTAAGTTAAAATTCTAAATATAATAATTCATTATTAAAATAAGTATAGTTAAAATAGAAATGATTAAAATTAAGCCTTTCTAAAAATGCTTTTGAGTAAATTACCAGGCTATAAAGTGAAATTCAGTTTTGATCTCCTTTACAGGAATAGCTATTCACAGCTAGACAGCCACTTATCACGCTTTGCAGTATCTCCTGAGGAAGTCAGAGTCTGAGCCAGCATGAAGATTGAATCTTGTCTTTGGTCTGATTTACTTTTAATGTAACCATGTGCAAAGTGGAGGTTATAGCATGGAAACTAAAACCTTAGTAAGTGTGATTTTTATTTTAGCTATGAAATAGTATCCTTTCTATGGTGAAGTTGTCCTCTTAGCACAGTTCATTCTATATACGTGGTATGGATTTGGTAGATAGGAACATAATTCACTTACAAAGTGATTTGCCTTTCCAGAGCCAGAAAGAGTTTGGAAAAGTATGTATTACTCTGTTTAGGAATTCTTTTCTTTTTCCTAACTAAAATAGGTATGTTGGGGTAAAGAGTGATAACTGAATTGAGAAAGGACTTAAAGATGGAGAGATTGGCTTTAGTGTTTAAAACAGTCACTACCAAATGTGTCATGTGAGTTGCTTCATGTGTATTAGTTGTAATTAAATAATAATAAAATACTATTTTAATGTAGTTTTAGTGAGTCCATTGTAGAGTCCTGGGAATGTTAGCTTTTTTGTCTTGCTGCGTAGCCCAAGCTGGCTTCCAACTCAAGATCCTCCTGTTTCAGTCTCCTGGATGCTGGGATTACAGGCATTTGGCACTACACTCAGGTTCTAGGAGCTTTTAGATAGCAAGCATTGTTTTAGCTCAAATTAAAATTTGAGGATATTTAATTTTTTCTAATACTATGATCACTCAAAATTATATTGACATGATTATGTTAATAGTTTTCTCAGAGATATTCTTTCCACTTAACTGTTCCCAAACAATGGTGGTGTGGAAGTTTTCTTTTTATGCCCCAAATATAATTACATTTTGAGGATACAGAATATCAGGGAACTATTTCTGTTTCATAACGTTACTTTGTTAACTGTGATCTAATATGTGTAATTTGAGGATGGTTATGTTCTTTCCTTTTTGGTTTATGTTCTTTCCCTTCTGTTTGAGTCTTTTAAACCCTTGCACTTTTCTAAATTAATGTCCATGTCTAAGCTGAAATTATACATGTCTGTTAAGGACTTCCCTATTTTTGTTAAGTCCTTTCCTATATAACTACTCCATTTTATCTCTTACCTATCACTTCTTGCTTTCTAAAATAAGATTTTATTATATACTGAGGTGTGAGAATTTTCTCGGGCAGTTTATCTCCAGTCTTTGTGGAATCCCCCAGCCTCTCCCCCAAATTTCAGTATGAAATTTCATATGTATCTTTTGAGAGATACATTTTTTTCAGAGTTGAAGGGTATGCTTATTTTTTGGGGGGCATATTTTCAGATTTGCATTGCATAGTTATCTTAATAATCATGTCATAATTATTTATAGCTTCCTGCCTGACAGAACTCACTTCAAGAAGTACACAATGTCAGAACGTGGAATTAAATGGGCCTGTGAATATTGTACGTATGAAAACTGGCCATCTGCAATCAAGTGTACTATGTGTCGTGCCCAGAGACCTAGTGGAACAATTATTACAGAAGATCCATTTAAAAGTGGTTCAAGCGATGTTGGTAGAGACTGGGATCCTTCCAGTACTGAAGGAGGAAGTAGTCCTTTGATATGTCCAGACTCTAGTGCAAGACCAAGGGTTAAGTCTTCGTACAGCACGGAAAATGCAAACAAATGGTCATGCCACATGTGCACATATTTGAACTGGCCAAGAGCAATCAGATGTACCCAGTGCTTATCCCAGCGTAGGACCAGGAGCCCCACAGAATCTCCTCAATCCTCAGGATCTGGCTCAAGGCCAGTTGCTTTTTCTGTTGATCCTTGCGAGGAATACAATGATAGAAATAAACCGAATACAAGGACCCAGCATTGGACTTGTTCTATTTGCACATATGAAAATTGGGCCAAGGCTAAAAAGTGTGTTGTTTGTGACCATCCCAGACCTAATAACATTGAAGCAATAGAGTTAGCAGAGACTGAAGAGGCTTCTTCAATAATAAATGAACAAGACAGAGCTCGGTGGAGGGGAAGCTGCAGTAGTGGTAACAGCCAAAGAAGATCGCCTCCTGCTACGAAACGAGACTCTGAAGTGCAAATGGATTTTCAGAGGATTGAGTTGGCTGGTGCTGTTGGTAGCAAGGAGGAACTCGAAGTGGACTTCAAAAAACTAAAGCAGATTAAAAATAGGATGAAAAAGACTGATTGGCTATTCCTCAATGCTTGTGTGGGTAAGTTTCTGCTTTCTGAATTACTTTGAATGAGTTAGAAAAGTTTGTTGAAAATGACATAAAAAATGTAAGAAGGGTTAATATTATTTAGCATTTAGCTCATTTGGCTTGATAGCCATATTCTCAAGTATTCATGCATAACAATCTGAATTTGTGATCTTGTCAACTTTGTATTAAATTGCTTATATTTGATTGTGTACGTGTATGTCTTCATCAGTTGGGGAAAAAACTTTAAAAAGCATATTCTTTGCACATCAGTAGGAAAGCGTATACCTGGAGTTTCAAATTGCTACTGTTTATTTTAACAAGTTGTGACAGAGGACACACCAGCTGCTGTTTCTGAATGTTTGTAAACAGTGTATCTTGTGATGATAGAGGCTTTAGTCAGATGTTAAAAATATCACAAAAGTGTTTGACTCCAAGAAGTTAAACCCATGTAACACTGACCTTGGAAATGTTGATGTTAACTTAATACTGATGTCATATAGTAATTATTTGCTAACTTGAGGGAACCATTTTCAACTGATTCCATAGTTCAGATTATGATTTGTGTGCATTGGTTTTTGTGCTTTCAGAACCATGAAAGAAGACACAGGTGAGAGGACTTTTTTTGCTAGCCTACAGACTCATGAATTAATAATTTGTAACGTAATACACAAAATCAGTTACTTGAATCTTTCAAGTGGTTTTTTCAGTAGATTAGATATTTGATTTTATCTGTTTTTTCTTTTGATTTATTCTTTCTTTGACATTCACTTTTATTTAGAGAATTTTGAGGGATTTGTAAGGTTAAGTTGGAACAGTAACCTCCAATCCCACTGCTGGCAGGTATAGATGGGAGGAATGTGGGGCTTACCCTGCCAGCCAGTCTTGCCTTTTTCGTGGTAGCATGGGTTCAGTGAGAGACTGTTTCAAAAAATAAGGTAGAGAATGAAAGAGGAAGACACCTGACAATGTGGACCTCTGGCCTTTGCATACACAGGCATCAGCACGTACATCTTCACATATATGTACACACATATGTATACACAGGTGTACAGTACACACAACACAAAAATGTCATTTGCCATTTGTTTTGGTATCAGAATTAAGAGTTGGGTAGATAGAAGGATATTTGCAACTTGTCAGTAAGGTTCTGTGTTATGATGGTATTTTTCTTTATTTCTGGAAAATAACTTGCAAAATGTAACAACCTGTTTTTTTTTTTTTTTTTTTTTTAATTCTTGGTTTTGAAATCCATGTCTGGTCAAATGAAAGGGGTGTAGTATAGTAATTAAAAAAAATTAGGTTAGATTCCACTGAAAGAAGAAAGGTTGGTTTCTGAGGGATTGTAGTACTGTGGACTGGGATGATTGTAGGCTACAGTACCAAGAAAACTGGGGCCATTGGGTTCTTGAAGACTAGGCTTACTATGGAGCCAGCTTTAAACCCAGTCCTGCTTCTGTCTCAAGTGCTGTGATTAGAGGAGTGGCCACACGCCTGCTTCTCCTCCCTCAGGAGAAAAGTCAGCAAAGTGGCTGTAATTTGTTGGAGTAGCAACAGAAAATGAATACAAAGAGCAAAAATTTTAACTTTGTGTATTTGTGTGTGTGTGTGTGTGTGTTGTATCAGAGGGCACTGTGTATTTCTGTGGAGGACTAAGGGGTTGCTTAGACCTTTTTTTGCTTCTCTCTGGGTTTCCCAGGCTCTGCTACCAGGACCACAAGTGCAGGCCTCTGCCATGTTTATGTGGGACCTGCAGTTTGAACTCTACTTGCAGAGGCAGAGTCTTAACTCCTCAGCCATCTCTCTCCTGCCCCACAAAGAGAAAAAAATTTTAAATTATTTTACTATTTTTGCACGTTTGTGTGTTTATCAAAGGGTACTGGGTATGCTTGTGAAGGCCCAAAGATGACTTCCGGAATCACCCTGGATTGCTTCTACCTCCTTTTCACTTTGCCTTGCAGTTTCCCAGGCTCTGCCTTCCCGGACCAGAAGTACAGGCTGTCACCATTTCTGCCTGGTGTTTTTATGTGGGATCTGGAATCAGAACTCAAGACCTTCTGCTTGCTAGGTAGAAGCTTAACCCGAGTCATCACTCTGGCCCACAGAGACTTTTTTTTTAATTTTTAAAATTATTTATTATTTATTCAATAGTGTGTGTGCGCGTGTGTGTGTGTGTGTGTGTGTAGAACCACGGACGAATTCGGGAACCACTATGGACGCCTCCACCTCCTCCTTGTTTACTCTGCCCCAGGATTCACAGGCTCCGCCCTACCAGGACCAGAAACGCAGGGCGCCTCTGCTTCTGCCTGGCGTCTACACGTGAGGTCTAGGATCCGAACTTAGGACCTTCCGCCTGCAAGGCAGAGGCTTAACCCCTGAGCCACCTCTCCATCCCCCAGAGACATTTTTAAAAACAAAATTTTAAAAAAAATTGTTCTTAAAACTACCAGTTCTCAGGAAGTTTAGAGGTCTTTTGTCATGTGATGAAAAACATTTGTATTGCTGGACTTGCAGATGCACAATTCCAGGGCTCTTTGTTTTCTTTTCTAGACAGAGGTGGCAGATGTCTGTTTTGCTAGAGACTGGCACTACATTGAAAGAACCAGTTGCTGGAACTTTTGAGAAATGTCTAATGCCTGTGTTTACAGTCTTGCCTTCTTCGTGGCAGCAAATAAATGCACTTGTGTGAAGCTTACTTCTGTGCTCCAAGTAGTCTGCCATTTGCTGATACATCACAGCATTCCTGGGTTAGGTCAAATTATTTGAACTTCATGTTTGTGTTAGATTTGCATACTGTTGATTCTGTTTGCTTTGCTTGTATTAGTTTATTTCTAGCTTGGTATGCTGTACTTGTTTGGATGCTCTGTTTCATATCTTTCAAATTTTTCCTGTTCTATAGAATGGTTTTAGTCATTACTTGCATGTCATGGACTCAGTAGGGGATCTTTGTTCTTCCATTTTTAGAAATCATCTGGGAACTTAGGAAGCCGGTGAGCTTACTTACTGCCATGTTAGATGTAAGTTATGGTTATTGGTTAAATGTTGAACTATGAACTTAACTAAAATTTTTTTTATTTTTTTTGAGACAAGGCTACAGGCTATTCTCCAGCTCCTGTGTGGTGAAAGGAAACCTTGAACCCATGATCTTTCTGCCTCCCCCTCCTGAGTGCTGGGGTTAGAGGCTTGCACCACCATGTGAACTTTGATTTTTATATTGACGCCAAACCCAGTGTTCTACTGAAAGTGTTCTTTGATGATTTATGAAACGGTATTCTTTTATGATTTAATGTCCCATTTTTGATGTTATTTTACATATATTATTAAGAAGTCTTTGACATTTAAAACTACCTCCCCCCTTTTTTACAAAGATGGGTCGAATGAAAATATTCTATTAAAAGCTTTTAATAGAATCCAGAATGCATACAGACTCTTGCAGCGAATCTTTGGCACTGTATCCATAAAAGGAAAGTAAGCTTTTAACATGCTGGCGGTGCCTTCCTCATATGTCCTTGGTTAGCATTGTATGATATTCTTACGTGGGATGTGTGATTGTAGCCAACAATTCAGTGTGGTTTGCTTTAGACACATTCTTGCTCAAAGATTTGTTTATCTAAGGTAGTTCATGAAAATAGGCAGTAAAATTGTATTTAGCATCATAAAAAAAACTATCTTCTGGTAGTTTTTGTCATGTCTTTGAGGAATTAAGAATTTCCCTCTATGATTTTGGAGCTCTTAATATAAACTAGCAATTTAAGTCATGATTTTAATGCACTGTAAGTTCTCAGGAGTGTAAAACATTCTGACTAATAGGGCGACACACGTGTGCATGAATGTGCACCTATCTTCCCTTCCTTCCCAGTGTTATTTGATGCTGGCATGTATTTTGGTATTTAATACTTCTTTTTTTTTTTTTTTTTAAATTTTTTTTTATTATTATTATTTATTCAACTGTGTGCATATGCGTGTGTGTGTGTGTGTGTGTGTGTGTGTGTAGAACCACGGACGAATTCGCGAACCACCATGGACGCCTCCACCTCCTTCTGCCCCGGGATTCACAGGCTCCGCCCTACCAGGACCAGAAGCGCAGGCCGCCCCCGCTTCCGCCTGGCGTCTATACGTGGGATCTGGGATCCGAACTCGGGACCTTCCGCCTGCAAGGCGGAGGCTTAACCCCTGAGCCACCTCTCCAGCCCCGGTATTTAATACTTCTTGAATACCTAGGATTACAAAAAAATATTCTCAGGAATGGAGTGTGTCTCAGTAAGGCAAAGTGACGATGCTGGCAGGACACAGCATTCTTCTGAGTGTCTCTGATGTTTGAGACAGTTTCTGGCTTTCAGAAATGATTGGTTACCTGCTTGTTAGCTAGCACTCTGTCTCCTGTATTGAGAAAGGAGATGTGTTTAGCATTCTTTGTCCCTCTCTTATTCTCTTTAGAATAAGTGTGTGTGTGTGTGTATGTATGTGTGGTAGGTGAAACTTAAACATGGATAGTTGGGCTTATAAGAAGATGCAGTTGTTTTCTCCTGTTCTTCTCCTCAGCCCTAATGTCGCTCTGGAGACTACTGCTTTTCATCATCAGCCCTTTCTTTTGAGAAATTTCACAAGCTGTTTGAAAGTTCAAGTACGGCACGCTGAATTCCATATACCTTTGCCATGTTTTCCAGTGTCTACTTTGTCACATTTGGTGCCTGTCTTCTCTTATTGGTGGGTTTTTCCTGAAGCACTTACGACATTATGATACCTTGCCCCTAAATTTTAAGCACATATTTCACAATAGCAAGACATTTTCCTTGTATAATCGTACAGTATAATTACGTGGAGAATATAATACTCAAAAGTCCATGATCTCAATTAGTTTCAGTGATTGCTGTGCCCCACCTGTGCAGTCTAGGCAAATTGCATGGTGCTCAGTTTTATCTGTTTGGTTTTGTCAAGCAGTACCTAGTTCCTGTTTTAAATCTCTTTTTTTTCTAAACTTTTTTAAAAAATTATTATTATTTATTCAATTGCATGTGTGCTCGTGTGTGTGTGTGTGTGTGTGTGTGTGTGTGTGTGTGTGTGTGTATGTGTATAGAACCACTGGCGAATTCGGGAGCCACCTTGGACCGCCTTCACCTCCTCCTTGTTTACTCTGCCCGGGATTCACAGGCTCTGCCCAACTAGGACCAGAAACGCAGGCCGCCCCTGCTTCCGCCAGGTGTGGGGTCTAGGATCCAAACTCAGGACCTTCTGCCTGCAAGGCAGAGGCTTAACCCCTGAGTCACCTCTCCAGCCCCCTGTTTTAAATCTTTTTAAGACAACTTTTTTTGGAAAGTCAAGTTTTGCAGAATATTGTGTGTATGTATGTGTGTATATGTGTGTGTGTGTGTGAGAGAGAGAGAATGAGTTTGTTGTATGCATTGGATAAAGGTCAATTTCTGGGACTCGAACTTAAATTGAGCCATGCGTTTTTAGGTTTCTCTATGACTACAGTCTTTAAAGTATTGTTTTTAGAAGAGGGAGGAATACTACAAAAGTGACATTATTTGATGTAGGCCTTCTGATGTCTTTGAATGTCCTTGTATCATCGTCATCTGTTATTTCAATTGTGTTTTGTACATGTGTGGACTGTGTAGAGGTCATAGGTCAGTGTTGGATACCCTCCTTGATTGTTTTTTACTTTTATTTTTCAAGACAGGGTTTCTCGAAGAACCAGGAGCTCAATGATTAGCTAGAGCTGCTTGTCAGTGAGCTCTGGGGTACTCCTGTCTCTGTCCCCTTCCTCCCTCAGCACTAGAGTTAGAGGGTCACACCATCATGCTAGGTTTTTATGAAGGTGTTGGGGACACAAACTCAGGTTAGTGTGTTTGCGCTGCAGGCACTTTACTGACTGAGCCATCTCCTGAGACTCACCTTCTTTTCAAAAATAAACCAACAAAATTTAATTGTAATAAAATACACATACTGTCATAGTTAGGCACAGGTGTCAATTTGAATGTTAAGGGTTTGAGCTCTGGGCACATTTGTGGAGAATTAGTGGTTGGGTTAAGTCCAGAGCAAACCTGCAGGAGATTGTCTAGCTGATGGGGAAGACCCAGCCCATGATGGGTGGGATTAGGCCCTGGAATAAAATACAGACATCTGGTTGAGAGAGTTGGCATCCTTCTGTACACTTGGTCAGACATGCTCGTCTGGCAAGTGAGGATCATCCCTCTCTCAGCCATTACAGAGATGGTGTGGCCAGTTTCCTTGGCCTTGTGTGGGTGCATGCGCTCCCATCAAGCTGGACTGAGAACTGTAACCAGTAATCCTAAGAGAAAATAATGGTCATTGTCAGCAACCATGAAGGCGAATTGCAACACATACATTTTGCCATTCTAATCCCACTTCATTTTTTTAAGGATTGAATCTGGGGTCTTGCTGTTGCCGGGCATGCACTCTACCACTGAGCCACACCCTTGCCCCTATTTTACTCATTCATAGAGGGTATTTATGTTGTATACCCACCTTCCTCTCTCCTTCTCCAGAACTGTTTTCATCTGGCAGCGCATTGACTGGCAGCTTCATTCTTTCCTCCCCTAACTCCTGATAAAACTGCTGTTCTTCTGTCTATGAATTTTAGTATGCCAAGAACCACTATGAGTGAAGATCAGTGTTTCACCTTGTTAAGTAGCACTTAGCACAGTGTCTGTAACATTTGTCTGTGTTGTGGCATGGGTCAGAATTTCCTTCCTTTTCAAGACTGGATATAATTCCATGCCACGCATTGTCATGTTTCAATAATTTATTCATCAGTAGATGAACATATTCTTTTATCAAATTTTGACATTTGTTCTGGTTTCAGCACTGGGGAGGCTGAAGAAGGCAGAGTAGTACTCCAGAGACTGAGGCAAAGTAAATTGCCATGAGTTTGAAGTCAGCTTGGTCTGTATAATGGGTTTCATGCTAGCCTGGACTACTGAATGAGATCTTGTGTCAAAAACAAACAAACAAAAAAACACCTAAAAACTTAGACATTTATATGTTCTTCCGATAACAGTATGTAAAAGGCTAGTTTAAAAAGTAATAAATCATTACATTATAGAATTTATTTATTTTGTGTGTATGTGTGTGTACACTTGTGTTTACACACCAGAGGGCACTTGCTTGTTGAACATTCAAGGGTGACAACAAGGAGTCATTTTTGATTGTTCTTCCACTTTATTGCTTTGCCTCTGGCATTTCTTTGCCAGGCTTCACTCTCCAGAGTTGGAATTGCAGGCCACTGCCATTTCTGCTTGGCATTTTTGTGTGATATCTGGGGATCTGATTTTCAAATCCTTTTGCTTTCAAGGCAAAAGGAGCCATCTCCCAACCTCATTACAGAATATTTAATGATAAGGGAAGCCATGAAAAAGTAACAGTAGGGCTGGAGAAGTGGCTCAGGGGTTAAGCCTCCGCTTTGCAGGCGGAAGGTCCTGAGTTCGGATCCCAGATCCCATGTATAGACGCCACGCTTCTGATCCTGGTAGGGTGGAGCCTGTGAATCCCGGGGCAGAAGGAGGTGGAGGCGTCCATGGTGGTTCGCGAATTCATCCGTGGTTCTACACACACACACGCGCACGCGCACGCGCACATGCGCACAGTTGAATAAATAATAATAAAAATTTAAAAAAATTTAAAAAAAAGTAACAGTTTATAATCTTGTTGCCTAGAGAAACGTCCATCAGATTTTTTATTAGCTTTTTTTTCATTTACTTTCATGTTTGAAATTAGTATGTTGTTTTTGCATTGAAGTTTACACTTTGAATTAAAATGTTTTTTATCTCTTTTAAGAAGTTAATATGTATAATAGAGCTGAGTTGTCTTAATTTGAAGTTAACTTGTTCCTTACGTTAGTAGCGTTGAAACAATGTGTGGTTTTGGGTCTTTGCCACTGTTCTTATGAAGTGCTTAGTTAAGGTCACATGCCGCCCCTTCTTATTAGTCACCTGTATTTTTTGGGAAATGATTCATGTCTTTTTTTCCTTTCCATGATTTTACTAAGTTACATGTTTCTGTATAAACAGTGTACATATAAAATTTTTTACAGTTATATTTGCCAAAAATATTTGTCCTATTTTGGTGGAGTGACTTACATTTTCTTTGTTGTTATGCACTTTTTTTGAACCAAAGATTCAAATATTTGTTTCGAATAGCTTATATTAATGTGACTTATTTATGAATAAGTTTTCCACCACTGATATGGGTGCTTCTATCATAGATTCTTGTATTGAGGTTTGTTTTGAGACTGTAAGGTGATCATTACAACTCTTAAGTAATTGTAGTTTTATTGTATATTTAAAAATATGGTAAGAAAATGTCCACTTTTGCCTTCCTCCCAGCTTCCTAAAAAAAAAACCAACTCAGGTTTTGGTGCTGGCCCGTGGCTCACTCGGCAAATTGTTTGCCATGTAAATGTGTGGACTTGAGTTAGGACCCCCTCACTGTATAGAAAGCTGTGCATGCACTAGCCCAGACTTGGGGAGACAGAGACAGGAGGGCCTCTGCAGCGGCTGTCAGCCAGCATTGGTGAGAAATCCTTTCCCAAAAAAGACTTGTCAAGACAGCTGATGTCAGCTTCAGGCCTGCACACACGTATGTACACCAGTTTTTACTTTTCCTGTGTTTTCTGTCAGTGAAGAAAGCAAGCGTGGATGAGACGTGTTCCTCTAATTGACTGGAGTAGAGTTGAAAGAGCACCCGCAGGGGCTGGAGAGATGGCTCAGGGGTTGTGACTCTGTCTCACAAGCAGAAGGTTCTGAGTTCGGATCCCAGGTTCCACGTTAAAAAAAAACAAAATAAAAAAAAAATTAAAAAAAAAAAAAAAAAAAAAAAAGAAAGAGCACCCGCAGGTGTCTGCTCCAGCCTGTTTACCTGCAGAAGTAAAACTGGCTTTCAGCAGCGAGTGGTTGAGAAGGGAGTGCCTTCAGCTTTAGGGTTTAGGAAGACCTCTCTGGCCACAACAATAGAATGACTAGGAAGGACTAACACTTGAGAGGTCAGCTGAGAGTCAGGGGATGTAGTGGAGAAACATTTAAAAATGATTGCACGTAGAATCGTTGAGCAAAACATCCATCCACTCAGTTTATGTGGGACTAGCACGTGGACAGCCAAGAGGGGACTTCACTTGGAATGCCACATTGTTGGGACTTCGCTGCTTGTGCTTTTTACTGGGAAGAAACTTCTAGCTTTGTGGTTATCTAGATGAACTAGGTTTCCTTTTTTTTTTTTAATATTTTGTTTATGTATATATAGACACACATATATACACACACATATGTATATGTGTATATTACACACATGAGAGAGAACATGCATGCATGATACATGGAGATCAGAGACAGTTTTCACACACACATATATACACACATATGTATGTATATGCGTATATATACACACACACATATGTATGTATATGCGTATATATACACACACACATGAAAGAGAGAACATGTGTGCACGGTACATGGATGGAGATCAGGAGACAGTTTTCAGAAATCAGTCCTCTCTTTCCACTGTGTGGACTTCTGGGGATTAAATTCAGGTCATCAGATTTGCAAACAGGTATCTTAACCACTGAACTTTGTGCCTGGTCTTAACTAGGATGTCCTTTAATTCGATTCGGTATGTAAAGACAAGTTTTGGGAATTGGCTCTTTCCCTTCCATCTTATGGGTTCCAGGAATCCAACTCAGACCACCAGGCTTGCATGACAAATGCTTTTACCTGTTGAGTCATCTCGCTGTTTCAAAATAAATGTTTAGAACCTACATTTAGAAAAATTCCCTTCAGTTGACGAGTTTGGTGATGTTTTAATTGACCTTTGAAACTGGCGCTCATGTTCATTTTCTCTCTCAACCATTTCACTCATCACTTGTCCCAAATATAATGTAGTTTGTTCATTTAAATCTTTCCATTGTGCCTTTTTTTTTTTTTTTGTAGTAATTCCTTCTGCTCACCAAAATCTTTCTTAGGAGGATATCTATCATTTAGATATTTATCCATGCCTTTTCAGATTTATTTCACAATAGTTGTATTGTTAACAGTCCAATCAAACGTATAAAGGAGGAAGAGCTTAGGAGTTCAGTTAAACTGGCCTTGATATATTCTGTCACAATCCGAATGTGACATTTAGAAGCTAAAGACTATTTGACTTTACCTCATTGAATCTTCCAAAGAGGATACTTTAGTAACGAGCAATGTGATTGAGAAGAAGTTTGTCTTGATATAATTGAATTTAAATTTTTTTAGTTATTTCATCTTTTTTTTTAAAGGATGATTGTTCCTAGGTGCTTTTCTAGGACTAGAAATGATAGATCTTGTTGCTGTTAGTTATCACGTCAGCAGTGTGGCCTAGTAGGCAGTTTGTTTGGTCTGTTCAATTTATTTCAGGATTGTCACTGTGCTTGTGCCTATTTGAAAGTACACTTAAAAATACCGAGGAAGTTCTATTTAAAATGCAGCTCTTGTTTGAGTATGAAATAGTTTGTTGTAGATATTTAAGCTCGTTTGAGATTAAACTGTGGTTAAGTATATTTTAGAATATGTCAGTGGATAGTGTAGTTCCGTGCTTATTGCCAAACCACTTATATGAATTAAGCCTTTTTTAGGTAGAGGAAGCTGCCTGTACACCATTGCCAACCTGTGCACCATTGCCAACCACATCTGCATCTTTCTACTGACCATACTAGAGGACATTCTGAACATTACCACTTAAAAGTAACTTTTCTTTTTAAGGGCTCCTGAAATTGTGCCTGCTGACTCCAGGTCCACCCTGACCCCACAGCATAAACCATGCTGTGATGTCACAGCTACCATAGAACTCCAGGGTAGTGTTGAGCTGGCCCATGTGGGCTCAGGTAAGTCCTGGCTTTTTTTTTAACCATTTGGCATTCTTTTCAAAGTTAGTTACCATTATGATTTTAATGTCATAAAGGAAAACAAGGCAAAACTTTGAAAACTGTGCCATATATGGGGGAAAAATAAGTCTATCTAAACATCTATGAGCCAGCTCCATATGCTAACCAACGGAGTTCCATAGTAGCTGTGAAGTCCCTAGTGAGTTTCTGACCTGTAACTTCAGAATATGTTAAGCTCCAGACTGGCCCAGTTCGTAGGACATGATGTCATGAATTACTGCTGCTGTTATTGTGGCCACCTCCCCTTTTTAAAAAAGTAATTTATAACTAGTAATATGTAGTATACTTTATATAAGCCTACATATTTTAAAAAGTGTTTTAATGCTTTTATTAAACTTTATCACTAGTTAGCTAGTTATGCATTATATTCAATCAATTTTAAATATGATACTGCATGCTAGTTTTATATCATGATTCTTAGAATAACTTCAGTTGTCTATTTTTATCGACAGAAGAGTAACAGATGCATAAATTCTTTAACCACAAAAACATTTAGAGAAAGGAGCTTCAAATATTTTTGGTGGCATTAAGAGTGACCTATACTTGAAGAGCAGGTGTAGTCATCTCTTTTCCCTTGGATTGGTGCAGGCAGGCACCTTGCGTAAAGAAAGACTTTTACCATTTACCATTCGTTGCTGTCTTTTCTTGCCTGTCAGCACTTCTATATCTTTACTTGTATCCCTGATGTTAAAAGATGCTAAAGTGTAATGGAAGTACTGGAAAACATCTTCATTTTGTTTTGCATACCCTAAGATATTTTTCTCCTTACTAGATACAGAATATGGTGACTAAAAGTTTATATAAATAAGAGCCAAGTCCTTTTAAGCATCATGCTTACAGTGAAAACTCATATATGAAGAAACACTAAGTTTCCTCAACAATTCTTTTTGAGTAGTGTGTTTTAAAGATGCAACAAGAGGGGCTGGAGAGGTGGTTCAGGGGTTAAGCCTCTGCCTTGCAGGCAGAAGGTCCTGAGTTTGGATCCTAGACCCCACGTATAGACACCGGGTGGAAGCGGGGGCGGCCTGCGTTTTGGTCCTGGTAGGGCGGAGCCTGTGAATCTGGGGCAGAGTAAACAAGGAGGTGAAGGCCGCCCATGGTGGTGGTTCCTGAATTCGCCTGTGGTTCTACACACATACACACACACACATACATACACACACGTGCACACATGCACAATTGAATAAATAAAAAATTTTAAAAAATGCAACAAGAACTTGGACAATTCCCTCTTGAAATTTGATTATAATAAGTTTATTGAAAATTCACTAGTCATTGAGTTCTTATGGTTAATGGGTAGGATGGAATTATATGTTCCTAAAGGTTGAGACAACAAGCTATTCTAAAAGAAATGTTCATGTGCTATAAGTTTGGAGAATTCCTGTATTTAGTGCATGCTAGGGACTGACAGCATAGCCTTCCTTCTGTTTAAGAAGACTGTGGGGTGGGAGTAAGAAAGTCATTGTTTTTAATATTTTGGATTAGGTCAAGTGGAAGTCCTATTTCTGTGTAGCATCTCAACTTTTTGAGATATGATGCGATTTGTGTACCATGGAATTCAGTATTTGAAGTTCTGTCTTTTTTTTTTGAAAGCACTATGAAGACCAACGGGCAACATTGTAAATCATAGTTCTCGAGCAGAGTTTGCAAATTTCATTGTGTTGTTAGGTCCCCATCTTCCCACCCCATGTACTACTTCTGATTACTGATTTTGCTAACTTCTGAATCCTTCAGAAAGATTGGAGAGGAAATTAAGAACTTTTTTTATTGTGCATGTGCATTTGTGTGTGCGTGTGTGTAGTAGAGGGCACTTGTGACGTCTGTGTCTGTGGAGGCCCATGGGTGATATCAGGAATCATCCCGTATTGTCCTGCCTCTTTACTGCTTTGCTCTGAAATACTGCAGAGCCTGGCGTGGTGGCACGTTTGTAATCCTGTGCTCAGGGCACTTCAGCAGAAAGATTGTCTTAAGTTTGAGGCCAGTGGGGGTACGTAGTTTCTAGGCCAACTTGGCCTACATTGTGAGTCACTATCTCAGAGAAGCAAAACCAAAACAGAACTGCAGAAATAAGAGAAAATGCTATAGGCATACTCAGTTCTAAATAATGTAATTGCATTAAATTAAATAGCGTGGGCCATAAGATTTTTCCTCCCTTTCGCCTGTATGTCGGATGTGTGCATTTGGTGCATGTGTGTTCACATGTGTGTGGACATAGTATATATACTTACACGTGGAGGCCTGAGGTTGACATCGGGTGTCTTCTATCGTTTTCTACCTTATTTCTTCTTCTTTTAAAATACCTACCTACCTACTCATTCTCCCTCCCATCCATCCATCCATTCATCCATCCATCCATCCTGTGTGTGTGATCAGAGGGCACTGTGTGTCCCTGTGGAGGACAAAGGATGACTTCGGGAATCATCCTGGATTGCTTCTACCTCCTTCGTGCTTTCCTCTGGGATTTCCCAGGCTCTGCTTACCAGGGCTGGAAGTGCAAGCCACTGCTCTTTCTGCCTGGTGTTTTTATGTGGGACATGGGCTCTGAATTCAAGATCATCTGCTTGTAAGGCAGAGTCTTAAGCCCTGAGCCATCTCTCCAGCCCTGTGCCTTATTTCTTGAGGCATGGTCTCTTTCTTGCACCCAGAGCTCACTGATTGCATAGTCTAGCTAGTATGCTCTGGGGAATCCCTCTTTACATTTTCTAAGTGCTGGTGTAACAGGTGGTATCCAGTCGTGTCTAGTTTTTAAGTGAGTTCTAGGGATCTGATCTCTGGTCCTCAAGCTTGCGTGCTAAGTGCCTTATCCACTGAGCTATCACCCATGAGATTGTTCTTGACTGTTATGAAAACAAGGTAACCAGAAGTTCTGAAGTTCTCTGTGTTCTTAAGCGGAATTTGCGTGGATGCGTTGCAAGTAGCACTCGTGTCTGTCTGTACTCAAGGCTTGCACATTGGGGTTCGTTCTTCCTGAAGGAGTTTTGAAGACTTTTATGAATGAAATGGGTTAAAATGCATAATATGTATAAAATGGATTTACGTATGAATTTGTATATATTTGGCAAGGAATTTGTTAACCAAAAATAAAAATCCTGAGAAGATATTTTCATTTAATGTTTTGACTATTATTATGTATTTTGTGCTTCTGTGGTGCTGGGGTTTGGACCCAGTGCTTTATGTGTGCGGGGCACAGATACCCCCTAGCATTGTAGATTTTATTTTGAGACAAAAAGATTCCCTGTTGATTGCATTCTTAAATCCTTGTTCTTACAGTGTCCTTCTGTTTGAACCACCTAAATACTGGACTACAGGTCCACAGCACCATGACTGATTCTTATGAATCAGGCCTATGATATGCCAGGGCCTAGAGTTGAGGGAAGAGGATCAAGACTTGCAGAAAAGATCCAGAGTTTGAAAGCTTTCAAAACTGACCTTTTATGACTTATGGATGTTATTAAAAAGGACTTTAGTGACTGTAGGTGTCATGTTTCTCCTACTGCCAGCGTAGTGCTGTGTGGATTGAATGTTCAGTGGAGTGTGGGGTTCAAATGCTCATTCTAAAGATCTGTTATTTTTAATAATAGGCTGCTGAGTTATAGCAGTCTGTAGAGAACATCTTTTCACCACATGGCAATTAGAAATACTTTTTTTAAGGGCTGGTGGGATGGTGGGTCAAGAGTGCTTGCTGTGGAAGTCCCAGGGCTGGAGCACTCATAGCAGGACAGATGTGACCACTTTTGTAGCCTTGGTCCTGGGAGAGTGACAGAGATAAGGGGCTGTTGGGGCTTGCTGACTTCCAGTCTAGATGTAAAAACATGATCTCCAGGTTTATTGATTCATTTGGATAATTTATTTACTGGAGAGAGAGCAGAGGGAGGAAGGAGAGAAGGGAGGCTACTGTGCACACGAGCGGACGACTTTCAGAAGACAGTTCTTGATTGTGGGGGTCTCCAGAGATGGACTTAAATTGCTAGTTTTGTGTGTTCTTTACTGCTGAGCTATCTGCCAGTCAGAGCTCCAGGTTTAAAGAGACCCTGTGAAAGGCAGAGAACAAGGTGGAGAGTGATAGAGGACACACGAGGCCTCCACAGCCTCACACCTGCATGTACACATGCTGCAGAGAGTGTAGAAATGCTTTTTTAGCAAGCATACTAAGAACATTTTTAGTTACTTTTAGGATTTTATTAGACAGGCAAGATTTTCTTGATACAAGTTAAGAAACACTGCCAATTATTTGGTCCTGTAATTTTTTTTTAAATGAATTTGCTGTTGCACCACTCTTTTTTTTTTTTTTTTTTAACTTTGCTCATTTATTTATTTATCTCTTTATTTACTTACTATTTGTTTGTGTCAGAGGGCACTTTATGTCCCTGTGGAGGATCAAGGGTGACTTTAGGAATCGTCCTGGATTGCTTCTACCTTCGCTTTACTTTTTACTGGGATTTCCCAGGCTCTGCCCACCAGGGCTGGAAGTACAGGCTTCTGCCATTTCCGACTGGCATTTTTATGTGGGACCTGGGTTCTGAATTGAGTGAGGACCTTCTGCTTGTGAAGCACAAGCCATTTCTCCAGCACCCTGTAATCTTTTTTAAAAACTATTTTTGCTGTTTAACTTTATTTGGGAGCTGATAAGCCCCTCCCCTCTCCTCCCTTCCTTTCCTCTTCTCCTCTCTCCTCTCCTCTCTCCTCTCCTCTGCTCTCCTCCCCTCCCCTCCCCTCCCTCCCCTCCCCTCCCCTCCCCTCCCCTCCCCTCCCCTCCCCTCCCCTCCCCTCCCTTCTCCCTCCCCCTCCCCTCCCCTCCCCTCCCCTTCTCCCTCCCCTTCTCCCTCCCCTCCCCTCCTCTCCCCCTCCCCCTTCCTTCTCCCTCTTCTTCTCTCCCCTTCCCCTCTCTCTTTCCTCCCTTCCCCTCTCCCTTTCCGCCTCCCCTTTATTTTTTCCCTTTAGCCTCTCTCCTCCCCTTCTCCCCTCCCCTTTTCCTCTCTTTTCCCCTCCCCTCACTTCCGTCCCCTCCTTTCCCCTTTCCCTTTCTTTCTTTCTTTCTTTTTTTTTTTTACTAAGGACATTTATTATAGTTTAGTGAATACTGTTTTTACCAAATGTTAATTTGCATGAGATTAATAAACGGTGTAATGGGGATGTAAAGTTTATGGATTTGAAGCCAGTGGTGTTCCTGCCCCTAACTGACTTGCAGTGTTTTATTTTAGCATATTTTACTGAAAGTCATCTGGTTCAATTTTTATGTTGTATGCAGCCTTTTTTTTCCTACTGCACCTAGGGCCTTGCACTCGCTGGGCTGGGCTTCTGCCACCTCCCCCCTCCCTCCTTTCTGTGTGAGGCTTGTCTCTAACCTGAGCTGTCCTGGAACATACATAGCCCAGACTGGCCTTGAACTGGTCTTCCTCCCGTGACCAGCAACATGCCCAGCTATTGATAATTTGTAATACGTTGCATGAAGGCCTAAGTCTTGGTTTTGACAGATTCTGAAATGAAAACCTTGCCAATTTTTACTTAAAAGGAAAATAATTTAAAGCCACACAGTGCTGTGGAAAGCTCAGCAGGGTGAAAGGGCAGAAATGGCTCAGTCTCAAATGGAAGCTCGTGTGTCCTCTGTAGTCAGGATGGATGCAGGACCGTAGCAGGACCCAGTGTTTCTGGGAAGTTAGTTTCTCACACTAGATTGTCTTCAAACTACTGACTGCATTTAAATTGTTCATTTAAAGCCCGCTAGAGCGTAGAGCCAGGTGCCATGATAAGGTAAGTATCAATTCTCGTTCTAGAAAGAAATTTTGAAGATAGGGAAATACTCTTTTCCTTATTTTCCTTAGGACACTTAGATGATGTCTCAGGATCCAGGAAGCAGAAAGATATTTTTAAAGAGTTTGACCAGCTACAACATTTTTGTGCTTTTTGATGAAAAATAGAATTGAATGCTTTTCTATTTTGATGCTTGTTTTAGGGGTTGTCGAAGGTGATCTAGCAGCTATAGAAGCGTATAAGTCATCAGGAGGTGACATTGCACGTCAGCTTACAGCCGATGAAGTACGCTTGCTGAATCGTCCTTCTGCCTTTGATGTTGGCTATACTCTGGTACACCTGGCAATACGTTTTCAGAGGCAGGATATGCTAGCAATATTGCTTACAGAGGTGAGTGCGGCATTTTTGTTAAATGTTCTTTTGTTTCTTGAGGGATAAGGATAGAACCCAGAATTTTGTGTTAGGTAAGCACTGTACAACTGAATCATATCTCCAGCCCTTAACATTCTTTTAAATCCAAGAAATAGGTTCTTTAGATTTCTTTCTTTCCTTTTTATTGCATTATTGAAGGTTGACTCTCTTGGGCCTTGTTCATGCAAGTATTCTACCCTGAGCTCTCTCCTTTCTTAGTTTTCATTTTAATGTTACACTAGTTCTTTGAGCAGTTCTTAAATATTTTACCTCCTTTTATAATTTTTTTTTTTTTGCGTGTGTGTGTGTGTATCAGAAGGCATTGTGTATCCCTGTGGAGATGATTTTAGGAATCATTCTGGTCTACCTCCTTTTTTGTTTCGCCCCGAGATTTTCCAGGCTCCACTCGTCAGGGCCGGACGTACTGGCCACCACCATTTCTACCTGGCATTTTTTTTGTGGAACCTGAGATCTGAACTCAGTACCTTATGTTTGTGAGACAGAGTCTTAACCCGTGAGCCATCTCTCCAGCCCCATAATCATTTTTTTTTCAAGAAATTTCAACAGTGTTTTAAAGAACAACCCTCACTTTTTTGTTTGTTTTTTGAGACAAGGATAGCCACAGATGACCTTGAACTCCAGGTCTTTCTGCCTGCTTCTTCTAAGTCCTGGCATTATAAGGCCCTCCCATGCCCTGGGTCTCCTCTCCTTTCAAGAAAAAAACATCACTGGCTCAACGTGGCTGGTCTTGAGTTTCTAGGTTGAAGTGATCCTTTGTCTCAGCCATTGATGCACATGCTGTCCCTACAGCTTATGCTTTTAAAGCAGGACTTTTCTCCACATGTTGGGTTAAAAGATACTGAGATGTTTCTGTAACCAGTTACTCAACTAAGAAATTGTATCCAATATCTATGCTGTGTGTGCTGCATTGTGGCCAAGAAAGGTAGACATGTGGGATGCTGACTTCTAGAGAAGTGAGAAGCGAATGGGCCATCCTGTGGTGTGTGCCAGCAGGATGCCGAGTCTCAGTGGAGAGGCTATTCCAGTGAGCAGTTAGCAGGCTCATGAGGTAGGGAGGTCAGGCTATTTAGGAACATGTTTTTGTAGGTGAAGCACAGACTCAAGTTTTTTCAGAAGACTAGAGAATGTTTGTTGGCTTTGGTATATATATCTGGAGCAGAGATTTTCATTGGATATCCCATTTGGTAATTAGTGTGGTGGGACTAAATAAATAAATAGTTTTGGTGGTCTCCTCAAAAAATTGATTTTAAAAAGAAACTAGTTTGGGGCTGGAGAGGTGGCTAAGGGGTTAAGCCTCTGCCTTGCAGGCAGAAAGTCCTGAGTTCGGATCCTAGACCCCATAGGGGCGATCTGCATTTCTGGTCCTGGTAGGGCGGGGCCTGTAAATCCCGGGGCAGAGTAAACGAGGAAGTGGAGGCGTCCATGGTGGTTCCCGAATTCATCCGTGGTTCTACACACACACACATACATACATATGCATACATACACACGCACACACACACAATTGAATAATAATAAAAAAAGTTAAAAAAAACTAGTTTACTAAAATACAGCTATTCAAGTAATAAACCAAATTGGTGATACTAAGCAAATATTTTTGTGTTTATGTCCTGAGCTAGCTTCAGATTTGCAGACTCCTCCCCACTGCCCTGGTCCTTGGGTTATTGAATGCCGTTCACACCCCGTACAAGAAAATTCATTTCAACATAGACCAGAAGTTAGTTGAAAATGAAGGACTTAAATATAATTAAAATAAAATTCCCATTTAATGAAGTTCACAGATCCTGGGTATGTGGATTCTGTGTGAAGAATTCTTATTGTCTAGTGAGATAAGAATCAGTCTTCGGGGCTTGTCTTGAAAGCTTGTTTCTCTTGCAGTGTTGACCATTTTCAAGGTTTTTGAATCTTGCTCTTATATTCCGATTGGCTTCCAGCTTGTGATTTTTTCCCCCACTTCAGCCTCTTGAGTCTTGTTGAGCATAGGACTCGCTGAAGTCTGTGTCACTTGAGGCCATCCAGTTTGATAAGGACAGAATGGCGTCGTCTGTGGTTTCCTGAACTTACTCTGTGCTCAGTGCATCTTACTCCTGCCCCACTGTCCATCTGTTTTTAAACAAGTGACTTAAAATAAATTCAGAATGGTAATAAATGAAATAAATATAAGGGGTTTTTGAAGCTAGTGAGAACTAATCCATTGACCCATCCCTAGAAACCATTAAGTAACATGTTCTGTCTATGCCAGGTCAGAGTATATGATGTGGGAAAGAAAAACATTGGCAGTTTTCTCTATAGGCTCCTTATTTTTTTAAAGAATAAGGAATAAGAAAACCATTTTTATTTAGGGATGTGGTGACTGGTTCATTTTAGGTTCATTTTCCCTCCTGTGTATCTTTTTTTTTTTCCTTTAAACATTATTTTTTTTTTAATGTGGATCTTTGTCTCTTTCCTTGGAATAAATATGAAGAAGTAGATTTCTTAACAGACTAGTATGTGTGTTTACTTGCAAGGAGATAATTAATGCGTGATACATTTAAGATTAAAAAGTCAAGTTTTGGGGAAAATTTGCTGATTTCTTGTAAGTTTTGTTTCCATTTTTGATTGATGAGCTACAGGGAGAGTTTCTTTTGTGTTTAAGGTGTCTCAGCAAGCAGCCAAGTGCATCCCGGCAATGGTGTGCCCTGAGTTGACAGAGCAAATCCGAAGAGAAATAGCCGCCTCTCTTCACCAGAGAAAGGGGGACTTTGCCTGCTACTTTCTAACCGACCTGGTAACATTTACATTGCCAGCAGGTAATGCCACAGTTAATGTGAAAAGCAATTGCTATTTGATTATAGTCTTGTTTTTATGCAGCAGTAAAAGTATGTTTTCATAAGAAAGCAAATAACTTAACAGCTTAAATGGCTTAAACTATTTGTGCTTGAAGTGATTAATACCAGAGCTACTTGTAAATGAATGCTTTGATTGTTGAAAAACAGTAAATGAATCTTTATGGGCCTTAGATTTTTTTCCCCCTCCATCTTTCCTTCCCTTCACTCCCCCTGTTCTTCTACCCATTCCCTCCATTCCCGATTCTCCTCCCTCTCCCTTTTTCTTTCCCTCTCCTCCCCCTTCCTGTTTCTTTCCTTCTCTCCTCTCCTTTTACAGGGTTCTAACTCTAGCCTAGGTACATAGCTTAGAAAGCCTTTGCCCAGCCCTCTGCCTCAGCCTCCCAGCACACCCATTCCTTAGACTTTAAAATTCCTCTTTGCGTGTCTGGCTCGTGTTAACATTACATGACTGTTTGGTTACCTGGTATTTAGAGATAGAATTAGAACATAGACCTCACTGGGTCAGGCCAGGTTGTAGAATTAGAAGTACTGGTACCTTTGAACACTTCATTACTTTTCTCCCAGTAGCTTTTACTGTGTCTATTAAGCATCTGTTTATTTTTAATTCACTCACAGTTGAAAGGTAGATGGCTTAGTAGGTAAAAGTGCTTGCTATACAAGCCTGGTGACCTAAGGTCACATCCCCCGAAACCATGTGAAAGATGGACATGATAGATGGACATGAATAGTACATCTGTAATACCTTACTGCCCGTATGGAAGTGGGAAGTATACACAGGAGAACCCAGCAGTCTGGGGACCAGCTGGCTTGTCAGAAGAAATCCTGTCTCAAACAAAATGGAGAGGCAAAGAAGCTAGAGCCCAAGGTTGTCCTCGATTTACCTGTGCAGGTGCACTCATACTCCCACACATACAGGCTCACACACATGAGAGTGTTTCCCAGGATGCTTTTTGCCAGGTGGTGTTGAATGAGTGCCTCATACCTCAAAACTTTTTTTCTAAAAACAAACCTTCTTTCTGGGATCTGAATATTTTCATCTTTTGGTATTGAGATGGAAATAGGGTCTTTACAAATGGGAAGTGATAATGAACAAATCTCTAAAATCAGAACATATTTTCTTTGAAAAAAATTCTATTTTTAAAACTCATCAAGTTGATTAGATGTTTTAGAATCGAAAACACCTTTTTTAAGACAGTAAAATATTTTCAGGTAATGCTTGCCATTCTCCTAGGTTGCTGTATTGTGTGACTTCAGTAGAACACTGAGTATTTGAGGAAGACAGCAAGACATCATGTACCAAAGCTCATGGTTCACTAACCTTGATGAGAAAATGAAGTTTCAAAGTATTAGGTTTGAGCAGCAGCTGCCAGTGTGAAAAGACAAAGAAAAATGTATATTTATTTATCTTATTTCTATATTATTTTTAAATAAATTAGAAGTTTAACAGTGAAATCCAGAAAGAATTTTTTTTTTCTTTTTTTTTGTATCTTATAGAGCATTACAAAAAGATACCTGGCAATCTTCAGTGGAAAGCTAATTATCGTAGGGGATAATATTATTAGAATCTGGCATTTAGTTTTTTAAATTATGAAACACAAAAGCTGTGGGGGTTGCTAGGCCCAGAAGCCTGAGCTTTGGATGATACATTAGCAACTGAACAGGCCATTGAGCGACTCCTCCCTTGGGCGGTTGAGTTTGCCTCTTTGTCTGCAAGACAATGATAGGCTGAATTCCCTCCTTGGAAGTTGAGAAAATCCCAGATCGTTCGGAACACTTTTGTTTCTCTAAGAAACTGGCTGGGCTGTTCCTCCCCCAACAGTTCTGTCCTGCTTACCTGTGAGATGTTAATGCATGTGCCAAGTAACTCTGTTTTGGGGCATACATACATTGTCCATTCTCCTCTGGCAACAAGGTGACATGCCTGTTTACTCTACCTGGCGACACCATGTCTGGTCCCTCAGCGGCTAGATGTCACTCCTGACTTCTCTTTGTTAACTAGAATGCATATGTTTTACATAATCCTGTAAAGAATTTGGTTCTGCTCCTCTTTGATGTTTTCCTGAATTTGGCCCTGTTTCTTGATTATAAAACCCCTGTGCTTTTACAATAAAGTTGGCTTGGATGGTGGTGGACATCCAAGACTCCCTCTGACCCAAGCTCCTACTTCAGATTCCCACGTTTGTAGGTTCGGGTTCGTGCTGGTTCGTGGGCCCGGACAAAAAAAGCTGCTGGTGGGGTGTGTGTTGGTGTGTGTGTGTGTGTGTGTGTGTGTGTGTGTGTGTGTGTGTGTGTGTGTGTGTGTGTGGTGTGGGTGGGTGTGTGTGTGGGTGTGTGTGTGTGTGTGTGTGTGTGTGTGTGTGTGTGTGTGTGTGTGTGTGTGTGTGTATCAGAGGGCACTGTGTGTCCCTGTGGAGGATGAAGGGTGGCTTTCATTTTGATTCGCTCTGGGGATTTCCCAGGCTCTACCTTCTAGAATCAGAAGTGCGGGCTGCCACAATCTCTGCCTGGCATTTTGATGTGAGGCAGAGTTTTAACCCTGAGCCACCTCTCCAGCACAAAACTGCTTTTTTTTCTTGCAGATATTGAAGACTTGCCCCCAACAGTTCAAGAAAAATTATTTGATGAGGTGCTTGATAGAGATGTTCAAAAAGGTAAGGATGTACCTAATGAGTATAATTTACTTATAATGCATTCACTTTCATCATTTGTAGAAGGCAGGGAGCAGTTAGGTGTGTCGCTGGCTTACTCGCTCTGCAGTACACTAAAGATGTAGCGTTCTTGAGAGCCATAGCTCATGAGAGCTGGAGCTCTTTTCGGTGTCACGTGCTTGCGCAGCATATACAAAGCCTTGGATTTGATCCCCAGCATCCCAAACCAAGAATACAAAACACACTCACAGCTTTAAACTGTGATGGAGTGAGCAAATAGATGTTTGAGTCTTGTTTTAAAAGATGTTTAACTCTTAAAACCTTAGTTTCATCTACTACTTATTACAGATTATACATTCTATACTAAAAATTTTTAGAAAATAAAACTAAAGAATATGAAGTTGAGTAAGTTATTCTTAGAGCTAAAAGATGTTATCTATATTGGTTGACCAAGTTTATTTAGGTATTTATTAGTAAGTTGCATATATAAGTTTCAGCCCAAGTATCTTACAGTTGTATAGTTAAGGAAATGAATATGTCCTTTGAATTCCTTATAGAGTTGGAAGAAGAATCTCCAATTATAAACTGGTCCTTGGAACTGGCTACACGTTTGGACAGTCG
This sequence comes from Typhlomys cinereus, assembly GCA_023101885.1. Lineage (NCBI taxonomy): Eukaryota > Metazoa > Chordata > Mammalia > Rodentia > Platacanthomyidae > Typhlomys > Typhlomys cinereus. Next base: position 135,408 of record JALPQD010000840.1, on the reverse strand, counting down.
ACTGTATGCACTTTGGAACCGGACTGCAGGGGACTGTTTACTTGACTCGGTGCTGCAGGCTACCTGGGGCATCTATGACAAGGACTCGGTGCTTCGGAAGGCTCTGCACGACAGTCTGCACGACTGTTCCCACTGGTGAGCCCTTGATGTGTTGCTTTGTTTTGAAGAAGTCCTGGTCTGAGAGCTTTACCTTATTTTAGTAGAAATTTCAGGAGCCAGCCTATTGGATTTTATAAAATCCAGCCAGGATTTTGCTTAGAACTCCACATTTTGCTTATAACTTCATAAACGAATGAAGAGTATTGCCAGCTCCATAGTATTGACTCTTAGTTCCATGGGCAGACAATTGAATTTTCAAACCAAACCTGCCTCCTGGTGTGTTTGTCTTGTTTGTGTTTGGTCTGCTCTTGAGTGAGCTGTGTGTATGTATGGTTGTATAGGAACATGCTTCTTTGTAGAACTCCTTCATGAATTTAAGTATTTGTGTGTGGTCATTTGTGTGAGATGTATGTGTGGATGTGTGCCAGATGCACATCTGGAGGCAGAAGACAAGATTTTGGAGTCTATCTTCTCCTAACTTTGTGTTCCAGGAGTAGGTTCTGGGAATTGAACTGAAGCATCAGGCTTGCTTGGCAGGTGCTTTTATTTGCTGGCCCTTTAAGTAGTTTTCTTGAGTTTGAGCTGCAACTGTTGTTTAATTTCTTCCTAACTCCGTTTATTCATAAAATGACTTTAAATATAAATTAAGAAATTTCTTGCATCTTTAGTTTGTAAAAATTTCTGATATTTCCCTTGAACTCTCAAAGTAATATATTTTATTGCTGCTGAAGCATTCAAATATAATTCTGTAAACACAAAGCAATTTGTGAATGGAGAATGCCCATATTTTAGTTTGAAAACTTTTGATAACTTGACTTGATAAAAACCCCTTGTTTACTTAGAATATGAAATGTTTTGAATTTTGAATGTTTTATTAGCTTAGTGTTTACAGAGTTCTCTGTTAAATCACTTCAGAGATGCTTTTAACTTTTCTAGAATGCAACTTTTCTTTGTTAGCAGCAAATTCTTTTTTAGCTTTTGCTTCTTTTAAATTCAAAGACAAATGTGATGTTATATTTAACTATTTTTACTTTAGGCATCTTGGCTGTGACCCATTATTTTGGGCATAATTCTTTTTGTCTTTTATTTTTATTTTTTATTATGAAAGTAATGTTTCTGATTCTGTTTTTCTCCATTGGTTTGTTTGTTAGTCACTGATCAATCGCTGAGTGTCCTGCTGTTTGCACTTGTGAAAGTCGGTCTCACATCTGAGAATTCTGACGCTCACGTTGTGGAACTGCTATAGGCCGAGGCTGGTCTGGAGCCTGCTGTCTCAACCTCCAGGTGCTGGGAAGCAGGTGTGCGCCGCACCAGACCTGGCTTCTGCTTTAATTTTGTGCTGACACAGCGGAAAAGATTATTGTGTTGCAGTCTAGTAGTGACCCATTATAGTTTTTATGTTTATGTAATTATTAGACTAAAGCATTTGAAAGTGAATGAAGTTATAGAATTATTTTTATAGTCTAATGATTTTTTTATCAGTTGATAGTTTTTAAAAAATTTTTTTATTATATTTTCAGTTGTGCATATGTGCATGTGTATGTGTGTGTGTGTGTGCGCGCGCGTGTGGGAGAAGAAACAAGGGCAAATTCGGGAACCACCATGGACGCCTCCACATCCTCCTTTGTTTCCTCTGCCCGGGGATTCACAGGCTCCGCCCACCAGGACCAGAAATGCAGGCCGCCCCCGCTTCTGCCCAGTGTCTAAGTCTCTACGTGGGATCTAGGATCCGAACTCAGGACCTTCTGCCTGCAAGGCAGAGGCGTAACCCCTGAGCCACCTCTCCAGCCCCTATCAGTTGATAGTTTTAACTGAAGGAAATCTTAGGGAGCAATAGTCTTATTTACTTACTTAAAAACAGAGTCTTGGGACTGGAGAAGTATTCCTGTGTTCATATTACAGGCATGTAGCGATTACAAAACTCTATATTTTGTGAACACATAGTGATATATCACTGGAGTAATGTGGATTCTTTGTGCTTTACATTATCATAATGTGATGTTTTGACCCTGCTTTTTCCTTTTTCTTTTTTTTGGGGCGGGGGGAGGGAGATCGGCAGGGAGGAGATAGTCAGACCTCCAAACACTCAAGTGCCAGGCTTTGGATAGTTTGAGTTGATGAGCAGTAGCGCATTGAAAATAACTGCGTCAGGTAGGTGCTCAGCGCCTGCGTGAAGACGCCTGTTAACAGAATGGAGGCGTTTTTAATTGGAAATTGAATTGTATGATGCTAATATTTCTTTTTACACATTGCCAAAGAACGTCACATAAATGTTGGAATAGTAAATGAGTTATTTATTAAAGGGTTATTATGTCATTATTTTGTTCATCATTTTCCTCATCAGGTTTTACACACGCTGGAAAGATTGGGAGTCATGGTATTCTCAGAGTTTTGGTTTACATTTTTCATTGAGGGAAGAACAATGGCAGGAAGACTGGGCATTCATACTTTCTCTTGCTAGCCAGGTAAGGAGCTTGAAGCTTCGATGCTTCTATGATACAGGTAATCTATATGGTCTAAATTCTTCAGTTTGCCTGATTAGGCCATGTCGGAAGCATTGTGCTAGAAAGAACAGATGCGTGACTGCAGTCATTTGACTTGGGTTCTGCTCCTATCCGTTATTTGTCATAGGATGACATAGCAAGTTCTCACTGTAGAACTCAGAGTAATATCCTCTTATGTTAAGGAGAGGACCTGTCAAAATGGAAGCCATGCTGATTGTCAGCACCTGTAGAATGGTCTTGAGATTGTTTCTCATCTCAGCATAAAGGCTTTAAACCCTTTTACCCTACCTAGGGTCAATTCCTGGTTTAGATCTGAGGTGGGGACTTACCCACACTGAGCTTACATTACAGTAGAATAGGTATGTATAGCACAGAACCTCAGGGCCTGAACAAGACATTCTTCAAGCTTTCCTTTCAGTAGGCACTATTGAGAAACACTATTGAGAAAGTGTTTTTCTTTTTTTTTTCATTTTTTTAAATTTGTGTGTGTGTGTGTCCCAGTGGAAAACCAAGGGTGACTTTGGGAATCATAGATTGCTTCTACCTCCTTTTTGCCTCACGTTGGGATTTTCAAGACTACCCACTAGGCCTGGAAGTGTAGGCCACTGAGGTTTCCGCCTGGCCTTTTTTTTTTTTTTTTTTTTTTCAATGTGGGATCTGGGATCTGAACTCAGGACCTTCTGTTATCTATCCAGCCCAACAGTGTTTTTCTTGCTGCTTCATATACATTACTTTTCTGTGCTTGATAATAAACTTTTTAAAGAGAAATTGTCTTTTCCTTTTGTGCATGTGCAGCCTGGAGCAAGTTTGGAACAGACACACATTTTTGTACTTGCACATATTCTTAGACGACCAATTATAGTCTATGGAGTAAAATATTACAAGAGTTTCCGGGGAGAAACACTAGGATATACTCGGTTTCAAGGTAAGCAGTCATTAAAGAGCATTTTAACAGTTTGATTTACTTATAATGTAGTATTAGCTGTGTGCTTTGGGCAGAAGGGTCAGAGCTGCCTTGAGGTAGATGTGTCAGTACCTAGGGAATGCGCTGGAATGTGGATGTAGAAACGGGGCTGCCGCTGGCGGACTCCTTGCACTCTCATGAGCCTCTTCTGCTTTTCCCTAGGAGTTTATCTGCCTTTGTTGTGGGAACAGAGTTTTTGTTGGAAAAGTCCGATTGCTCTGGGTTATACAAGGGGCCACTTCTCTGCTTTGGTTGCCGTGGAGAATGACGGGTATGGCAACCGAGGTGCTGGTGCTAACCTGAACACTGATGACGACGTCACCATCACGTTTTTGCCTCTGGTTGACAGTGAGAGGAAGCTGCTCCATGTGCACTTCCTTTCTGCTCAGGAGGTAAGTGTGTTGCCCTCTGTGCCTCCAGTGCCTTTCAGGCCTCACCTCATCTGGCTACCAGTGAAGTCTGTGGGCGTGGTCATAGTAACGCTAGTTTTGCAAATATTAGTCAGACAGATGTTACAATTTACCTTTTCAAATTTGCACAGGATGTGGGGCCCAGAGATTGAACAATTCTAAAGAAGGAGTTGGATTTACAACTTAAATGGGTGTCACAGGAGTGCTGAGTCTTAAGAATTTGAGTGTACTGTAGTGTTGGGGAGAGGACCTCAGTGATGCCTCTGGGTGAGCCGGGATGTTCAGAAGAGAAACACTGGACACTTGGTTGAGGCCAGATGAGGGCAGTGCATGTAGCCAGAGAATAAGAGTAGGGGAGACTGGGTGGGGAGTAGAATACACGAGAACAGAGCCATGTTCTTATAAAATTATTGGTCTTTTATTTAGTATTCAAATAATGACCATAAAACACTTAAAAAATCACAACACGGGGGGAAGGAGGGCACCTCAGACAGAACCCATGACTTGACCTGTATATAGTGTGTCTAGTAAACTTACCTTGTCACATGTTTGAAGCCAGTACTCTTTCTGTTAGAGTAACTTTTCCCCATCCGTAACCCTTTCAACTTTTGGGGGGAGGGTCGGTTTTCTCCTTGATACTTCAATTTTAACCAGTGGAAGCTGGTGAGAGGTCGAAGTTATGTTGAAGAGCTGTGGTTTGGGCTGTCTCCTGATCACAACATCTGTAGCTTGTCCCTGCCCAGGCTCTGAACTGTGGGGTCACGTTCCCTCTCTGCTCCTCTAAAAGCTAGGTAACGAGGAGCAGCAGGAGAAGCTGCTCCGGGACTGGTTGGATTGCTGTGTGACTGAAGGGGGCGTCCTGGTGGCCATGCAGAAAAGCTCTCGGCGGAGGAATCACCCCCTGGTTACGCAGATGGTAGAAAAATGGCTTGACCGCTATCGACAGATCCGGCCTTGTACATCTCTGTCTGATGGAGAGGAAGATGAGGATGATGAAGATGAATAAAAATGAGCAAGCCACCAAGGATCAAAAGACCAAGGCATCAGAACTGTGATGACCCCAAAGTTAGAGTAGTCCTCCAAGCAAACACAGCATGGAGTAAACTGCACCCAACAGGACCTTCCTGCTCGGCGCCCAGCGCAGGTGGAGCGCATCACCACAGGAGACACAGAACTTCGGCTGAACTACAGTTTGTTTAAAAAAAAAAAAAAAAGAAGAAAAAAAGAAAAAAAAAAACCCAACTAATTTTATTGACAGAACTTTTTTTCTTTTCAAATTGTAAATCTGTCTATAAATGTAATGCATGTGGTTGTGTAAGAAATTGTGTAATAGGAAAAGTTGTACCAGCATCTTCACATTACTGAGAAAAATTTTTTCCAGCATGGGCACTTACAAAAAGCACATGGCAGACAACTCTTATTCATTTGAGAGAATCTCATTAGAACCTGGCATTCATTCACCTGAAAAAGTCCACTTTACATTGTTTCAAACATTTGGAAACTTTGTACAAATTATCAACAGCAAAGCAAAAATAAACAAGCTTTTATTTTATTAATCATTTAGTTCCTGTTGTGCCCAGTAAAATAAAATCAAGTCTTTTAGGAACAAAGTACAAGCAAAGCTAGTAACTTTTTATTGAGTGAACTTTAGACATTATTTTAAAGAGGATTGTGGTTTGCTGTCTTTTAGTTTTCTGATTTGCCCCAATTCATTATCCAGCTATTTATTTGTTGGAAGAGTGCCTGTGAGAGGGTTCTCCCTCGCCTGGGCAGCGGTCCTTTTGTGCTGTTATTCCCTGGATGGAAAGGCTCATCGTCAGTGAGTGAGTTTGTTCACGTGGGCTCCAACCTGTCCTCTGCAGGCTGTGTGCAGAGGGCTCTTTGGATTCTCCCTCTGTCATTTCTGCTCTCAGCGAACACTGTATGAAGGGCATGCCTTTGCTGAGCCTGGCTGGGAACACCAGTCAGCACCGAGTAAAGATTTAAAAATCTGGTGAGGTGGTCTGTGCGCCGGATGACGACTGACTCTGTAGTGTGAGAAGTTTGCATGTTGGGTAGTTGTAGATGTTCTTATTTAAAACTGTTCTTTATGGAAGGAGTAGATGACACTCCCGGTACACACTCAGTTCTGGGTAAAGATTTGTACCATCTCAGGAGCACAAGACCTAGTGCCCTGATGAGCACTTGGCAGACTTTGATGTGGCAAGGACTTTGCAAAGTAGTGACTGTTCGATCTACATTTTTCCTTTGCTGAAAAGGCTGCACAGCCTGTAAGTGCTCTTGTGATGAAGGCATGGAGATGTGCACCACCTCGAGCTTCTGGAGTACAAGAAGAACGGTGTCCACGAACTGTCTGCCATGACCTCACAGTAAAAGGTGTCCCCAGGAGGAGACGGTCATTTTTGCTGCATGTTATAAATGAACTGTGATATTAATCATGGTAAATGTTACTGTTCCAAGTGGTTCGTGTTTTCTTCCGAATTAACCCTGTATGGTTTGATTCCACTTACTTCTAAAGGCTGCCATTCGAGTACTTGACACACACAGCAGATGAGGTGGCTGTTCTCCATGGACAGGTGTTTTTCCAGGGGCAAAGGTCCAGCTAAGCAGTCTGCTCCCCCAAGTGAAGAAGCCAAAGAGAAGTGAGGGGAAGCTGGCGGCACTGGGGTGTGCACAGCCATGGCGCCACACAGAGCTTGGTGCTAGGCGTGCTGTGGTGCGGTGAGTGTCCTTCCCTGCGCTCCCTCCTTATTTATGACCAGTGATCTGACCACAAGATTTGGTGGACACAACATTCTTCCCCGTGGGAAAGAATTATAGATGGATGATCCGTTTCCTAGGCTCCAAAGAAAGGAATAGGGCTTCACATAGTTTCTACAACAGATTGGCTGTTAAAAGGCCAAAAAAAAAAAAAAATTTTTTTTTTGATAAATCAATGCTATGTTAAGCTCTTGAACTATTAAACAGCCATAATTATTGTCCTAAGAAGACCTCCTTTGTCACAGATCGTGACTGGGTGACACTGGTGTTTTTAAATCTACTCTGGACAGTATACCTGTACTATGTGAACCTTTTTTTTTTTTTTTTTTTTGTAGGTAAAAATCAGTATTGTGATTGTTTTCTATTATGTTGGTTTTTGGTCAGTTTATATAATCATCTCTAAAGGATTGCTGAGCAACAAAGATCTAATTAAAACGCAGGTACCCCATGGATTCAGACCTGCCTTTTTCTATCCCCGATTCTTAGATTCATTGTGTCCCACACATAACAAATGTTAAGTAAAACACTACAGTGTGTAGGTGGTTGGGGCTTCATGTTTCAGTGTTGGGTGTTCAACACAGCTCTCTGTGTGAAGTTGTTGTAAAGGAAGTTTTCAGGGCCCAGCTGGGGTGGGGAAAGTGGACCCGTCTTGGGAACAAAGCCGAGCAGGCTGATGACTAGGAGACCTGTTTTGTTCTCTTCAAAACAAAAAGTGTTGGAGGAAGCTTTACATTTGAATTGTGAGGCTTTAGAAGGTTAGCACTATTTGAAGTAGGCTTATTAAAGTGGACTTGGATATACTTCCTTAACTAATGCCAATCAACTTTGCTATTTGGTAAATTATTAAATCAGTTCTAAAAGTCAACCAGTTTTGTTTCTGGAATTGACTCGAATGCACCATTTCATCCCAAGGGAGCGCAGGTGGAGAATGATGGGCTTTCAGTTAAACACAGTTCTTACACAGGTAATTGTCAGCATTCTTGGCCGTGTGTGGTTGTGCAACAGGCAGATAGAACCTTGGAGAAAACAGCTGAATGACAATGAAGCTGCCTTTTAACATCTCAAGTGGAGAACTTTTACAGTGGTGAGATGTACTTAAATGTCAGAACTTAACAGAAATTTCAATTACTTTTTATTGAAAACTGCACTGAACGCTAAATGTCCACCTTTACAATAAACAAATACAGTAACGGTAACTCACACTAAAACAAAACATACTTTTTGATAGCCATTATTTTTCTGTTTGGGACAGTTTAGAATTTCTTGTCACAAAAACAGGAATGTACCTATACAAAGGCTCAAAATAGGCCATCTTTCAAAACAAAAGGTAATGATTCACAGAAGACTATGAATAGAACATATAGCTAGTTGATACAAATCTAATAGGATTTGTTAAAATCAGTCACATCTAATAACACATCTGAAGTGTTCTTGTATAAAATATCACGTGAAGAAAAGAATTTATCAATGTCTAAAAAAGTGGGTTTGTTCATAGACAATCTGACAGGTTACCATAAAAAGTGTTTCCTGAGACATAAGGAAATGCAACATTATTCTTGAACGCTTACTGTTCAAGACTTTCCACTCAATAAAATAGCTGAGGATCTGAAACTGAGAAAATATATTTGAGTACAAACAGCTTGTGAAACGTAATACTTTTTTTTCTTTTTCTTTTTTTTTCTTTTTTTTTTTTTTTTTTGCATCATCAGAGGGTGTCACTGAACTTACAGCCGACTCGCCCGCTCAGTCTGCAGTTCATGTACGGGAGCCTGTACTTCAGTCCTATGAGTGCAGACGTCTGCGGCGGCAGACAGTGTTCTCCCATTTTCCTGTAGCCTTCCTATCAGCGCAGAGATAATGAGCCCCTGTAGACCAACGGGATGGAGTCTCGGAGGGGATTTCCTCTCAATACTTTTTATTTTGATGTGGGAACTCTTGATGTAACACTCTAGAGCAGGTAGCTCAGGACCTGCTGTGCCCAAGGGACTGATAAAGAAAGGCTCTATTCTTTGTGATTTGATGCACAGATGAAAAACTTAACACACAATAACAGAAGTTGGTCGTTAATAAATCACGCCCTAGTCTTTCGGCGCTTCTGGAAGCAGACACCATCTTGAGTCTTCTAGCTCTTACAGCTTTTAACACTGCAACACCAATGCGCATGTCCAGGTTCAGCTAAAGAGACCATTGAATTCCTCTCTTAGTTCATCCACTTTTCACTGCCACTTGGTCCCAAGGTCACCTTCAGCACTCTCTGCTATTGCTCATTGGGGTGCTCTCGATTGTCCCCATGTTTTGTGGGCTGGTTGGGAGAGGGAGCTTGGGAAGGGTGTGCCACAGTGGGGAGGTTGTGAGTTACCGGGATGCCTCCAGGGATGATCCCTTCCATGGCTGCAGGAAGTCCTCCTGGAGCCACACCGACAATGCCTGGTGGATACCTGCGGAGTGCAGAAGAGTCGGGTGAGTCAAGGTGGACTTGGCCAGTTCTTGCTGCTCTTCCTACTTCTGGTGTAACTGTGTGTGTGTGTGTATGTGTGGTGGTGGGGGTGTTGGGCCAGCCCAAGGTTGACTTAGGATATCATCCTGGATTGCACTACCTCCTTTTGGCTTTCTATGGCATTTCTCAGGGTCGACCTACCAGGACCAGCCAGAATTATAGATTCCTGCTATTTCTGTTTTTTTTTTTTTTTATTATTATTTATTCAACTGTGTGCATGTGTGTGTGTATGCGCACGCGTGTGTGTCTGTGTGTGTGTGTGTCTGTGTGTGTGTGTGTCTGTGTATATGTAGAACCACGGACGAATTCAGGAACCACCATGGACGCCTTCACCTCCTTCTGCCCCGGGATTCACAGGCTCCGCCCTACCAGGACCAGAAGCGCAGGCCGCCCCCGCTTCCGCCTGGCGTCTATACGTGGGATCTGGGATCCGAACTCGGGACCTTCCGCCTGCAAGGCGGAGGCTTAACCCCTGAGCCACCTCTCCAGCCCTCTGTTGAGTTTTTAAGTGGGATCTGAGATCTGAACTTGGATCTACCTTATTAAAAATTAAGAACCGTTTTCCTAACCCCAAAGCAAAAAGAAACTGGTGCGTGAGTACTTAGAGGAAGTCCACAGTGGTGCCAGTCAGTAGTACTTGTGGATTTCATGATACGACCTAGCTCCAAGTGTGTCTGAGTACTTAGCTTCCTTTCTAAATTCCTATGCTCAAACCCCAGCTCTCTTAAGCAAGTTAGACCATCTGAGAAGACAGCCCTGTTCTTGCCATGAGACATCTGCCTAAAACAGATGTGACAGACTGAACTCAGTGTCACTGGCTGGCTGGGTCTTTGTTCCCAGGAGGGGAAGTGGCACACTGCTAGTTGATTCAGTGCTGGACTTTAGGCCCCAAGCTAGGCTTACTTTCTACTCAAGGCATAAGAAGGCGCTATGTGTGGGAACACACTGCATTAGCTACCAAGCCTGTGCTTTTTTGGGACAAATGTGACTCAGTGTATTTAAGCATACTTAAGAGGCAGGTGCCCCTGGTCCCTGGACTACCTCAGTGTTCCCCAAACCTTGTAAACCTACGGAACCTTCCTGAGGCATGGAGGCCTTCAGCTACTTGAAAGAATTCAGTGGAGTTCTTAACACGAATGAATGGGCATTCTGACGGGCACAAGTGATGTACTTGTAAGGGGAGGACTATCATGGATAAAGACAGCCTGGGCTATAGCAAGAAACTGTCTCATAAGCCAGTGAGATGCTGAGCTAGTGAGAACCATGTGCCCTGCAAGGCGCTGCGTGGCCGCCTGTACTACAGGCACACTAAGCCGAGAACCCTTGTGCAGCCCTAGGGCCAGACAGAGCAGGGGACATGCAATGTCTGGAGACTCGACTGTCATGAGGAACGGGAAGGTGATTTTGATTTCTAGTAGGGGAGGCCAAACACTAACAGTGTGTGCAGACGGCTGCTGGAGCAGTGCTCTGCTCCCCAAGGTGAGTACTGTCAAGGGTTCACCACAGGCTGAACACCTCTTACGACACAAGGCCTTGGACCTCCTCAGTGGGGAAGGACTGGTTCCCCAGAATCCTGTCATGCTGGAGGAGGTGAACCATGGAATGTCCACAATGAAACCTCCTGCTGTAGTCCTGGGGTTACCCCCAACGTGTCTATTTGTATGAACAGGCAGCCCTGCCTTTGCCAGGATGCTCTCCTTGGATAGAAGACTCAAACAAGAAAACGTAGTCACTAATCCTCGATTTGTTCTTTACCTATCTACCAGGAAGCCCCTTTGTTGTTGCGGTAGATTCTAATTCTATCTTGGAGCACTCTCAACATGCTTCTAGGCTGGGGTGGGACATGCACGTGCAATCCCCAGCACTCAGGAAGCTGAGGCAGGAGGATGACAGATTTCAGATCAGCACGGGCTATATTTATTGCAAGGTTAGGCACTCACTGAAAATAGAAAAACAATGTGTGATTTTTTTTGAAGTGCCCAGATCACACAACCATCCAGGTCTGGGCTTGCCTTCACCCCCTTTCTTGCAAGGCCTGATGCTGTGGGCCCAGTCAACTTCAATTCCTCTTCTCACCTGTATGTGGCACCATTGAGTTCTGGGTGAATTGCTTGTTGGTCTATTACTGACCAAGGAGCTGAAGTAACAAAGAATTCTTTGTTGACACAGTTTCGTAAGCTTTCTGGGATGCGACCTAGAGAAAGAGGGTTGAAATGAACCATGTCCATGTTTTTAAGGTCACACAGGAGGTCCATTAATAAGTATTAAACTTCGTGGCTTCAGCTAGGACAGTTGGACAGAAAATTGAATGTCCCTCTTGCCTGTCCCTAGTGCCACTTTTTGCAGCTGTAGAACTGGCTTACGAAAATTTACCTCGAGTTTATATGAACAGAGCTCAGTTCATATGAAAGGAATTCAGTTTGACTCTACATATTCCCCAGTCACTGGTAAGCGCAGGCCCACCTGTGATTGCCCAGCCCACCTGTGATTGCCCAGCCCACCTGTGATTGCCCGGCGGATCTCGGTGGCAGCTGCTTCCCTCATCTCCAGTGAGGCCTGCTCACTGTACCAGGCCGTGTGGGGTGTACAGATGAGATTCGGTGCATCTTTCAGCGGACCCTGGGCAAAGCTAGGTAAATGTAAAAGGACTTGGTAAACAGGAAAGGTTTTATACAGTGGCTACATTGTTCATTCAAAGAGCATGTGGCCACACAGACCGATAGCTGTATACATCAGCCTGGTGCACAAGGAGCACGCCATAGGCTTGTGACAGTCACGACAACTTTAAGAACGACAGGTGCGTCAGACAGAAAAGAAGCCACTTCTCTTAAGGGACTGCTTTGTCTTGCCAGGATGAATTCTCAGTGTAACGGGAAACTGTCTATAGCCAAAGACACTCTCGGGTCGGTTTTTTTTGCCTCTCCCCTTGGATGAACTTCCGGGATCTTCTGATTCTTTTATCATAAAAATGTTGCGCAGTCTTTAGAACAGAGGCTGCAAGCGCCTTCGCCAGATTGTCCTACCCGGGACTTGTCTTGCATAGGGCTCAAGTTCAAAGTGTGGAATTGGGCCCTGTGGGTTCCTGGCAGGAGTAGCAGCGTTGGGACCACACACCCACCTAAAGGGCTCTGATTCGTGCACGTCCAGGGCCGCCCCTCGTATCCTTCCCTCTTTGAGGGCCTGGGCTAAAGCTTTCTCATCTACCAGACCACCACGGGCTGCGTTCACGAGGAATGCTCCTTGCCTCATCTGTAAAGGAAAGAAGTTGGTTACAGACTTTGTGTAGCAGAAGTCTCTGGAACAGAGGCTTAAAGCATAAAGTTGTGGGCCCGAGGAGTCTTGGTGGTATGAGGTCAGGTGTTTCTGCTGAGCCTATCCTCACAGCCACACAACAGGATGGCTATGGCGGTGGCGGTCACCTGCCTGCCTGTGGAGCAGATGAGGATCTGCTGATCTGTCCCCAGTTTCGATACTTCTCTGTTCATGAACGTGTCCGTGAAGCAGTGTCCACGCCTTCCTGTTCCCGTAGCGGGAAGCTTGCAGAAGCTGACACGCCTGCTTTCACCTTACCTGCTTGATGGTGAAGTCATTGATGAGGTGGTGGTTATGCTCGTTGAGATTGCAGTGCAAGGAGACGCAGTCGCTCTGATACAGCAAATCCTGCAGGGTGTAGACCCGCTGCACGCCCAGAGACCGTTCTATCCCGTCCTGCAAGTAGGGGTCATAAAATATGACGCTGAATCCAAAGGCCTTGGCTCGAACAGCGACCGCCTGCCCTGTGCGACCTGTAGAGACAGAGTATCTGGGTGAGACCGGCCCAGCTGGGAGGTGCCACTGACCCAGCAGTGTGCTGGGTGAGGGCCGCTTGTACAAACCCTCAGATGCTTGCAAGCCGTGCCCAGCCTCGAGTGCCCTTCGCCCAGTGTCCACGAGCACCCACCCCCGCTTGAACGTCAGCAGGCTTCCTGACGGGAGACCGACAGGGAACATTCTCCAGTCTGTGGCGCGAGCAGAAGGCCGTGTGCTCCCGGCCCCAACCTGCCGGCTTTTGCAGAGTCTAGGATTCCTCGAGCTGGAACCAAGTCAGCACCCAGCTCTCCCGCTGCCACGGTTTTCAGTTCACAGATCTTCCAATGCACTTTTGCTTCACAGGCAGCAAGCCAACATGGTTCTCCGGATGCCTGACTGGATGCGAGCGGGCGAACCGCAAGGAATGTGTGTGTGCACGCAAGGGCACGTGTGCCACGATGCGCAGGGGCGGTCAGAGGATAACTCCATGGTGATGGTCTACCTGACGAGGCTCGCGAAGATGTTCTCAGCCCTCCTCAGGCAAAAGTCCTAAGGCAACGCTAAGTGGGAGGGCCAGCTGCAGGGTCACCGTGGGGGTCCCTTTATGTCATGTCATCATGTGGAAGTAGCTGGCCAGCAGCTAGACTAGCCACACTGCAGCGCAGGGCACAGGAACAGGCAAGGACTGGACAGTGGCAGGAAGGGTGGCAATGCCTGGCTGGCAGGTCCCTCTGGGATGTCCTTGAAACGTGGATAAATGACCCCTTGTGGCTCAGCAGGACAGGTGCCTCCTCTGCTCACGGCAGCTGTTGCTCTTCTGCCAGCCAGGCCCCGGGGGGCCTAGAGCGCTGTGCTCACAGACCCTTCGTCCACTCCCACCGCCCACCTTTCCACTGGCTTTCTGACTAACACCCAACGTCAGCTCTTCGGTCCTTGTCGACAAAGTCCCAGATGCATGAGCCACTTAACCAAGCGCTGCTAACCCTAGCCGTCTTCCTGTGGTTTGGGCAGACCCTCAAGGCAGCCTCCTGCAAGCCGGCGACCCACCGTCAGCCAGCCACGGGAGGGACCGCCCAAGCGCACCAGCAGAGGGGGCTGCCGCATTCCCCAGAAGCCAGCTGCGCCTGAGGACTGGCTTCCCCGGCAGGCCTCCCAGCACCTGCCCCCTTGAACGCTTAACCAGGCCAGGGGTCTGTGCCTGGCGCAGGCTGCCTGCCAAAAGATGTCTGACCCTCACTCTGGGTACATGCAGTGCTCGGCTAAAGGCTCAACAAATTGAGGAATCTTCTGGAAGCCGTGTGCTCTAGGGACAGTGATGACGTACATCTCCACATGATTACCTGAGTGCAGAACAGAGACCGACGAGAAGTTCTGAGTCACGGGGCTGGGAGGTGGCGGGGCTTCTGGGGTGGCCACAAGCCGAGGGCCTGCGGCTGTGCCGTGTGCCTGCTCCCCATCACAGTGCATCCTTGGTTGCCCTCCACGCTTACTGGGGACTTTCCCTGGGACCTCAGCCTAAGTGTCTCCATGGCAACAAGAGCTTTCTGAGCTGATGGCATGGCTGCCACCTTCTGGCTTGGTGCGTTAGTGATGTCGCACAGTCACCTCAGCCCCTGCACACAAGAGCGTTCAGGACCGGGCCTTGCTCCTGTGCAGGTCAACCCACCGTAGCCCAGAGGTCGCTGCAACACGAGTAAAACAGCCCAGCGGGGCTCCTGCCTCCCCAGGCAGCCAGGTGGGGTGCTCTGGCTACAGCAAACCCTTCTCAGAGGCACATACCAAAGCCGATGAGGCCCAGAGTCTCCCCACGGATTCGAGCTGCTCCTGAGGCCACCTCGCGGATCTGCTCCACGCTCTGCACCCGTGTGCCTTCGCGCAGTGCCTGGTACAGCCACGTGTTCCGCCGATACAGGTTGAGGATGTGGCAGATGGTGGAATCGGCCGTCTCCTCCACGGCGGCAGATGGGATGTTGCACACAGCGATCCCTGAGAAGGACAAGAGGCCATGAGCAGGGTCTGGGCCGCTCGGAGCATGCTGTACTTCTCGACAGGGCACACCAAGCCAGCCCTATGGGGTGGGCAGAAGGCGCGTGCCATTCACACACCCCACCTTTGGCTTGGGCTTCTACCTGCCATCTTTGGTTTTCTTGGCAAAGCCTTTTGGGTAGAGCTACCAGACACTGGTCTGCTTGTTTTGGGATGCTGACCTGGGCCGTGACCGGCATGGGCTGTTTTCTCCAGGCAACTTCATGGACAGTCATGGGCAGCGGCCCTTAGAGGAGGTTCCAGAAGGAACTCCAGAGGCCTTCGCCTGACCTCCCCCCATGAGGAACGCCTGGCTTGTCTTGTGTTCAGATCTGCCCCGACGCCGGGGCCATGCACACCACACAGCTCGTGACGACACATTCACTGGGCTCCATCTGAGACAGTCTCAGAAACTGGCCACTGTCTAGCATCTGCCCGCCACCTTCGGCCTTCCTCCCACCTACTCACCAAGCTCGCCAGCAGCCTTGATGTCCACGTTGTCGTAACCGCTGCCAATCCGCACAATCACTCTCAGGGCCTTGAACTTCTCCAGGTCTTCCCTGGTGAGGGTGATGGTGTGGTACATCATGGCGCCCACGGCCTCGTTCAGCACCTGTGGCGTGGAGGCGGTCACTGGTCAGAGGAGAGCGGGCAGGGGATGTGGCTGCGTGGGGCCCGTCCTGAGAGGACAGTGGGGGCGAGGCCTACCTTCTCGTGAATTTCCTGAGTGGACTGGGCATCGCAGAAGGCCACAGTGGCCAGGTCCTTCAGGATGGGCATCTCCACAGTGCAGTCTCTGCCATCCAGCAGTGCCACCAAGGGGCGGGGGTGCAGGGGGCCGTTCATGATCTGGGGGCGGATACCTGTGAGGAAAGAGGAGTTACAGAGGGCACTCGGCCGGGAGTATGTGAAGGGTCATCTGTCCATCCCATGGGCCGTGGTGGAGGCAAGCAGAGGCCACGCAAGCCCGGCAGGGCCACTGTGCTGCTCTGTACCCAACAGCAGGGCTGCTCCTTGGCCCCCGTGCTGCCCGAGGCGGAGCACACCAGCTCTAGCCACCAGGAGGTGGGGTAGGCAAGGGCGCCTGGAATCTGAGTGGCCGCTCGTGTGAACGCACGCAGTACATTCCATCTGCCAGGCAGGTATAGGCCACGGGACCTGGGGTGCCAATGACCTGATGACTGACGGCAGTGCCAAGGCGGCGGTCACAGGCAAGTCCAGGCGGAGGAACCGAGGCCACAGCACGATGGCGCGTGCAAGGACGCAGCCATGGTCCCTCTACACAAGCAGACCTGCCCAGCGCAGTGAACCCTGAGGAAGTGTGCACACAAAACCATCCATAGAGAACCCCTGGGGCAAACAGGCAGCCTGAGGTCAGGATGTTCATGATGAAATGACGGTACAGACTCCAAGAAAAAATTCATTCTTTGTGTTCCTACAAGTGTGTTTTATATGCTTCTGGTACGGCATACATGCCAACCGCGTGTGGAGATCAGAGGACAACTGGTGGGAATCCGTTTTCTCCCACCGTGTGGTTCTGGGGATCGAACTGAAGGTTGTCAGACCTGTGGTGAGCGTCTTACCCATGACCTGGGAGTGTGGCCATTCTGACAGTGTGTGTGTGGGGGGGGATGGGGAGCTGGACAGGAATCAGCCCTGTGCCATTCCCCCTGGACCATCCTTCCCTGTGCCAGCCAAGTCCAGATGCTCTGAGGATTCTGGGCAGCATGGGTTCTTGCTGGCCCGCCTTCCCTCGCTGTCTTACAGCAGCTTGGCAGGCTTTGACGCCCACAGTGAGGGCAAAGCAAGCTTTACCCACCACCACCACGCCTTCCTCCTGGTCCTTCTGCCCTGACCTGGGAGCCACCACACTTTACCCAACTTCTGGGGGCCACATCACCACCATGACATCTGAGGAAGCAGGGTCTACTTCCCTGCCAAGGAAGAAAGTGTATAACTACAACTGACACACGAACACGTCAGCTGTCAGAAGCCGCACACCACGGTCAGGATTGTTATCAGTGATGTCCCACTCCCACAGCTGTTTGTGGGAGGGGCCACTGAACCTGGGCTCAGGTTGTCCATCAGGAAACAAATGACCCTGAGCAATGGCACATGACTCTTCACTGGAGTGGCCTCACGTGTGGTCGCCACTTGATTCCTTCTGCGTGGCTACAGAACATCATCGGAGCCAACAGGACACAGGCCTACGTGCCTGTCTGCTAAGAAAGGGTGAAAAGGTAATAACCCGAAGGGGACCCAGACTGAGGGGCTGGAAGTCCAGATCATGTAAGAACTCCTCGTCCCCTACTCCCCAAGACTATACACCTTGTCTGGCACCAAGGATGCCTAGCAGGATGGTTCATTATACCAACGAACCTGGAGCTCTCAGATGACTCCAGAGGCTGACGCCTTCAGCAGCTGTTCTGTTGCTGAGAGAGCCCTGGAGGCCTAGACTTGGGAGGGGGTCTTGCAAGGAAGGGGAAGGCGGTCCAGACTCTACAGGGGGTGCCCAGCACAGAGAGTGACAGGAAGTACTGGGCACATAACCTGTCCACTGCACACTGAGAAATACAGAATTAAATATCCAGCTGCCCAATTCGGCTGTGGTCTTACAGTGTTACTACTGGGTGCTGGGATGGAGTCCTGGGCAATCTCATTCAGTACTCAGAGCCAGAGCAGACCTGCATCTTTCAATACGCTGACAAACTGAGTAATTTTAACTTATCAGGATGCCACGGACCCATTAATGTAAGGTAGGAGAGCTTAGAGGGTATAGTGCTTTGCTGCCACGCCTGTGACCTAAGATTGATCACAAGAACTCACATGTAAGAGAACAACTGTCCTCTGTGTTCCACACACGTACCAGTGTGCGTGTGCGCGCAGTGTTCCAGGGCACATGCAGATACACACTCCCTCTAAATAAATGTGAGGGCTGGAGAGACGGCTCAGGAGTTAAGGCTCTGCCTCACAGAAAAAGGTCCCATGTAAAAATGCCAGGCGGAAACAGGGATGGCCTACACTTCTGGTTCTGGGGAAGAGCCTGGGAAATCCCAGAATGAAGCAAATAGGAGGTAAAAGCAATCCAGGACGATTGCCAAAGTCACCCTTGACCCTCCACAACACACAGCACACAAAAGAAAGTTAAAGTAAATAATGTAAAAACATACAATGTAAGGTACATTTTCCTTATCATGGCGCGTGAGCCCCGTCTGCCCCTGACCTCAGGCAGCAGCCCACTTCCTGTATAGGGGAATGTGAGGGAGGGACATCCAAGGCACCAGGCTAATGGGGCCTCCCCGAGCACTGGGCTCACCGTCTACACTGCTAAAGGCTTTTCTACACATGTGAACCACTAGACTGTCAAGGACGCTCTCTAAGCAGGTATCCCAGAGCGAGGCTGCTGCCCATGGCCTCCCACAGGCAGATGAACTTCTGCTGGCAAGGGCAGGAGGGGCCAATGACCTTCCATGCAAAATGGTCCACCCTTTCTCCTCCTGTCCTTCCGCCCACAGACTGGCCCGTCCACCTACAACTGGGCATGCTCCAGAAATGGCTGGTTCTTCAGTGACGACAGCCTGCTGCATTAGCTGGAAAGGCCAGAAGGCTCAGCTGGTCCCCTGGTATTAATAGCTGGCTGATTCCAGGCTGCGCTATGCAACACAGACCTCACTCATCAGTCTGGGTCCACAGCGTTGTAGCTCACGGCCAGGCCACGACCAGTCCCTGGGCCTCCATGACCAGTCCCTCCACTCCCTAGAGCCAAAGCTGCTCTGGGAATGTGAAATTAGAGTCAGAGGAAAACAAAGACAACCCCAGGTTGACTTCATAGTGTTCTGTTGACCGGGGACCAGTCACGGGGACGGGGGAGCCCCGGGTTCAAAGGCCTTGTGAATCCCAAGTCCCTAGAGAGACACTGGCAGTTTTCTGCCCACCCAACCTTGGGGCCACCAGAGGTTTCAGGGACTTCCCTTTACCCTGCTGGGTGGGGTGGGGTGGGCATCTGGGGAGGTGAATAAAGTTACTTCTTGCCCCCCATCACACGGGCTGACATTACAACGTGTGTCCAGGATAAGCGAGTAGCCGAGACCTGCTGTCAAATGCCTGGTTTGAAGAACACAGGGCGAGAGGCCACCGGCCGCTGCTTCCTGTGAGCCTCTCTTTCTGCACTGCCGGGCCGCAGCCAGGCTTGCAGATGTCAGGAAGGACAAGAGAAGCAGTCAAGCACAGTGCTCTCTCCGACCAGGCAAAGACGTCACTGCATCTAGAAGCTTGTCTCCAGGCCTATCTGAAAGACTAGAGCTCTTGCTTCCACAGCGACTCTTGCAGGGTGTGTGTGTGGGGCGGGGAGGGGGGTATTCCTAAGCTGTTCAAACTGGTTTTTACATCGACGCCAGCAGGAGCTCGCTCAGGTAGCGCGATGGCCACAGACCTGCCTGGACAGACCAGGCAGCTTCTTCACGCACCTCGATGGGCCAAAACTTGCAAGTGAGAGTCATCTAGCTACACCACCTCCTATATATCCAGCCATCTGTTACGCCAGCTCCGCTAGTCCAAAATCCTGGGTCATGACCCTGGACCCTGAAGATTTATTGGTTGGCTGCTCTCGACTCAGCGTAGGCACACCTGTGTGCGTGGTATGCATGGCATCTTGCAGAAAGTAGATGCCGACACCTGCGGCTTCGAAGCGCTGCTGTGTTTCTAGTTCAACAAACCTGAGCACCTTCCAGCCCAGCACAGCCAGATTTGTTGTCACTTTGGCTGATTCCTCACAGCTCCACAGCCTGTGCACACTCACCAGGGAGCCCCAAGACAGGAAAGCAATAGACACTTCCCTTCCCGCAACAGCACTTTACACAAAACCAGAGACTGCGCTGTGTGCGTGCAAACGTTCCTACACGTGCTCACCACGGTGCACCAAGGGGAGGCGGCAGCCAGCCGTCACGCCTCGCTTTCTGGGAACAGCCTCGCTTGGGGACTCCGCCCTGGTGTTGAAGTTTGGTCCAGGCACTGCTTGCATCACGACTGAACCCCTTGCCGCTCCGCCTGAGGGATCCACGAAGACCAGCAGCGGAAGCTGACTGGGGATGAACTGACAGCGCTCGGCCAAGAACAGGCTCTGCTGCTCGTTCCCCTAACACGCGCCATCTGCCCGACTTCCCTGGGGCTCCAGACTCAGTGGACAGTCTAGAGGAGGGGACACGTGCTGCAAGGGTGAAGCCCTGGGCCCTGGGCTTGTGCCTGGTGGATCTCAGGGTCAGACAGACCCCTGGGGCCACATCTGTCCTGTGAACCCATGTCTCATGCTGGTCTCCTCTTGCAGCCGAGCTCCCCCCCTCCATGCGCCTGGGGAGCTGAACCTCAGGGCGTGGGCAGAGACACATGTCAAATGAACAACCTCAAGGACAGAAGTGGCTCTCTGGCAACGCGCTGCAAGGACCTGAGAACTTGCTTTGCAGAGTTCAAGATTCCACAATGCCGCTGGGCACCAAAGCAGGGTTGGCTGTCCTGCGGACTCGCTTTGCCGCCACAGCTGCTGTAACCACTGAAGTCCAGTTAAGGGCATTGAATGCCATGAGCCAGGTGGGCAGAGGAAAGATGGCTGTTGGAAGCTCAGGGCGCCTGGCATCTTTCTCCTGAGACCTGGTCACCAGCGGCAAATCAACGAACACGCAACAGCACGTCGCGTGCCCGGACGCTTCACTCCACTGCTCCGGGCTGAAGTCACCTCAAGGCTCAGCTTATTGGCCTCAAACTCGCCCTCCCCGAGCGCTGAGGCTGGAAGTCAGTGCCGGTGCGTCTAGCTCTCCAGTGTCTAGAAGGAGAATCACAGCCACAGCCCAAAACCAGCAAGTGTACACTCACGGAGGGCACAGTCCACGTGGGGCCAAACTAGGAAACGACGCTGACTCTGTGAGATCCTGGCCATGCAGAAGATGGTCCCGGGCAATTCTGAGTGATGTCCAGCAGCAGGCTCCACACGGGAGCAGACCGAGGGACGAGCTGGATTCGCCAAGGGTGCAGGGTGAGCAAGGGCGAAGGAGAAACCCCAGGCTCCCGGGAGCGAACAAACAGCCCACGGCCGCCACCACTCTTGACCGAGACCCCAAAGCACTCGGCAGACATTGGCTTAAAAGGAAACGGCCCCCAAAGGCTCAGGGAGATGAACGCAGAGGACCGGCGCGGGGCTCTCCTTCCACACTAAGGGCCTCCTCGGGAGGCGGCCAGGGTGGGCACCTGTCACCCAGCGCTCTGGCAGCAAGTGTTCCCTCTAGAAACATTCCATGATCTGTGGGTGTTCACAAGTTCCGGCTTGAGCGTCCGTTTCATGGTTTTCCAGGAGTCTGGGAAGAAAGATGTGTTCCACCACCTCCCTCAGAAATGCCGGGTGATCTGAGCTAAGAAAGGCAGCCTGTGAACGCGTCCAGGGTCACTTCCTGCCTGTCCTGTCGCGACAGGACACTCATCTGCCAGGTGTTGATGAATGCTCCAAGCGCAGCTGCAGGGCGGGTCACCACGCAAGGCCGGCTGGCCAGCAAAGCCGAGGACACAGGCGCCGAGCTCCCAGGTCGCCCGTGCGCTCTGACCTTAGGGTCTTCTATTCTGTTCTCTAGTCCGCACCTCCAAGCACTAGTAAGAGGCGAATCCTTTGCCTGGAACACTGGGGCTAAAAATGTGCTTTGTGACAGAATGCGCGCCGGAGGAACCTGGCGGAGGCCCGTGTTCTGTATTTGGCGACTTGCGTGCCTGGTACCCAGCACGCACAGTGCAGGCGATTCTGCAGAGACCTGCTGAGATCATGGGTGGTCTCCAGACGCCACAGGCTCACTCACCCCGAGTTCTCTCCAGGGGAGTCTCCCTGTGTAGTCCTCAGGGGCCCTCAGCTTGTGCGGATGCTCCCCCCCCCATGTCTGCATGTTGAACCGCAGACGTGAGCCATTTGCCCAGCTCCTCTGTGCCAGGGTACAGGAGGGCACCAACGAAGCTGTGGACAGCCAGCTGCGCCAGCTGCTCACGCACCAGCTGCTCATGGCACCTTCCAGCCCGTTCTGTGCAGAGTCCCAGGCCGTCCTGCCCTCTAGTGACGGAGAGAGACGGCACGGGAGACCACCTCACGGTCACTGAAACGTTCCAGACGCGGGCAGAGAACCCCCCCATAAAATGCTGGGTGTTACAATGTACACCTCAGTTCTTATATCAAAAAATTAGGTGGCAGGGGAGGGGGTTGGAGAGGCGGCTCAGGGGGTAAAGTCTTTGCCTTGCAAGCAAAAGGACCGAGCGAGGGCTCCAGCCCCCAAGCGAAGACGCCCGGGGGAAATGGCAGCAGCCTGCAAGTCTGCCCCGAAGGGACTGGGAAACCTAGAGCCAGCAACGGGAGGCGGAGCAATCCAGGGGGGTTCCCAGGGTCCCCTTGGGCCTCTACAGAAGCGCATACTTAAGTGTCCTCTGGTACACGCAACACATACACTCACACATGCAAAAAAAAAAAAAGGGCAGAAAAGAATTGAGGGCGACACTGTTGACTAGCCTCTGGCGCCCACATCACGCCACATCCGCCCCACATGCATGCATGTGTGGTACTATCGTCTGTGTAACATGAGCTTTTGTTGTTTTGCTTTGGATGCTGAGATACTCCAGGAAAAAATCCCCACTCTCGGAGCACGGGCCCGCGAGGCCCTGTGTTCTTGCTGGGTCTCCCAGCCACATCTTTTCCTGTATTACTTGTCCACTTAATTTTGCCCTTGAGTGAGTGACACAGCCGTCGCTCGTGATAGCCTGGCTCTGGTCCTCTGAGGAGCCAAGGCCATCTCACATTTCATTTAGCCGCAAAGGAGGATGCTCGGGCTCTTAACGCAGCAGTGAACTCCCTGGATGGACACAGAGGAGGGCGTTGGCCCTGTGGTCGAACAGATGGAGACAGCAGCTGGTGAAAGGCCAGCAAATGGGAGGGGTCCACACGTGACTGTGGCCACACAGAGCTCATGGGGTGACACAGGGCAGAAGGGGTAGGGGCAATGGGGGGAGCCCGAGGGCTCCTGAGCCTCTCCCTGAGGCAGACCTCATCCTCCACCTGGGGCAAGTCCTGTCCTTACCCCACTGCTGATACTTGATTGTCCCATAAGGGCACGGCCACCAACATGCTTGGTGTGTGTGTGGAGGGGCAACTTGACGCTCCAGTCCTGCATGCAGTGTGACCTTGGGAATGGGGTCAACCTCGGGAAATGTGAGCACATCTTGGGGAATTAAGAGGACTCTTGCTAAAGGATCCCCTGAAGTGAGGACGGGAGGTCCCACTCCCCAGCTGCATGCGGCTGAGCCTTCTTACCTGCACCGGGGGGGGGGGCATGCAGCCCTGCCCGGCTCCCACCTCACCACCCTCCCTAAGGGCCGAGAGCCGCATGTCTCTGCCTCTGCGAGACGGAGAGGCATTGAGCACTGGCACCCCAGAGCTCTAGGGGTGCAGCTGGGGAAAATGGAGTCTTGGTGTTTCCCTTTACTTGGAAACAACCAGAAGTTCGGCATAAGTCAGCCTGTGGGGTGGGGGCCCACACCAGAGCATCGAGCCTCAGTGTAAACTCAGTGGCTGGATCGCAGATGTTATTTCTCTTCGTAAACCTGTGAAACCACCTAGGTACGAGGTATCACTGCCAGGCTTCCTGTGAACAAAAACCGAGGTTCTGGCTGCTAAGAATTCTCTCTCCTCCCGGCTGGCGGCCCGAGGTGAAAGGCCCGTCTGCAGCCCCTTCCTGCAGTCAGGAAGGCCCACCTTACCCACCGCTCAGCTCCCACACGACAGGGGCTGCTTACAGGGGCTCGGGGCCACATGAACAGACTAGACTCAGAGGAAGACCTCTGATGAAGCAACGATTGTTCCTAACATGACATCAGAAGTGCATTTGTATTCACATATCACGCTCTCAACACCAGAGGCTAGTGAGGACGTCAGGCTGGGATGGGCCGGCAAATCACAGAGCAAGCAGGCGCAGGTGGACGGTGGACACCAGGAGAGAAGCCGAGCGGCGGGAGCTCTGCTGGCGTTTCTGCTGGTTCTACTCTGGCCCTGGGGTCTCGTCGGGGCAGTGGCCTCTCTCCTAGATCTGGGCACTGTGTGAACCTACTGCCTGGCAACCAAAGGAGAACAGAGCCCTGTGTGAAGGCCCGTGGGACCCCCCGCCATGTGGAACCCCCCGCCACGGGGAGCTGCTCACTAGCAAAATGAAGCAGCACTGTGCAGACGGTGCGGCAGGGCTGACGGGAAGACAGGCGCAGGCGGCCGATGCCCCATCTGCAGCCTTGGCGTGAGAACACGGGTCAGTTCTGTTGAACTCACCCTCAGGAAAGCAACAGCAAGAACTAACCAAGCCCATTAGCCACCCACTGTGCCCCGTGCCACGTGAGTCAGAAAGCACAAGATCTCTTCAGCCCACAGGCTGGTCAGGTGCGGCCAGGGCCTGGCTGGACAGGCAGGAGCTGGGGCTTGAATGACACACGCTGGCACCCTGGCACGGTCAAAGGCAGCACTGTGGACAGACTCGTGCCTCGTGGACGAGGGCGGCAGATCTGCCAGGCAGCCTGGGCCGTCCCCCGTCAGCACCATCGGGATCAGCTCGCCCTCCGCCTCCTCCACACGTCCACCACGGAGACGCACAGATCTGCGAGCAAGCCCAGCTGCAGACCAGCGGCGTGCGCAGGAGAGCCAGCCCCAGCCGGGCCAGGCGGGTGCCGACCCCTCCGGGCCGCCCCTCTGGGTAGGTCTCTTCTCCCAAGGCCATCAAGTCCTCCTGCAGGACAGACGTGGACAGAGGGGCCGTGCTCCACGCGCGCCCTTCTCGTTTTCAGGGAGCTAAAGTTGTTCTGTGTTTACACCAGTGTGCTGGAACCCACGAGCTGGCATGCAGATGCCAACTGTTACCACCCGGGGCCCCTCCACAACAACCGTGGATTTGGTCACCTGACCTGAGGAGTCCCTAGCAATGAATGGGCCTTCGGGAGCGTCAGTAGGGAGAAAATGTGTCAGAGAGAGGAAGGGAGGAGACTGGGCCCCCAGCCAAGCCTCGAGGGCTGTGCTCGGCCTCCCTGCGGGAAGACAGGAAGATGGCCGTGCTGATGTTCCGCCTCGGCAGCCAGGGGGGCGGGGGAGGGAGGCAGCAAACCCCTGGCCATCAGCAACAACATGTGACTGCCGCTTGGTGGCTCGTGCCAGCCAGCCGGGCCAGTGTGGGGGTGAAAGCCCTCCAGGTGGCTCACGCGGCTTTGCCCAGGAGCCTGTGCATCCTGAACGACAGTCCGCTTCCCCATGAAGCTCTGAACTGATGGGCGGGCGGATAACAGCCTGTTACAGTGTTTCTGCACAAAACAAAGCTAATGTTCAAGTAGCCAAGGCATGAAAAAGCCAAGCTAGATCCTTAAAACAAAAAACCATTGGGCTGCAGACGTCTGACAAGGCCCATTCAGGAGGCAGAGAAGAGCCAGCTTCCTGGACGTTTGGGGTCCCTCCACGCCGGGTGGGACTCAGTGATGCTGAAATCAAAATGGAGATGTGGTCAAGCTGGCATGCTTATGGGTGGCATGTGGCACCGCAAGATTCCAGGTGGCGTCCCTGAGCCCAAGGGCCCGCGAGGGCTGGCTGGGGTCTGCAAACATGGTGCTTTCTGCCCAGAGCCAGACACCCTGCGGGGCCCCGGCATGCTGCCTCTGGCGTTCAGAGCTGAAAAGCGACCAGGAAGCCATCGGCCTTGCTCCCCAAGGACAGAGTAACGCCACCCGCAATGTGGATAAGGAACGAGGATGACAACCGCTGCTCTGGGATGGATCATCTGATGGGGAAATGTATTTGCTGGCAGACTTCCGACTGCAGAATTCCTCAGCCTGGCCGGCTGCCACACAAATAGAACAAAACCCGTATCCTCCGGTCTGCAAAGCAGCGTGTTAACAATCACACCCCAAACAACTTATATAATATCGCTCACCCCATACCCAAATAGCAATGAATGTTTTTGTTCAAAGGCAGTGCAAAATAAACACGGGGGGGGGGGGGCGCGTTCGGCAGGTCCTCCTTCAGAAAACCTTTCCAGGACTTCAATGAGGAGATAATCTTTCTATGATTATGACCAAACCCTCCCGTTGCTTAGCAACACATAATTAAGGAATATGTTTTCAGATCCGCTTTGCAAGCCCAGCCATTATCAGATGAAATTACTGGAGCAACAAATGTCATCGCCATGCAAATGAGTTGGCTGCAAAGAAAGAATGTTTGACGAGAGAAGGCGGCAGAGGCCCTCAGAAAAACTACCCAACTCCCTCCCACACACATGGATTTAAAAAAGTCAAAGAAAGTATATGATCAGATTTAAAAAAAAATTCATGAGACAAAACCAAAATCTCTGGCAAGAGAAAAACAGGGGGAAAAATCCAGGCAGCTATTAAGTCTCGGGAACAATTAAGCGCTTTGAGGGCTGATACTAGGGTTTCTGCTGGCCAGTGCCGCCACCTAGAAATCACAAAGACTTTATACCTCAGGGCCCACTAGACCTGGCTCCTGAAGTCCCACATGGTTTTAGGGGACATTACTGAAAAGATAGACCTTACTTCTGATCCCATCTCTTCTATTCTATAGTCTTAGGTTTAAAAAAAAAAAAAACAAACCTAGTGAGAGGTTGATTTTTTAAAATTGTGAAGGGGTGATAAAAGAAAAAAAGAAAATTGATTGACATTTTAGTCGGACTCTATAGAGTTGAAAAATCCTATCCTAACTGTTCTGAGGACCCCCGTCTTTACAGGAGCATGCGCCCAATGGAAAGAGGCGACGATTGACTCCTGCACGCTTGGCGCGTGCTTTCAGAAAACCACCTAGCATCCTCCCCTCGCAGTTTGGAGTATGTTCTTCCCTACAAGCAAGCAGAATTCCCAACTGTATTTTCCAAAACGAGAGGCTAAATCTGTTTTTGAAACGGAATTCTAAGGGATTTCAACATCTTGCTTTGTTTAACCCACAACGGTGGAAACACACACACTCTCATCTCTGCGGCGGGTAGCTCCCTAACTCTTGACAGCCGCTCAGAGGTAGCTTTCCACACTACCAGGAGCTTGAGTGACGAGTGGAAGAAGGCAGTTTGCAGGAAGCATTCTGCTCAAGCGCTCCTGGCTTTCCCAGAGCTATCCAACGGAACCGCAGAACCCCACTTCCCGTGCACACAGGGACGTCTCCCGAGTCTCCAAGAAACGGCCGCTTCAGCAGGGGAGAGGAGTCCGCAGAGGCTCCACAGAGCACATGGGGCGGTGATGCCACCAGTCGCCCCGGTGGGCACACCGGCCAAACCCTGCGCCAGGGCGGCCTGACTGCGTGCCAGTGCAGCTGGCCGCTCTGTGCAACCATCACCCCCTTCTCAGCCCCGCGCCCCTCCCGGCCCCGTGGGCTCCCAGCCAGGACAGGGAGGAGGGTGATTACTCGGCTCCGGGGTCAGCATGGTGGCCACGATGATGGGCGCTCCCGTCCGCCGGGCCACCTTCTGGAACGGCGAGTGCGGCGTGTGGACGCTTTGGCTGACTGGTGGAAGAGCGGCCGGATCCACGGGGGCTCCGGGCTTCCGCTGGGGACCGCGGTGGGGGCTGGGCTGCGGGGAGGCCGCCATGCTGCGTTCCCGCTTCAGCAGCTCCATGGGCACCGTGTACGAGGTGGAGTAGGCTGTCCTGGGGCCCGGGGGAAGGGGCGCAGAGGGACCTGGGTTCGTCAAGGCCACCCCGGCCTGTGGTGCATAGGATGGGCCCAGCCGTGCGGTCAGGGCACACGGGCTTGGGGTTGGAGAGCTGTATCCAGAGTTGGAGGGAAAGTGGGGGGCAGAGTAAGTGGCTGTGGACTCCAGGAGGTGCTGAGAAGGCGCGCTTGAGGGGCGGCGAGCACGATCTCGGGTGCGAGGAGCCGGGGCCTGCAGGGCGCCCGCGGGGTAGGGCTGCAGGGCTGCGGCGCCCAGAGGGGCGGAGTCACTGGGCAGCAGTTCACCCCGGTGGCTGAAGCTGCTGGACCGCGGGCGGGGCGGGGGGCCTGCGCGGTCCTGGCGCCGAAACTGCATCTCAGTTCGGCAGCTGCTGACCAGGCGGCTGAGGACGCGGGCTTGACCCAGGTTGGGGGCGACGGACTTGATGTCGGCATCCTCCAGGGTGGCCAGGACAGCAGGGGAGTCGAAGCCTTGTTGCAACAGGGCAGCCAGGGTGGTCTCCGTCAAGCCCTCTGTCCGCAGCAGGGCCAGAAACTCGGGGAGCCCGTTCCTCTTTCCCCCAGCTCCCTGGAATGTGGACAGGTCAGCTTCAAAATTCTCGTACGTCGTCTTCAAGTGCACGCTCTCTCCAAGAGGCCTATAGCTTCGGTTCAGGCTGCCAGGAGCCGCCCCTGTGCTAGGCTCAGAGGTGGCAGCTGAGCTGGGGTCCACAACCAGGCACGTTGGGGCCACCTGCCTGGCAGGGGCAGAACTCACACCTCCGACATTGCTGTAGACCTGGCTGGGGGCTGGTGGGAAGGTGGACGCCTCGGGTCCGAGCCTCGCATCGGGCCGCTCTGGTCCACAGCGCCCAGGAGATGGGGCTCCGCTCTGTGGCCGCTGCCCTCGTGGGATCACTTTTCCCCCGGGATCCCGGTACAGGGGACCTGTGTCCTGCAGGACAGGTGGCTGGCCTTGTACCTGCTCCCACGGCACTCTGCTGCCGAGCAGCCCGTAGCTGGGCACCGGCCGGCTGGCTCCTGGGTCCTGATAGAAGAGCGGCTCCTGGGGCACCCTCGTGCCTCTGGACGTGTCGCCAAAGCTGTCCTGCCGCAGCAGCGCGTCGTGGCCAGACATCACTGCCTGCTGGCTGTCGTAGAAGAAGTCGGGCACGGACCCCTTCCTGGCTGCCAGTGAGTTATAAAAGGTTTCCTGGTACAGGAAGGGCTCTGGCGGCCCGGGAAGGACGGTGTCCTGGGCTCGGTGGCTCAGTGGCTCACACCAGGTCCCCTCTCCGGGGCCATATGTCAGAGAGCTTCTCCTCCCCGGAGGCGCGGCGTTCTCCCAAGGGCTGTAACACCAGCCAGCAGCATCCCAGCCCTGAGAGCGGCCGACACCGACGTACCTGCTGGGAACCGGCATTGGCAGAACAAATGACTGCAGCGGACGCAGGCGAGGAAGCCCTTCTTTATAAATCTTCAATTACATACATCAAAACCAGACCCGGCTGCACGCAAGCCCTTCTGAGACGGCAGGGACAACCAACTGGGGGGTTTCTGTTTCAAAGTACGACCTAAATTATTAATCCTCTGAAACCTGAGTAGGCAGAGAGCAGACTCACGGTAACTTTGCCTCACTTCCGAACGGTAGCCTGGCGGGCTGTCCTGTGCGGCTGGGGCCCAGAGCAGCAGTTGTGCTCTGGCTTACCGGCCCCTTCCAGCCGCGGCTGCACTCACATGGCCCTCGGACCTCTCAGCGTGAGGATTAGGAGCTAAATAAAACCCTAAGCTTTTGTTCCATGTGACATCTCGCCACGATGAAGCCTGGCTGCCTGCTCTGGCCTAACTCAGAGCTGGAAATGATTTCACATGGCTCCTCCTCCCACCTGATCCCGCCCCCACCTGATCCCATCCCCCACCTGATCCCACCCCCACCTGATCATCTTCCCTACAGTTCTTTCAGGACACACGTCAACTATCCTCCCCTTTGGCTGAGCCCCTCCCCTTCACTGATTTCAAGTGAGGCTAAACAGGACAATGTGATGTCCATCCAGCCCCCACCCCATGAAACACTCGTCTTGTCACACACAGTTAAGAACAGATGGGAAGCCCTGGGAGGGTTCTACAGCATGACTTATTCTGAGAAGTGGACCAGGCCTGCAGCCTGGCTTTTAACACTGGAACTTGGCTTTGGGCTTCTGACCAGACAGGTCACCCTGTAAGTCCCGATGGACCGACCCCTCGCCCTGAGATTAAGTTTGCATCTGTGACCTGGATCTCTTCACCGTGAGACAGCAGCAGAGGCTGTGCTGGGGTGACCGGAGCGCCCCAACAGCACCACTAATGGCTCAAGCGAGACGGTGAGCTACTCCCATTCTGCAAGCAGCAGGGTCGTCACGCCATGCCCTCGCCCACCGTTCGACTTGGAGTACGTTCTGTGTAAACCCCTGAGGGGCACTGCCAGCACGTGACTGGAGGATCTGACTGACACGGGGTCTACAGACAGCCCACACCAGACCCCGGACCATCAGCCGATGCCACGCCCCTACTTCTCAACCAAATGCCAACACTTGGGGGAGATGCCCGGGGAGCTGGCAAAAGGCCAGCAGTTGTGGGTGCATGAGGAGGGATGAAACCCATGGCGAAAAAAGAAGCTGCCCTGCATGGCGTCGGATTTCTACTGACGGTACATTGGGGTAGGGTGCAGGAAGCGACCACCACCACCCAGACAGGACCACTGAGCAGATACACTGGAAAGCACGGAATACTGCAGGGCTACAACCACAGGGGAACACGCGGCTATTCTCTTCGACCACCAACAGGCTGCTGGCGGCGGCCAGGAAGGGCGAGCTTTCTCTCCCCCTGCTCAGCTGCTTCTTCACTAGTGAGAGACGGGCCTCGCTGCTCTGGGGTTGGATCTCAGGGCCCCTGACTGGTGGTCTCAGCAGGACACTCTGAGGCCATTTACGCTCACCAGGGTGGAGCTTATGGTCCTTCCCTTTGACTCTTGGACTTTCAGACACCCCGAGGGGGTCCCCATGAGAGGGCACTACTGCTGGCTGGAGAACACCCCAGCCAGTGGGCCACATGGAGTCAACTACCTCTCACCCATCAGTAAAGACTCGGAACGACGTGACAGTCACTGGCGTTGGCCCCTGTGAATCGCCACTCTGCTGGCAGGAGGTAGAGAACTGCTCCACAGGACCTGGTGACGACGTGACACCAGGTGGGGGATGAAGGTGCGACCTGGTGCCAAAGGATTCTGACAGCTGAGGTGGCTCAGCTTCCTGGAACTGGAGAGGGAACATCTAACAAAGTGATTCTGGTGGTTTCCGGGAGATGGTCGACCTGAACGCATTAGCTGCACCCGCTGGAGCACGGACGCTCAGAGGAGGGGTGCTGGCTGCCGCTGCGATGACAGTGGGGGACGGATGGCACCACCCAGCGCTCGGTGGTTCCTCTGCGGCCATTTCTCCTTTCTGCCTTCTTGGGATGAAGGATGTGACCTGTGCCCCCCCCAGTCGCTCCACACCCTGGGCGTGGTCTGAGAAGCAGCCCTGGACTGGCGGGTCCCGCTGCCTCCAGTTGATTGCTGGGGAGTTTTGCTGACAAATCCAAAAGGATCGCAGATCTGCTACCCTACCCGGGTGGTGTCTGCGAGCAACGAGCAACGTTTCTCACACACAGCAAGGCAGGAATGCAGGGCGGTGTCCCCTCTGCAGTGAAACCAGAGGCCCAGATTCCAATCCTAGCAATGGCTGTTTGGAAGGCGCCCAAACTCCCGCAGTTCAGCTCTGCCGCTCACCAAATATTGTGACAGATGTTTTCCTGTTAGGCAGAAACACCTGTACCTGGATTCACACTTTTCCAAACACCCTAGCAGATATTTTTTTTAACATTCCACAGTTTTTGAGAAAGTACTGCTTTCCTGAAAAATCTCATATTGCCTTAAAGAAGGTAAAACAGAACCCGTCTCTGAAAGACTTAGTCTCATGCACATGACTTTTTGATCCTGAATTCTCTCTGAAAAAAGTCATAGAAAGTAAAAATATGATTGTCCAAAGGAAAAAAAAAAAAACCCTAGGAGAGATGAAATGAAGCTCCCAAAAGGCTGACCGCGGAGAGAAAGCTAAGCACGCTGAACAAAGCTTTCCTGAAGCTTCTAGATTCTGCGCAGCTCAAGATGAGACTCGCAGTGGCAGCGAGGACAAGTGTGGATGGGAGCCAGGGTGCCCCATGGGCAGAACCCAGGATATCCCCGCAGGTACTTCATGTCCAACCAGACAAGAAGGGTAAGGACAGCTCCCAAGAGGCTCATTGCTCAAGAATCGCCCAAGTCTCGAGGCTAAAATAAAGGTCACGTGGCCTCCGTCCAGTGAGGACTGTGCATCTGATGCAGCTCAAGGCTTCTCAGGGGCCGGCTGTGCCCAGCAGGCAGGAGCCCCAAATCAGAGCCCTGTGTGGAGCCCACCCTCGGCATGGTGGACGGTGCTGCTGGACCTCCATTCCCTGTTCTCCTCCGGCCCAAGCCAGGAGACTCGGGCAGCTCTGAGCACCAAGGCGGACAGGGAAGCCGCTGGGATTTCTTGTGAACGCCAATGCAGGACAAAGCCAACAGTTCCTAAGGACACTGCTGAGGTTAGTGGGTTACACACTGTCTTCCGGCCGAGACAGAGCCAAAAATAGGTCTGACATAACCACTTCCTACTGTTAAATGTGGACAGGCTGGGTTTGGGGTTTTTCTGAAACTTCTGGGAAAATAACAGCTTTCTGCCTTTAAAAAGGTGCCCTTTCCTCCAGTCCCAAAGCCCCCCTAAAGTGATGCCCTGCCCTAATGCATCAGGAAAGCAGGAAGTACAGAAGTGTGGCGGGATCTGGAGGCCCCTCATGCAAGTGGACAGAATGGATGGGTACCCCTCCAGCCACCAGGGAAGCAGTGCGATCCCCTGGCTGCTCTGACACACCCGACGGCAGGCGTGGCTCCAGCCTTGCAAGGCCGCTGCTGCAGCTAACCCGCCCGGGACCCCCCAGCTGCAGCTAACCCACCTGGGACCCCCCAGCTGCAATGCAGCGTGCGGGAGGCAGAGCAGAGATCAGACTCAAACACCAAGGAACACACCATCCTGAAGCAGCGGAGGAAAGAGCTGCATGGCTTCTGTTGTTGCTGAGACTCCGCCTCACTCCAGGCTGGCCTCACACTCCCTCCGCGGCGCAAGCAGGCCTTGACCTTGTGGCAATCCTCCCCGAGAAAACAGGCAGGTGCCCGGCACCGGGCTGGCATTGGGCTGGGCTCCACTGACGACAGTGAAAAGCCGCCGGCTCAGCCTTCCTCGGTCACATAGTTCACTGGGACAGAGGCGGGCTTTGAACACCCTTCGCCAGAGCCGCAGGAAAAGCCCCTGCGGGCATCTCGGCCTCTGCCGAGCAGCTGCCCATGTCTCCCTTTCTGTAAGCCCGCCAGACTGGCTCCTCCTCCAAATTCTGGATATCTCAGGTCCCTAGGGCCCCCACCTCTCCATACTGGCCCCCCTCGATCCACCACCCCACTGTTTCTTCATCCCAGAACTTCTCCCTTCCTCTGGTTTGTAAGGCCCTAGGGTCTTACCGCCAAGGCACAGCTCAAGCAACCATCCACGACGAAGCTTTCCCAGATCAACCTTCGTTTTGCCCCGGGGTGCAAACAAACCTGCTATGTTCCGTGAGGAAAAACCCCAGGAACAATGAAGGGCATCTGGTTGTGGAGTCAGGCCAGGATTCAGAGTGTGCAGCCCCGCCACACACACACACACACACACACACACACACACACACACACACACACACACACACGAGCACCACGCTTCAGCCACAAGGGAATGCAAACCCACCTGCCAAGCACAGCACTGCCTGGGACAGAGAAGCATCTCTTCAGAGCATGAGGTGTGAAGAGGGAAAAAGCCAGGCAGACCCAGCAGAAGCGTGTGGCTTCGAAGCTTTCCACGTGGAAACCATGTGGCTTCAGAAAGAGAAGAAGACACAGGCAGCCAAGTGTTGCTTGCTATTCCCCTGAATCCTTGCTCGAACAACACGTGCTCAAGAACATTCCTGGCACGTGTGTGTGTGGGGGGCTGCCCGGGGTCTATGGGCTGCTCTCAGACCTACTGTGGCCAAGGAGTCTCTGCTTATTGTACTGATTCCCTCGAAGAATGCAATGTCTGTCCTCAGGAAGGACCAAGAAATGCACCAAGGACAGAGCAGGCTGGTGATGGCGGAACCTCGAGCGCACAGCAGTGGAGACAGGCCCAGCAGCTTGTGGTCAAGAGTGTGCCTGGGAGCCGAGGCAGGAAAAGCAAAGCCACAGGCCAACCTGAGGACGATGCGGCCCAGCAGTGCACCTCAACTGCATCCCATCACAGCCAGCTCCACAGCAAGCAGCCGTGACACACCAAGAAGCAACGCCTGCTGGCAAAGTGGTCGAGGGCAAAGGAAGCATTTGACGGAAGGTTAGGGAAGAATGAGTCAAACCCAGAGCTTGGTTCTCGGCTCCAATCAGGGCAACACTGTGAGCCTGGTGGGACAGGGCGGGCCCAGGAAAGGTCACTAACGGAAACCCGCCAGGTCAACTAAGAATAGGAACTTTTAAATCTCTTGTAAATAATCACTTTCCTGTCTATAGCCCTTTCTTTACACTGCAAAACATTGTTTTGCTATGCTTGCATTATGGAATTTTGAGACATGTCTAGTTGACAATTGTGTATTTATTTACAGAGCTAATGTAATTGCAGCTAATCACTTAATTACTGGAAGCATGCATAATTGCTTGATCTCAACATATAATTAAAATGTATAGCAACATTATATATCCAATTTTTAAAATCTAGTTTCTGAATCCTTTAGAAGATATTTATTAGAAGCGATTAGAAGCGATAGAAACTTGCAGACAGCAGGTTCCCAAGACTGCATCTCTGCAAAACTAATGAGTTATGATTACATAAACTATTATAAAGAAAGAATGAAAACATCCCCCCAAACAAAACAAAAAAACAACCAAACAAGCAATAACAAAATCCACACATAAAACAATTCTCCCCAGTCTATGGACACAGGGAAGACCCACAGCGGCCCTGCGGCTGCACCCCAGCTCTGGGCTCTGAGGTGACCCCGGCGTCTGTGCCGTGTGTGGTGCTGGGATCTCCGATGCACTTTCTTTGGGGGTGGGGCCGGGGCTCTGCTGGGCTGCTGCTTCTGCGACGGCAACCCATCCCCATCTAGAGCAGAATCCCATGAAAGGAATTCACTGGAAGGTCCTTCCAATGCACTTTCTAATCTCTCTTGCCTTCTTGGAGAGGAAGTAGCCACAGACAGCCGTTCTTTCCCTTCTCTCACTCGGTGCTTACGACAGTACTCAGAGGGAAGAATATTCACCACGCTGTTGTCTAAAAGCAGATCCATGTCCCTTCCATGCATGCATGCATGCATTTTGCAGGGACTAAGTTACATCTTAAAGGGGACTTACTGGTGTCAGACTTGGAACGTTCCCATCATTTCTAAAACTCTTGAACAAAACAGAAATGTCTATTATTTGCTCAAATCATACCCTCTGCAGCCACATGAAAGGAACAAGTTTGATGATTGA
This sequence comes from Typhlomys cinereus, assembly GCA_023101885.1. Classification (NCBI taxonomy): domain Eukaryota; kingdom Metazoa; phylum Chordata; class Mammalia; order Rodentia; family Platacanthomyidae; genus Typhlomys; species Typhlomys cinereus. The sequence goes on along the minus strand of JALPQD010000840.1, from coordinate 100,051 downwards.
TTCTGTCATAACCTGAAATAAGATGGTCCAACAAAATGTCAGCAAGTGCACCGTGGTGTGTGACCGTTTACATGCCCAGGAGGGAGGGAAGTGGTTGCTGGGTTGGCTTTGCAGGCTGAGCCACAGCAGCCTGGTCTCTGATCAGTAAATGTTCAGGGAAGTCTAACCGGCTTCGGCCTGACCCAAGAAGGCATCTGAATCCTTGGGCTGCAGCAATTCACAAATGGACCCAGTCAATTATGTCAGCAACTAGACAGAGAAGGAAGCCAGCACCTAAATTACACAACAGAGGAAGAGGCCACCACCTGGGGCAGAGAGGCCCATGCCATCAAAGGCTGGTCCGTGATTACCCTACCCAACAGCACCTGAAGATCGTCTGAAAGTGGACATCAAGAAAAAGGCCAGAACAAATTACAGGATATCAAAAAGGATCACTTACAAAAATACATTAAAATCTGGCTTTTAAGTCAGCTTGAAGGGTTATATGTTATCCTAATGGATTTGGCTGCACTTTCGTCTTGGAACAAAGGTGTCACGTGTGTGTCAGAGAGACAAAGGGACAAAGACAGACTCTGTGTGTGTGTGTGTGTGTGTGTGTGTGTGAGAGAGAGAGAGAGAGAGAGAGAGAGAGAGAGAGAGAAAACAGGCCTATGTACTGTCTGAACAGGAGTCTCGGAATGGATCTGGGAATGAACATTCACTGAGGAATGGCCCAGGCAGGCCACAGGCCGTGGTGGTAGTACTGGGGAGGCTCGTCCCACTTATGTAGGCCCAGCAGTGGGTGGGCTGGATCTGACGGAAGATCTGGGCAGCAAAACTTCCTGGAGACCAACAGAAGGAAGTTTCTTGAAGCTCAGGACGGGAGAGCAGCTACAGAGCAGCAAGGGACCCAGGTGGCACACCCAGTACTAGGGAGTCAGGCAGTCTGGGGTGCAGAGCAAAACTCTTCTGAAAGCCAGAATGTTCAGGAAGTACCCTGAGGGAAGGTTCTCTAGACATCATGTTGGAGTATGTAAGTGATTTGGGGCGGCAGTGAGACTGTGAAGTACCAACTGTGTGTGTGTGTGTATGAGAGAGAGGGAGAGAGAAAGAGAGAGAGGGAGAGAGGATACATGGCATTCACTCGGGTAGAATCCATGGAGACCTTCAAGCTCTAATCCACAGGGCTGATCTGAGGTAATGACCAGAGAAAGAAGCAAGGCTGCCCTGGGTACAGGGCACACGTCTCTGGCTGCTTGGTAAAATGGGCACCACAGGTTCAGACTCCAGAAGGCGCGGCCAGCAATCATGAACCCTCACCATCACCAGCTGGTTGGGAGTCAGAAGCTACATCTCATTTTGGCTTAGTGACAATGGTCACCAAGAAATTACAAAAATGACTGTGGTGTGTCTGGACGCCTTGCCCATGTAGATAAAGATGACGCCAAATGATCGACTTTAAAAAAAAAACAACCTTGGCTGAAAACCCTGGCACAGACGGGAGGGAGAGCTGTGGCTGTGCTCGGGAGAGCTGAGCGTGGTCTAGTAGACAGGGCCTCCTCACTCCCCAAGCTGCGTCTGAGGTAAGGCGGGTGGGACACGTGGTGCAGCTGGACAGACAGGGGACATACTGAGGTCGGTCTCTGGAGAGAGGACTTGGGAAGCTCAGAGAAGCCCCTTGTCTGGACGGGAGACCCTCTCGATCAGGTGAGTCCTGACTAAGGAATATTCCAGAGCCCAACAGGTTCCAAACCTTCCATTATGTAAAAGCTCTTTGGGGAGCCTCACAGGCTGGGGGTGGGGAAACCACCTATGTGGGGTTCTCTTTAGAGCAGAGACTCGGCAGCTAAAGACAGCTAAACACAGCGGAAAGCCTTCGACTGGCTCCTACAAAGACAAACGAACGTGACAAAAACAGAGAGCTAAACCCAGATGTTGGGGCAGAAGCGGACATGCAGTCCGCACGTGATACTAGTTACATTCCCAAGGGACGCTGATATGCTTGTGGTTATGTAGAAAAATGTCTTAAAAAGAGGCACTGGCCACGGGCAGTAACAGGAAACCACCGGTATCTACAAACTTGTTTCATATGGTCCCGGAAAAAATTCACGCCACACACATACATATCCTCTGCCTCCATAAAAAGAAAGCAGACGTCTGCCAATTAATTCAAGAGAGATACGGTGTTTTGCTATATCAAACTTTCTATAGGATTCATATAGTGTTGCCAGATAACAAGAGCAGAAATTTTTAAAAGTTTACTTTTAAAGGCCATTAAATGCTAAATTCCTTAAATTGCAGCAGGACCCCAAAGACTTGTGGGGGACTCGTTGGGGCTCTTGCTCCCTTGAGCATCTCCAGCAGAACGGTTTCAACATCTCTGCCCGGCACGGCTTGAGCTGCACATGGAAAGGACAAGCAGTCCCACGTGCGCGGCTGCAGGGGAGAGGTTTGCCCACCCCTGCCCCAGAGTTGGGCCAAGCCCGCTCCTTCTGCGGGCGGCACCTACAGCTCTACAAACCCCCGAGTCCTGCAGATGCTGGCGACCGCGCCAAGCTCACATCTGGTCCTGCGCCCTGACTCCAGCACCCCGACTCCGCGCCCCGACTCCGGGCTGGCATGGCCCACGGGAAACAGCCACAGGCTGGGGCTCTTGCGGCTCACTAACGAGGACTGGATGGTGCTTAATCAACATTTCAGAGTTTTGTCCCCAGGTTTCCATTAGCTCCTAATTATGTTTATTTTTCCTTTTATGAATAAAACACTTCCAGACATTTTCAAAGATACCAGGGCTTGAAAACATCATGAGGGGCGAAACAGGCCTCCTCAGGAATATCTTGGAATTCACTGCTGTAAATATCTTAATGGAAAACAGATAAATGTCGGAGAGACTTCAGGAAGTCAAAAAAGCTGGTCCTCATCTAGGGGTCTTTCATATGCAAAACAGCCTCAGGTAGAGCAGGGTGGCGCTCGAGCATGGCAGCCCCCCACTCTCTTCCAAGCCCCACTCAAGCTGGTCTAAAGCCCAAGGATGTGGGGGCCAGTGCCTGTAAGTGAGTCAGGAGGGCTACAGTCCTGTCAGGGTGGGCCCAAGCCAGGCGGCAGCCCCCCAGTAGGGTGGTCTTAGAGGATTTGAATGAGGGGTTACGTGTGCTTCATTGAAACCCGCCAACCACGCTGGCTCTTACCTTCACAAATTCTGTCCAACCGCTGTCGCTTGACTTTGTGCTTATCCACAAGGGCCATTCTTTATGGAACTTTGCAACTCTGATTCAAAAGGCAAAGCGGTCCTCTAAGAACTTAGGGGAACTCGCAGGAGTCTGCGCGCATTACGCCACTATGAATCCTGCAACAAGGAGAAAAGAATCCTTACTCTCTGGAGACCTCCAGGACGCAGGCCAACAGATCATCGACTGCCACTGTCTACAAGAGGACCTGTCCTGGACACGCGGCGCACGGGCTCCTCCTACGACACGGGTGGAGGCTGCACCACGTTCCCTTTAGCCACATTCTGCTTTCTGCCTTGGTTGTCAGGAGGCAAGAAAGCACGCCCAGGACGGCATGTTATTTCTGAGTGCAAACAGCAGCAGACTGGTTTCTTGCTCTTAACTTCTGGCGATTACAGACCAGCCTGAACTATACTGTTTCAACTCCAAGGCCAGAGACCAAGCGACAGCTTAGCTGGATCTGCCCTTTACTTCTCTGAACCACGGGGGTGCCGCGAGACAAGGAGGGGGAGCCGCACAGCTGATCCCAGAACACTGGAGCACAGGTCCCAGAACGCACTTGCCAGGGGCCTATCACACCCACTGTGGCTACCTACTGGGGGATTTTGAGAGACCTTCCACATGAAATTTTCTTTCCAGAATAATCTGGATGCAGCAACAACACAAACTCTTCCCCCTAGTGCATGAGCACGGAGACAGAAGCTCTGGCACCACCCAACCAAGATTTGCCTGGGTCATCTTCTAGAACCTTCCTCGAATGCAAAGGGGTCTGATCTCGCACTGACTCCTAGATCTGTGGGCTGGCAGTCGTCGAGGTGGTCCAAACGTGATGCTTCAAGGCTGGCAGAAGAGGCAGGACTGAAAGCCCAACCCACATCTGCTGTGATCCGACGTGCTGCTGCCGGCCACCTGAAGTTTGCTTCCCTACTTTAGGAAATGTGTTCTTTCTATCAGTCGCCAAAACACCGGGCACCCATCTCCAGTCCCCTGAATTCTCCTCCAAACCTTTGTTGTAGCCAGTGTTATTCTAAAGCCAAGGCCAGGAGGCTAAGATACCCCGCCCAGAAAAGAAGTATCCTGTTTTCAGGCAAGTAATGCTCAAGGGCTAAAAGTGGGTTCTGGTGTGTCAATGAGCAGAATCTAGGAGTTGCCTTCCCAGGCAGCAGGTCTGGCTATTAGCAGGTAGGCGAGTTCCTGGTAATCGGTGGCTACTTTCCCAGCATCTTAAAGATTCATGGCAAATGATCACGAGTAAAACATGATTTCCAACCACATAAATAAGGAAGGCAACACCCGAGGGGCACCGACACGGGAAGCTGCCTGCCAGACATGTTTGGCAGCTCTCTCCCATCACTAGTTTTTTAACTTTTATTTAATGTTGTGTGAATGAACATAGTGAACTTATAAAAATTTCACCCCTTAGTTCTAAATCCCATCCTTCATCTCCCTCCTATTTTCAGATTTCACTTGTGCGGCCCACTGGGTTTCATCTAGTCTGTCTTTGACGTCGTATACCTGACGTGACTCACGCTCCCGCAAGCATCCCGGATCAGTGGGCACCAGAGGAAAGCGTCCTCCTTTACTTCCCCGTCAGCATTAGTCCTCACCAGTCTCTCAGAGAGGTGGGGATGGTATCACTACTGAGGGGTCCGGAGCCAGTCACCAAGTCCAGGAGAGTGGGAACGAAAAGAGACCAAGATCTGCAGATGTCAACCGGGTCACGTGCGAGCCAGAGTCCAGCCAGACCTTTTCCTGTGTGAGGCTGGGGTCTGTGGGACAATGTGAAGCGTGGCCCCTTCGTGACTCTGGCTTGAAGACACACGCTGCGTTCATCTGCCTCGTTCGAAGAGGGAGGGAGGCAATGAGTTAATAGATCAAAAATCCAGTCTTACGACCCACGGCAGCCCCGTGAGGCATCATCATTCTTCCGGCTGCTCTTTGAATTGTAATGTGTATAATTAGGTGGCTTCCTAAAAAATTGATACGCAGACTCTGGATCATGCATCGGAGGAAGATCAGCCGCCAGGTGACTGGGCCGCGTCTACAGCCACTTACGCAAGGAAGCAGCCGACTCCCGCAACTGGCTTTTCTGGGGTCCTTTGCAGGCCTCTAGAGGCGGCTAGCTCCATACCATGTGACCCGTCAGCAGTGAACACAGAGCTGCAGCCCCTCGCCGGACAGCGCCCCTCACTCGACAGCGCCCCTCACTCTCGCTTCTGTAGAACAAGGATGTGACATTTTCCTGCCCTGTCCCTCCCGCGGAGCAAGACAATTACAAAGACTTCGTTATCACAGCTTCTGTTCCATGTCTGGGGTGACGATGCTTGAACTACATTTGGTGGCCCAGGCTGGTGGTCTCTGGGCTCCCCGTGACATCACAGGCAGTCCTCCTGGGCTTTACAAAGCCGGTCCTCGCTCCCAAGTCATGGCCGTCCAGCCGAAGGAATACCATGGCTACCTGACACCAGCTGTTCACGAAGTTTGACCAAACATAAAGACAGACATGAGGACAAAGCAAGGAGACATTCCACTTTGGGTGTAGTTACTCTCCAAAAACCCTGGCGGATGGAGAGCTGTAGGTAGGATGAACATTCTAGAACCACCTGCCGGAAAAGGCCTCTTGGTGGGCTGTCCTGAAGACTAAGGGAGAACGTACACAGGAACACAGAGGGAAGCACGGCCACCAGGAACGGTCGTGTCTGGACACCAAGCGCAGCTGTGGCTGAAGCAGGAAGCAGACACTTGGGACCAGAAGAAGATCTCCAACATTTCATTTGCTCAGTGATTTGCGCAGTTGTGATGGGACACCCGCCTGCTGTGACCCTCCCACCCAGATGTCCTGTCCACACCTCGGGCAGCCTTTGTCTACTGTGGTCTGAAATCTCAATGCCAATTCCTGAAACAAACCACTTCCTACACTTCAAACCTCCTCACCCCTCCTGACCCCGGGATGTGACTCATCTGCTGGTGCTGCACACGCCGCTATCGCTCAGATCTCACTCAGATCTGGCCGCACTGAAATCCTCACGTTCAGTGCCCGACATCTGACTGTGGGACAAAACCACCAACATAAGTCCGTCCTCAACGTGCAAAGGCAAAAGCTTACTACAGGTGTGTATGCATGTATGTATGCATATATGTATGCATGTATGCATGCATGCATGCATGCATGCAAGAAAAATAGCTCATAGAAAAAGTAGTATGTATCAAAAACCACGGGGCTAAGAGCTGCTTGCAAAGTCTCGGTCGCCAGCATTAGCTGCAAGTGTATTGCTCTGTGGGGGTGTCAAAGCAATGTGAGATTAAAAAGAACAAAACTGAAGAACAGCCCAACACTGATATTCAAACAAAAACATTCAGGGCTGGCAAAAAGCTCAGTGGATAAGGAGCCTGCTCAACTCTGGAGACCTTAGCTGATCCCTGGAAGCCCTGCCTCATGGGAGGACGGAACTGACCCCCAAGAACTCTCCTCCGACTTTCACCATGTGCCATGGTGTAAGTACCACAAGATCATTTTAAAAAATCCAGAATTATGGGCAGAAGAAATCACGAGATTCTCCTTCTCTAACACAGTCTAAAGTTAAAGTTGACAGTGATAAGCTTTTCAACAGCTTCCAACCTCCCCCGTTTGGCTAGACCAGGTTGGCCAGAGGGAGATACCCCAAAAGCCAGCTCTCAGCAACGTCCATTATTAAGGAGTCTCCGTGCCTTCATCCTTGCTCCCATGGCTAAAAGTTAGGCAGCTGGGAAGTGTGGCGTGTGCATCTTCAAGATGAAAATTCTCCCCACTGGTTAAGCACTGATGATAAGCTTTCACTCTTTCAAGGAAATCTACTTAAACATTATGCTACAAGGAAGACCAAGTTTTGCAACAGTGTAATGGACTAATATTATCGCAGTTAAAGCCAGTGCTCCCAAGCTCCTGAACAGGTTCCAGAGCCCTCAGAACACACCTCACTGTTAAAACAAAACATGCAATTTCGCAGACTGAACTCACGAGAGCGGCACAGAGACACCTGGTCACCTTGAATCAGTTCAGCGGTCCCAACCCCTTTTCCGCATCCAAAGGTAAGGAAGCTTCCAAACTTAGCAATGGCTAGAATGTACAAAAGCTAACTCTGCTCTCAAACCCACTGCTACAATTTCATACTAGAAAAATAAAGACACCAAAATTTCATTCCAGAACATACGATCTCAATGACTCAACTAGATCAATAGTTTGTAAGAATAAAATATACAGCAAATGATTTGATCCAGGTCAGATTTTAAGACAAGTGGGCACGTAGAATCTACAGTGCTGACAGAAGGGGTACCAACCAGGCCAGCATGCTGTGGCCTAGCAGCGACTGCACACCATGCCTTTCCTCGGCCCACACGTGAGGAGAGCCTTCTCTGGGTTTGATTGTTGGAACACGCAAATTCATTTCTGAGTGTTAAACAAAAGCCAATTCTATATATTTTCACTTGCTAAAAGCGACGACCAAGGAAAGAGGATTTAAATAGAAAGAATTCTGCTTTTCTAATCGGTCGGCACATTTGGGTCATACGGAGAATTAAATGGGGGTCTTCACATGCTACAGAGAGAGGCTCTAGAATTTCCGGCCATTTTAATTAAGGCACTTTTCTTCCAAACACGCCTTGAAAAGTGTTAGATTAATTTAACAACAGAGGCAGAACAAAAGAGGTAAAAGTAAGTATGCAAACTTCACTTGCATGACGTGGGGAAGCAGCATCTTTCCCCCCTGGTGAGTCAAATGTGGGTGCAGCTAAAGAGCGGGCAGTGAGGGTAACGGGCTCTGGGGACAGGGTAGCTCATCCGTGGTGGTATCCAAGGGCAGGAAAAGGTTTTAGAGTACATTTCTCTGGACACGTGGAAATGGCAGCCAGCAGCATCCAGAATCTTTCAAAGTTCTTAAGGAATGCCCGCAGAAGAATCCTGCTACAGCCGTGTTGGGGCAGTGACCTTGCGCCCCAGTTCACTGGCAAAGAGACTGCAGCCTACGAGATGAATGCACACGCGGTATGTCCCCCGGGGTCCAGTGCTGTGTGCAGTGGCAGGGGACAGAGGGCCACCAACCTGGACGGAGGCTGAACTTCAACGACACTTCCTTGTTCACCAGAAGTAGTAGCTGCTCACTAAATTACAGTACAGTAGACAGCACATCATTGTACGTGAGTGTGCACACCATAAGGAAGTAGGCAGTATAATCAAATATGGTAATACCTAAGATTCATTGTCAAAATGAGGCTTTTTGTCTACTGAACAGGGAAGGACTGAATATTCCAAGGCAACTCTGATTCAGCTTCAAACACATGAATTACATCTGTACGTAAACATCTAATAAAAGCAATTACAAGGATTAACTGACACAATGATGAAATGTTAAGACTTCACGTTAACCACTTCACCGTCCCTTCTGAGACATGGCTCCTCACTGCGGTGGGGCGGAGACCCCATGTGCTAGAGGTAACCGTCTGCAGTCTACATCTGCTTAACTCCCAAGCGCTTAGCAGAGACCACCCCTGCTGGGCTCACCCAGCGCCTCAGTCTTTGCGGGTCAGTCCAGGCTCCAGCAATGGGGCTCTCCAGCCAGCAGAGGGCAATGCTCTGCCGGCCTGGCTGGACCCAGCAGGCTGCAGCGACCAAGCAGCCTGTCCAAGTGCCAACGTGAATTCCAGGAGAAAATACAGTCAGATCCACTGGTGCAAGGTGAGGGTGGGGTGGGGGGGTGTCAAGTCTTAGGAAGGAGGAGAGAAGGAAGAAAGAAAGAAGGAAGGCGCCTCTCTCTACTCTCCTTCCAGCAGTGTGGTGGGAACAGCCATCAGTGGGAAAAAGGCCAAGCCCAGCCTTTCTCTCTCACACCTGTGTCCCCTCATACTTGCACTGAGAATTAAGGCCTCCACCCCCCCCAGGCTGAAGAAAGGGGAGCCAAGAGCAGGGAGTCTCCTGACTAGGATGAAGGGTGACAGCCAGAGGCCACCTTGGGGGAAGTGACTTTCCCATGGTCCCTGGGCTTTGCTGCGAATCACAAGACAGAAAATGAACCGGCTCGGCGGGACAGTTTCTAAGGAAAGGAAAGGTGGAGGGTGGGGCCGTGCAGCCCTGCTGGAGCCCACAGGGCTTCTAGTACACAGTAGGAGCAGGGGGTGGGGTGACTGCTCCTGAACCTAAGGGTTCTCTTGTTGTAAGACATGGGGGACCTGAGAGAACCCCCCCCAAGGTGAGGCAAAGGTCTTGCTAGTCTTAGTCTGGGAGCGACGGTGGCCACAGTCTCTGCTTGGCTCGTGCTGCTCCACCCAGGAGATGCAGGCGTGGGCTCTGGGGACAGCATCAGCCACGAGCCCTGAGAGGAGGAGTTGGCCCAATCCAGCGATGGTGCAGTTAGGGGCTCCGTGCCCCCACCAATCCCGTGACACTATAAGACAACCATCTTCTCTGACCGTCATTTCAAAGACACAAATGAGGCACAAGGAAGCCACAGAGCTGTCTGTGGGTGAGATGCCGCCTGCATCCCTTTCAGAAACAAATCCCCTAATCGTGGGGAGCTGGAAGGGCCCAACTGCAGCCAAGTGGGTCTGCAGGGTATTCGCTTCTCCTATTCTCATAGCTGGTGCCACAAAGACACATGGGGTACGGTTTGTTCTTAACTGGGTGGGGTTCCCAGGAACAACCCACATAGGCATGGGCATGCACTGGAAGGCGCGGAGCTGCCTGGCGGTCCAGGAGCTGCAAGCTAAGAACCGACTGGCACATCAGGGCAGCAAGGAGGCGAGTGCAGCTGGGTGGGTGCGGATGAGCAATCCACGTGGGTGCTGGAGCGCTCCATCCGTTTGCAGGGGAAAGAGATGATCTCAAACGCCAGCAGTAGGAAAAGCTCACAGCAAGTTGGGGGACCTGAGGAAGGAACCCAGCTCCTACATCACCAGATCGGCTCCAGCTACGTTAGAAGCCAGTGGAGCCACAAGCAACAGGAACGTTCACGGGCAGGCAAAGCCCCCACAACCCAGGCTAGGACGTCCCGCTATATCTACCGCAGCTTTGCTCGCGGCACAGACTTAGCTCCTGAGGCCCCTCTTGGGCGCAGAGCACCTGTCTGCGGTTTCCTGGACCAGACGTCCCTGAGCCCGGAAGGCAGCTCTTCCCGGACTTTCACTGGGTCCCGGGAAGATTTTACAGCACATGGCTTGTCGACGACCGGGGCAAACAGATGTTCAACAGTGGGAGCAAGTCACCCCGCAAGCGCCCATCGTCCTGCACCCATTCTTAATTGTATTTGTTATTTTGTGCGTGCACATGTGTATCAGAGGGCACGTTGTGTTCCTTCCAGAATCATCCTGGATGGCTTCTACTTCCTTTTTGCTTCCCTCTGGGATTTCCCAGGCTCCGCCTGCACACATTCCTAAGTGGAGGATGGGAGGTAAGAAAATCTGGGAGCGTGAAGGACAGTATTCTGCAAGATGGTGGCCCTGAGTTCCATAGGGGATAAGAGACATTTGCATGTCACACGAACTCATCTTTGAAAATGGGAAGAAGTAAAAAGCAAGTCTCGGCATAACTTATCCTTTTGTTTTCTGGCTGAAGGATACCTGGGTCAAACTTTCCTCCATAGGGGGCTCCAGTCCTGGCCGCGCTAGCACACACGGCGCGCGGCTGCAGACCCCAGACACAGTTACTTCTTCAAAACTTAGAACTTGAAAGCAGTGGTGACTAACGTCCCAGCTGGGAGCCAGGAATAGCTTGAAGCTGTCTACAGCCCCGAGAGCTCTCGATGCAGTGTCAGCACACAGTGTGTCGGCACATAGTGTGTCAGCACACAGCTCTCAGTGTCCGCATGCAGTGTGTTGGCACACAGTGTATCAGCACACAGTGTGTCAGCACTGTCCTTTGCTACGCAGCATCCTGACTACCTGCTGGCTGTCACCCACATAGCAGGGCAAATTCCCTGCCCTCTCTAGGCGCTTCCCTGAGTTTCACCCAGGGCAGGGCCCAGGACGTCCTGGTGGCCAGGGTCTGACAAGCCAGGAAGGTCCCAAGAACAAGGCCTGGCTCCTCCGTCTCCTCTCTGTCTCTCTCCATCCCCCACCACACACAGAGACAAAAGGAGGCGCCACGAGAAGCAGCCGGGCATCTTTCTGGAAGGCAGGGCACTGGCCAGATGCCCCTATGCCCAGCAGCCGATGCTGCTGAGGCCACAGGGTAGGGCTGATTGACCTGTCCAGAGCACCCTCCCCCGCAAGGCCACACAATCAGGAGGTCCCTCCCCCACTCCTAGGCCTGGGTGAGGCGGCCACACTCAGCTCCTGCCCGAGGTACATCTCCCTTTGTAAAAACCAAACAGAAAAGGTACCATGGCTCCCAGTCCCTTGGGGTAATCCCACACCCTGGCATTCACAGCCTCGTGTTAACTTCCACTTACAAAAAAGAGATAGGCGTTGGGGTGTCCCTTGGGTCCAGAGGAACGGTGACTGCTGGAGGGACCCAGCAGCCATGCTGTGAGGAGAGGCCCGGCTGACCACCAGTGGAGAACCAAGTCCGACCAGCGCAGACCAGCACAGACCAGCACAGCTCGGTTCGGAGCGAAGCTGGCCGATTCCCATTCGGCAGCATCGCAGGGACACCAGCCTCAGGCATCCGGGGCAGCTGAGCAGATCCGGCGACTGTGGCTTGCGCTGCCTTCTGAGGTAATTTGTTACACGCAATAGAGAATTAATATAACCCTTCACACACCCTATCAAATTTACTAGGGTCACCGGCAAGAGCAGAGAGCAACAGAAGAGACAGGACCAGCCGATACACTGACGAGGCTGACATCAGGCTCCCGGCACCCCAGGCCAGAAGGCCAACAGACCCGCCAAAGGCTGTAAATCCTGCTGCCCACGCTGCCATTAGGCCCGTGATACATCCACTCCGTGAACTTGTGAGGTAAACTCTCTCCTGCTCGCACCAGCAATACCCAGGGCCCCTACTAGTCTGCAGCCTTCACTCGCCCTAGACACGTAAAATAAATTCCAGGGCTACACTCCACATGCACACAGTTAACTAAGGCACCCTGGGGTCTCCATTCAGACTCACGCACACCCATAAATCTGCGGGACATTAAAAACTTCTATCACAGCCTGTGCCCCACATTAAGAAGGCACCTTCTAGGCCTCCCTGGGCATGGCTAATTCGCTAGACAAACATCTCCAGCCTCTCAGAAGTTGTGCTCAAACTACTGTCAAAGGTGAGCTCTGTGATCAGAAATGCAGGTGGGCATCGAGGTGATCTGTAAACACACTCAGGGTGCAGATACAGCCACGCCCCAACTGGAACACGGACAGACAGCTGTGGCTGCCGGCACAGAAGGGCTTCAATCCCTGCGGGGACTTGGTGACTTCTTGAAGCATCTTAACCAAATCTGACGGCTGCCTTCAGACAACTGGACTTCACCATGGCCGCCTCTCCAGGGCCTTGCTTCCTTTCGATCCTTTGGGCTCCCAGTACACGGCCCTTCTCCCAGCATCGGCTCTGCAAGAAGCTTACTGATGCAGAAGGCTGTGCAGGAGGGTGCAGGACCTGCAGTGGCCAGGATGCACGTGTAACAGCTACTTCTCATCCAAGCCCCCCATGGTCCCTGAACTGCTTGAAGACCCTGCTCGGTAGGCGCAGAGAACTGGTCCGAAACGGCATCAATTAGACCAGCTGCAAAGGGTTCAGAGCGTCCCTAGCACACGGACACAAGCAGTCTCCGAATACCTGCTGCAAAGGCGGCAGAACCCTGCCCACCATGGCATGTCTTCATACCTACCTTAGGGTCGAGTCCCCACAGCTCAGTGCTGGCTAACCAGACACATCAGGTGTGGGGGTCCCAGAGACAGACGTGCTGCAGAAGGCCGGTTGCCTTGTATTTGGCTAAGCTCACGACACAGAAAGACTACAAACCAAATTCCACCTGTGCGTGTCCCACATGTCTGTGACAATTGTTCAGATCAGGAATGTGACTCAGGCACACAGATTCCAAGTTCAGGACTTCTGACTTGGTGGCTTCCAATGTGCCACGAGTGTGACACACTGCCCCACTAGGTACCACGTGATGTAGCCGCTGGGGGCTCAGGCCACATCCCTGTGGCCAGGCTCTGGTGGGCTATGCGCACACCGTGCCTCAACAGACAGAACTCTGAGGGTCTTTCCTTAGGCTCTTCACCACACGCTCCGGACTCCATGTCAGGCCCAGGAGGGCGAAATGAGGCCGCACACCCAGGACACAGGGCAATCGGAGGGACTCAGGAAGGGTTAGTGGATTCTAGAAAATGGCTTCGAGACGATGTGATGAGGTCATCCAGCACTGAGGCCTGCGGACACTTGTAAGAAAAAACATCTGGCGTGTCAAAAGGTCAGCAGGAAGTGAGTGGGGTTTACGTGCTCTGATTGGTTGGCCTGATACTCCTAGAAAGAGACACACATGGCTTAACTTTGCCCTTTCAATTGTCCTCTGACCAGCCCTGCCCCCAAGGTGCATCTGGGACCCTGACTGACACATAGAGGGCATCGAGGCTAAAGCCCGGGAGGTGTGATCAGGGATGTGGCATCTGATTGCCCGAGCTGCTGCGCCCCAGAATCTTCTGCTTTACTGTGTCCTAGGACACAGTTGGTCTCTGGAAGAGCCACTGTTTCAACAAATCCTTCGCTGGGAACAGAAACAAGAGGCTCTCCAGGGATACCAGGACGTGCGGGCGCACAGCACCCCCGAAAGCAGGGCGCACTCCAGCTGGCCTGGGGGCCAGCTCGGCTCCTAGCTCCTGCAGGAACCTGGCTGCACCCCACCCCCAGGGGCCCAAGGGGGGCTGGTCTTTGTCATGAGTCAGCTTTGGCCCATCCCGCTTCCTGTCCAGGAGCCCTAAGGAGGCCTTGCAGGAAATCAGACCAGCCCGAAGCTGCCTTCCTGCGGGGGAATCAGCGCCCGCCGCGCTCTGGACGGAGACAGCTTCAGAGCTGACCGTGACCTGGACTTAAGGAAGACCAGGAAGGAAGGAAGGCAGAACAGCCGCTGTTCCTCAAGGTCCTCACCTTCAAGGAGCCAGCCCGTGCGCGCTCAGAAACACTAAGATTCCCCCGGCTAGACTGACCGCTCGGCATGCCGAGGCTGCGGCTTTCGAGAAACCCTGGGCTCTGTCCTTCGCGCTTCCTCCCGCTCGCCAAGCTGCTGCCCGCCCCCCAACCATCTTTTGCATTTATTTATTCAATTTTTTGAGACAAGATCTCATGTATCCCCTGGTGCCCTTAAAGTCCTCAACCTCTGCCTTCACACCAGCTGCTGGGATGCAGGTGTGCACTGCTTGCGCTGCTGGGTTCAAACCCAGGGCTCTGTGTGCTCCAAGCAGCCCCGTGCCATCAGCTAATCCCCACCCGCAAGCCTTAGGGTCGCGAGGCCCAGGCAGCAGTGTGAGCTGCACCTCACATGAGAGAGAATTAAGTCAGCCAAGCTGCCACCACGGAGACCAAGTTGGGATGGGTCCGGTTTTCTTTACGTCTATTGTTCTCAGAGCTGCCAGAGGCCCCCACGTGTGACCGGCTGGGACAGGGCGGCAGCTTTGTCTCAAAAAGGAATAGAACTCTGTATTTTAAAAACAACGACGACAACAACGCTGGCTGGGTCAGGGGCAGCTACAGATGCGCACAAGGGTGAGACGTTCAGGTGAGTGGAAACTCCCAGAAACGTGGGCAGGGAGGACAGGCTGTAAGGTGCATTCAGAGGAAATTGAGCTTTGACCCAAGATGTGCCAGCACGTGCCTGGACCCACAGCAAGGAGCCAGCCTGATACCACCAGGCCTCTGCCTGCCGGTCGTCAGCTCCACCTTCAGCCACGACCTCCCAAGGGAGCTGGGACGGCGCCCTGGGGCTGCCAGCCTTTGTCCAAGCTTGCCAGGGGCGTGTCCGGCAGCTTGTGGGGGGATCTGGCTTTGTGTGTGGAAAGCTCCAGGACCGAGGGGGCTCACCCAGGACCTCTGAGGAACTGTGGTTGCCACACACCTCTACACGGGGCCGTGGTCCCCGCCGGTCCCTCCTGGGGAAGTCCAGGGCCAGACTCCAATCTCTTCCATGTGACTGAAGTTCCTGCAGGTGGGTGGTGCGAACCAGTTTTCCAAGTCGTTCCCAGCTGAACAATACTGAGGCTGTGAACACACAGGAGCGTGCACAGCGTTCCACACGGCACTTATTTTGAAGGCGCCGCGTGTTATTTTTACCTCCGCGGAACAGTGCCAGGGGAACCCGCCCGGAAAACGCACAGCCATCGCACTCACACTTGCAGAGGGAATCGCCGCACACTGCCCGCTCCCGGGACGAGTGTCAGTTACTCGCATCGCTCAAGAGCTAAGAGTCCCTGAGAAACTTACAAACAAAAACCGCAAATTCCCCGCAGCCAGCCAGGATGCTGCACCGCACGGCGGGGACAGAGCGAGGGGCGGGAAGGGCCTGGGCCTGGGCTCCACCTCTCCTCGCTTGCAGGCATGTGTGGAGAGGACGGTGGCAGGGAGCCCTGGGGCAGGACGAGGAATCACGTGGCAGGAGGAGCATACGCCAGGCGTCCCCGTGATTTGTGCTGCTCTGGAGCCTTCTGGCTGGTCCTGGAGGTGCACCAAGGGCCGCCGCGGCTGGTTCGCCGTGGGCCTGGAATAATCCTGGACGCTCGGGAGATCCCTCGACTTCCGTTTTCTTTGCACACCGCCTTCCCTGTGGCCTTGGTGTTGTCGTGGGCGAGCAGATGCCCCCCAAGCACTGCGCTCTCTGCGCTGCGAACGGGCTTCCAGAGCGACTTCCGGGGCGCTGCCCCTTCTGGTGGAACAGCTGGCAGCAGCTGTTCAAAGTCCTGGCCAGGGGCTCGGCAGGCCACCACGTGCACTCACCGCAAGAGCCGAGACGATGCCGACACTGCCAAGCTCGCAGAAGCCAGGCGCAGAGGACGATCTGCTCGGACGCCGCTGCGGAGGGGGAGCCCGGAAGCCGAGGGCCAGTGACCCAGCACAGCGGCCCCACTCCATCGTTGTTCTTGGAGGGGCTGCAAACTAGAACAGGGGTGCCCGAGCCAGGAGGCGAAGGGGCGCACTAGTCCTCATGAAACTCCAGGGAGACTCCAACGTGTGACAATTCCGGGCTACTCTGCTTTTAACACGGGAGACCGCAGGTTCAGTGACAGGCGAGGCTTAGCTGACAGGAGGACACAGGCCGGATGTGCTCTGAAGCCACCGCTGGGCACGTGTTGAGGGCGCCTGGCACATTTAAAGCCTTCCAGAAGTAATTTCTTAAAGTATTTGTTTACTTGCTATGTGTGCGGGCATACCTGTGGCATGGCACACGTGGAGGTCCAAGGACGTCTAGGGAGCTGGCACTGCTTCTACTGTGCTGACAGGACTTGATCGACTGCCGCGGTGTCCACGAGCGTCCAGCCCCGTCTCAAGCTCCCATCTAACTGCAGCAATATCAGGCTTAAAGATGGCAGCAGCTGCCATCTGGTTTTTTATGTGGACAGAACTCACGTCTTCAGAGCTGCACGGCAAAAGCTTTTACTTACTCAGGTAGGTAAAGTGCCCGTCTTACCAACAGGAAGATGAGTTTGATTGGTAGACCATGTTAAACACGGCCCAGTGCAAGGTGCTAGGTAGGTAGTGACGGGAGATCCCTTGGGGCTCATGGGCCATGCCAGCCAAGTTGGCAAGTCCTAGGCCAATGAGAGACCCTGTATCTTGCCAGGGTCTTGCCAAAAAGTTGGGGCTGTAGCTCTGCTTGTCTGGAAAGCATGAAGCCCTGAGTAGGATCCCCAGGAAACCATGAACTAGGGTGCTGGCCCGGCCTGTGATCCCAGAACTCAGCAGATGAGGCAGGAGGAGCAAAACTGCAGGTTATCCTCGACTTCATATTGAGCTCAAGGATCGCCTGGGACAGGGGACCCTGCTTCCAAAAAGCTGGTGCCTTACAGTGACACCGGAGGGTGGTCCTGTGACCTCCACATGTGCATGAGCCGCGAACACGTGTGAGTGAGCGAACACCTGTAAAACCAAAGCAAACCATCCATCTGGGAAGTTAGGAGACCTGCTGGAAGGTGGTGGATAGGGCCAGAGCTCAGCCCATCCTTCCGGGCCAGGCCTGAGCGGCAAGCTCCACCCAGCCTCCAGCGCCAGCAGTGCCCCGGGCAGCGGTGCGCAGCCTCCAGCGCCAGCAGTGCCCCGGGCAGCGGTGCGCAGCCTCCAGCGCCAGCAGTGCCCCGGGCAGCGGTGCGCAGCCTCCAGCGCCAGCAGTGCCCCGGGCAGCGGTGCGCAGCCTCCAGCGCCAGCAGTGCCCCGGGCAGCGGTGCGCAGCCTCCAGCGCCAGCAGTGCCCCGGGCAGCGGTGCGCAGCCTCCAGCGCCAGCAGTGCCCCGGGCAGCGGTGCGCAGCCTCCAGCTTAGCCCTGGCTGCAGCATCTCCTGGGATGCGCCGTCACCACCAGCCCCACCAAGAAAAGAATGGCAGGCCATGTGGGTCTTTCTCTGGACAGGGAACTGGAGAGCTCATCACAGTTGCGCCGGGCACACCATGTACCAGTGGGTACCAGCATTTTATTAAAGAAATCCAGGTCCTTTGTCTGTAAGCCACGTGCACCATGAGGTCTGTCATTCCCCCAAAAGGAGGGAACATTTGCTCACAGGAACAGCCCACAGATGTGAGGCCACCCCCTGAAAATGCCCAAATCCACGTGACGATCTCACTGCGACAAACACTGCTCGGCTCTTAATACACAAAAACGAGGCAAATTTCTCGTCTTCGGCTCCCTCCAGTAGTAAAAATTAATTGCCACATAAAACTGCTGATTCCTACCAAATGAAGCTATACGATTTATCAACTCTCGGACGGCACAAGCTCATTGGCGGTTTAACTACATCACCTGAATTATTGCCGAGTTTCCCATGGGCGACAGCTTTTCGGAGAGTGTAAGTTTTGTGAATTCACTCATGTAGGACAAACTTCCCGAGTAAACAAAGGCAGCTGGGCAGACGGGACGCCCCCGTGGATTGCCACTCTGACTCCTAGTGAGCCCACCGAGACTGGCTTCTCCAGGCCTCCACTACAAAGACGATGGGGGACTGGCTTATACCCGTCCATGGCCGCTTCCCAGGAGCCCCACAGCACCCTGAGCAGAGAGCTACCCTCAGGTGACCCCACCACAGAGCCCCCTGCTCCCTTATTTAAAATGCATCGAGATAAGCTGCGGCCAACAGCCTTTTTACCTTCTGCCAGAGCAATGCATCCGTAGCATCGACTGCACAGTGCAGGGGACAGAGGCGTGATGCACCGAAAGCCACGAGATGG
Organism: Typhlomys cinereus; assembly: GCA_023101885.1. Taxonomy (NCBI): domain Eukaryota; kingdom Metazoa; phylum Chordata; class Mammalia; order Rodentia; family Platacanthomyidae; genus Typhlomys; species Typhlomys cinereus. The sequence continues at coordinate 81,521 of JALPQD010000840.1, read as the reverse complement.
AACAAAGGAGCAGGCGGCACAGGCGTTCCGGGGCAGAGGTCCGTCCTTGCTGGTTTATTAGACTCACTCACTGGACATCCCAGTCCCTGTGCTGACCTCAGGCCTGCAGACAACCCAGAGGTCTTGGCCTTTCTCCGATGAGAAGAAGGCCAGGCTAAACTAGCACATTCCCTTCTGGTTTCTACAAAATGAGCCAATCTCTCTTCCTAATTCGCTCAACCCAGGTTGCTAGTGAATCTCCAGTAGTGTCGAGAGACCACACGAGGCTGCCATGGGCTCGGTAGGCTTGGGAGATGCTGGGGCCTGCGTCACAATCGCACCCTTAAAAGCAGACCAGCTCTGCTCACTTTTCCTATTTCTGGCCACTAGGGATATGTCTTGATCCACTCCTCCCTCTCCACGGAGCATGGAGGTGGGGATTCTGTTTAAGGTCAGAGGGAGAAAGACCAAGAATGAAACTTTTCTGGTTTGGCTGCTCACCTCAAAGCTTTTTTGTTCTTATCTTCCTTTTTTTTTTTTTTGGCCATGTTTTGCATATTTCAGATTTCGTTTTCACAAGGTTCCCTGCCCCTCTGTTGTTACTACTTAGTCAGCAGAGGGTATTCTCCAACAATTATCAAAAGTATTTCCACGGGTAACCATAACTGCTTTCAGTAGTGCAAGAAACTCCAGACCTGTTGGTCGGTGTTGAAATTACAATGTGTTTGGCTGCCTGCTGCCTTCACAGAATCTGTGCATCCAAGGGCTGACTTAAAGAATGGTCTCTAATGGTCTCCCTGACATCAGGACTGGGGGGAGGGGGGAGGCCAAACTCTCATCAGAAACTCAAAGGAAGCTGTGTGGCCTTGGAGCTCCATTCTGGTCTCTACCCACCCTGCTGACAGAGAGTGTGCCCTGTGCCCTCACGCTCTGTGCACCTTTCTGGGTGTGCCTAGGGTTTTATCTCTGTCAACAATTCAGGAAAGGTCAACATTAGATTCCTCTCACCTGGCTTCCTTCTCGACAAAGTGCAGCCGGCAAAGGAGACTGGCTCACTGAGAGGTAAATAGGGGCTCAGGGGAAAGTGCGTTCCATGGGGTCAGGGAGATGGTGAAAATACATCCTTGGGGATGAAATTGTAAATGGACATCCATTTCTACTGCTGGAGAGCCGGGCTCTGCTCCTCTCTACCCAGCCGGCTTCCAGTCTGATTGCAACGTAAGAGTCTTCTGTAGGACTGTCTCCAAGCTGCCCAAGCCCACACCCCAGCCACCCCGAGACTCTAGGTGAGGGACTGTCAGAATGCCAACCCCCACTTCAGTTTCCGCTAGCATGGCAGAGGCCAGGAGCTGGGGTGACTCTACCACCAGCCATACATCTCCCCCCCCACGCATGCAAAAACTCTGACCTCAGCAGAGTAAGATTTCTGTTCCATCCACACCACGATCAGCCGGAACCTTCTCTCCGCTTGGCGCCAGCACACGGGCAGTTCTGGGAGAATATCGAGCAAGGAACACAGGTATACAAGGGGCACAATTGGGGGAGCTGCACGAAGGGAATGGAAGACACAGTACGCAAGGGGCACAGTTGGGGGGCACTGAAGGGAATGGAAGCGAGTGGCGGGGCAGCCCCCTTTCACTCTGCAAGGCTGAATCCAGGCAGGGGAGGAGGGTTACGCCTGACAAGATGGTTGACAACGTGGTCCGGGAGTATCCTGGGAGTATCCTCGGAGCCTTTACGCCTTGGGGACCCCTGCCGGGAAGGAGGACTACCTGGCCAAGACTTCCTTCCTGACCTGTGGCTCAGTAAATGCCTTGGGGTGAGCTGAGACGCAGGAGGCCTGGGCATGACTCGCTCTTCGCACCTGCTCTAGATAACGCTCCAGAGAGGCTGGTCACTGAACACGGGCAAGGCCTGCAAGGCTGCTCCTGAGGCGCAGGGCTCCGCCACGCCAGCAGACACCGTCCTGAGAATGGCTGCCCAGTTTCAAGCATTGTCTCTAAGAAAAACTGTCTCCTATAGAATCTACAATGTGCTGAAAACAGATAATCCAGAAATATGACCGCACCCAAACAGCCCAGATCACCAAAACCCCGGACCTCAGTAAATAATCAGACTCCAATAGAGCATTATACCGAAAAGGAGGTGCCACGTGTGGGGAAACGGGGTGCGGAGGCAGGGCTGAGCGCTTTCATGAGCCTTGGCCATCTGTCATGGCTGCATCAAGGCCTCGTGAGCATCAGCCAAATGAAGCACCTGACCTGTCCCCACGCGGGGCCCAATGAGAAGCACTGTGGAGAGAGGGTCCCCCACTTGTGTGGGGTCAGCCCCAAAGTCCAAACTACACATCAGATGCATGGGAAACCAGCCTCGTGGTGTCAAACAAGCGCAGATGAGACACTACCTTCCACGGCCATTGGCCCTCACCTCGGCCCCCTCGGGCCCCTCGACCAGTGCACACACGCCGGGGACAGAGACGGGGGATGAGGCCACTCGGGCAGTGAGCGCCGCGGAGCCCGACGCTCCAGGGAAGCCGCGGGGCTGAGTTCTGCTCCAATGCCTTCCTGTAGTGAGGAGGACGTGTGCGCGGACCGCGTGGGCATCTCTGTGCCCACGGGGCAGGCAGCACAGCAGGGCCAGGCCCAGTCGCCACACTGAACGTCCACTGACAGCAAGAAATGCTTACGGCTGTGCGTAAGCCCAAAGAAAACAGCGGCTTGCACGAAAGACCCTTTCCGTTCCTCTCAGAACAGCAAGTTCTACGAACGCACAGAGCAGGCGCGATGGCGATGAGGGAGAACGCCCTGCTTCCACCCGGCGCCTCACTTGAGAAGCTAAGAGTGCAGTGTCAGGGAAGTTGAGAATGAGCCTATCGAGAGACAGGCCGAGATGCGGGCAGGCAGCACAGGAAGTGGCGTCACAGGGTCACGAGTTCACGTCTGAGCCACAGGGCAAGCGCCCAGAAGAGGCGGCCTCGGTGCAGCAGCACAGATGGGAGAGGAGATGGTCTAACTGTCCAGCCCTGGAAGGTGCACGCTCAGGACGACTGGGGAGCGGTGCGAGAGAGGGGTGGCAGCAGGGGGGGTGACTGTCTCCTCAGCCCGTGCTGGTTCCCTTCACACTGCTGCGAAAGCCACGTGGGTTGTGTCTTGGGGCTTCCCTGGGGTCTGCGTGAGCTCACGCGTACTTGAGTATGAATCCCAGAGCCCAGAGTAGAGGAACAAATTTGGCTCCTGAAAGCTGCTTTCTGCTCTCCACGTGTGAACCTCAAGTCCACTCCCGCCCTCGTTGCAACTTTGGTTCTCTGGGTTCCAGCAAACAGTTTTGGTGCCCAGTCACACCTGATGCGTCAGATCCTGGTCTGACTCAGGGAGACAAGCCAGGAATCCAGTGAACACCAAGGGCTTGGGGGGGGGAGGTGTCCACTACCCTCAAGAGCCTCAGGGCCTGTCGCTCCCAGCTGACCTCCCCCTGACCAGGGCTCCAGCCCCTGCCGCCACGGAAACCCCACTCCTCTACCTGAGGCCAGTCCACCATGGCCAGGGGCCTCAGCTAACAGCATCAGCACCTTAGGCCAACTGCGTGAGGACTTAGAATCCAAGCACAGGCACGAGGGGTTGACCCAGAACGCTCGCAAGGCGCCCTCAGACACAACTCACTTGCACAAAGGTTCCTAACTAAGGAGGGACACGGCCCTCCTGCTGGCTACCAGGTTCGGGAAGGTTCTTAGGCCGAACACTGCATGGATTCATTCACCTCCTGCCCAATGAAACAGAAGGTGAACAAAAATGTGAAGTGATTTTTCTTTCCTCTCCACGAACAGACCAAACCCCCCCAGGAACTGAAAAATATTGAAAAAGAAAGTCACCTGCTCCAAATAAAAAAAACAGCCTTCAGTTATTAATGATTTATTAACATTTCATTAATTGTAGCAAAAGCAAACAATCAATGTAAGGCCAGAAAGGAAAGTAGATAGATAGGAGGTATATAGAAGCATTTCTTTTCCTGTATCAAATTACTCTTAAAAGTGTATGTAAAAAGTTAGGGAAAGGGAGAGACGAAGATTCAATTTGAATCCCAGAGTGGAAAAGCTGACTGACTTCCAAAAGTTGCCTTCTGACAGCACTTGTGCTCTCACTGTAAGATCTTATTTATCTCATTTGCTGTTACTACCGTGTGGCAAGATATGTGTGGAGGACGCGTGTGGAGGTGAGAGGGAGCTCTGCAGAGTCCTTTCTCTCCTTCCACCTTCCTATGGGTTCTGGGGATGGACATCACGTCAAGGGTTTTGAGTACAAGGGCCTCTATCTGCTGAACCTTCTTGCCAGCCCCGGGGTGTGTGTGTGTGTGTGTGTGTGTGTGTGTGTGTGTGTGTGTACAAGGGCCTCTATCTGCTGAACCTTCTTGCCAGCCCCGGGGTGTGTGTGTGTGTGTGTGTGTGTGTGTGTGTGTGTGTGTGTGTGTGTGTGTGAGTGAGAGAGAGAGAGAGAGACAGAGAGAGACAGAGGGCACTGTGTATCCCTCTAGAGGACCAAAGGTGATTATTGAAATCATCCTGGATTGCTTCTACTTCCTTTTTGCTTTGCTCTGGGTTCCCAGGCTCCGCTCAACAGAGCCAGAAGTACAGGCCTCCACCCCTGCCTGGTGCTTTTATGCAGGACCTGGGATCTGAACTCAAGACCTTCTGCTTGTGAGACAGAGTCTTAACCCCTAAGCCATCTCTTCAGCCCAACAAATACTTTACAATGACTCAAAACAGTTACCTTCTCCTTTCTGAGGCTGATTTCTTCCCTGTCTTGTGGAGAAGATTCCCTCTGCTGTGTGTAGAAAAGCTGCTTACTACTTCCACACCCAAATGCTGTGCTTCTGAGCTCTGGGTGTGTGTGTGAATGTTCGTGTGAGTGGGAATGGAGGGAGTGTGTGTGTGTTGTGTTGTGTTGTGTGTGTGTGTGTGTGTGTGTGTGTCTCAGCGGGGGAGGTGAAGCCATGGCTGACAGCACTAGAACTGGCCCTCAAGACAGTGCCAAGAGAGACTTGGAATACCAGGAAACAAACAAAACCTCACATGTGGTGTGAGTCACAGCCTGAGGAGGGGCTGAGCCAGGTAACAAGTCACCCACCTGCCCCTCAGCTCCGGCCCACGTGAACGAACCAGCTGGCAGCTCCCTATCCTACAAGGACACAGGACTCCACACTCACCACGGAGCAAGATGAGAAGGACAGCAGGGACACGCCAATGAGAGGAGCCGGAGGCCAGGCGGCGTGTGAAGAGGCTCTCAAAGGCAAATCCAGCAACTGGAGTTGATGGTCCAATAATCTTTCCATCAGCAACAAAAGGATGACCGACTTCCCGGATCACTAACGATTTGGGGATCTGTAAACTAAACTGCACAGACAAACCCTTGCAAACATGGCTGCCAAAAGGGAATATAGCGACTCTTATGCAAGAGGACAGCTGGACCAGCACAGCCAGCGGGGACAGATGTGGCCCACACGGCCCGTTAACATCCGTTAGACCAGAGGTGAAGGATGGCGTGTCTTCCCAGCAGTAAGGGCCACTGGCTAGGGGGTGGAGTGGAATAAGGGTAGGGGGACCACACCCCTGAGGCTTGATCCATCCATTCTGTGTTGAGAGATGATGGGGGGGGCAACTAGATGAGGCCTTCACTGCAGATGCCGTCAGCGCTGGTCCCCACTGCTTGCTCCCTGTGGCCCCCGGCAGGCCCCTGAGATGCAGAGGGGCCTCAGGCAACAGGCTCTGCGTGGCTGGAGAGCTCAATGAAGAAAACTGCTCTCTGTGCCTCCACAGGACTAATTATTTTACAAAGCCCCAAATCATTAACAAAAACGGTGATTATAGTTTTGGCAGTCAGTACTTAAGTCATTACTTAAACTGTTGGATGCAATAAGCAGATATATGACAGAACGCAAACAGCTTGAGATTTCACCTCCAGAACCCGAGAACAGGGTCAGGAAGGGAGCGCAGCAGCCGTGGCTGATCCTGGCGTGGTCCATTCTGGCGTGGCCGGTGCAATGGGCTCCGCCCGGCCTTCAGGTGGGAACTGAGCCGGTCATTCTCAAGACTTCATGCTTCTGCAATCACAGCAGCCATTGTGCTGTTTTTACAGATTTTCAAATTAATCTCGGTGTTAATGATGCCCATTTAGAAACTTGAAAACATCGGTTTTCTCCAGCGGAATCTACATTGCTTTCCAATGAGTATTTTTTATTTTAATGTAAACTGGGCATATCAAAGTTTGAAACTAAATGGCATATAGGAAACATCTTATGTAGTAAATCAGATTTGTACAGGGGCCTAGACACCAAAGGATGGCCTTGCAGATTTTATCAGTGAGAGCCTTGGGGCTGTAGAGATGGCTCAGGAGTTAAGATTCTGCCTCACAAGCAGAAGGTTCAGATTCTGAGTTCAGATTCCAAGTCTCATGTAAAAATGCCAGGCGGAAACAGCAGTGGCCTGCATTTCTGGCCCTGGTGAGTGGAGCCTGGGAAATCCCAGAGGGAAGCAAAAGGAGGTAGAAGCATTCCAGGATGATTCTTGAAGTCACCCTAGGGCCTCCACAGGGACACACAGTGCCCTCTGACACACACATACACAAATAAATAAATATATTTAAAAAGCGTTATGAAGATTCTTATAGAATGTTTGTTAGGACTTGCTAACACTGCAGAATGTATGCATCACCTACAGCCACAGACCACTGTGGCCCGGGCTGAGGATAGGCTAGACAGACATCGTGTGACGTCCGTAACCATCTATCTGAGCACCGTGGTGGGAGGTTCTGCTCTCACACGACCCCTTGGTCCCCAAGCTGCTCAGCCACCACCAGAAGCCATCTCAGCACCGTGCCACGTACCGCTGCTCATATGTTGGGAGGGAAAATTCTTCGTGGTGAGGACTGTGCTTAGCAGCAACCCCAACCCCCATATGGTGACCCAAAAGATCCAGATGTTGTGAAAGTCCTCTGAAGCTGCGGCGCCACAGTGACCTCTGTCAGGGTGCTGTCAGCAGTGACCAGCATCAAGGGTGCTGATGGTGGTGTCTGCGTGGCCTTGATCCTCAGCCTACACATGGGGGCGGGGCAATGCACACCCGCAGACACGGCGCCACAGGAAGATCAGCTTATCATAGACTGAGGGCCACCCAGGGTGTGTGTGTGGGGGGGATCCTGCCTCAAAAACAAATAAAAATACAATATAATCAACAACTCAGACAAGCTCAGGACCTTGCTAGTGGTCAAGAAAGCCAAAACGACTTTGCTGGAAGCTGCCCTTTAAGTCCCCAGAGGATCTGTAATTGAGACCCACGGAAGCACACAGCAGAGGTCATTCTCATTCCCTAGAAATATCTTCCTGTCCCTGTAAGAGCTCTGCTCCTTGCGGGCAGCTACAGTTCCACAGGCCATGAGAGAGGGCTACGTAGGTGAGAGATGGCGCATTCGCTCAAGTGGAGTCAACCAAACGGAAATGGTCTCCCTGCCCGAGCCGCTGCTCGCACCCCGGGCCAGACCCTTACTTGCTTCTGAACTACCCATAAAACCCCGGAACAGACATGCGGGGCTGTCCCAGTCTGTCTGCACATGGGCTCCAAGGCAGCGGCTGCTCATGGAATCAGGAGCCAGGCCCTGCCAAGGGCCAGCTTGTGCCCGTTTTGAGAAATAACCACAGTGGAACCCTGTCGCGGACTCTCGGTGTGAGGCAAAGCCAATCAAGGAGAACGTCTTCAGGATCTCAGGCAGGTAGCCGGGACGCTGACCGCAAAACTTAAGGCTGGACTTGGCCTTCACATGCACGTGCATCCATGTGCATTTGCACACACCAACACACACACCAACACACAGAAGCCACACATGTGTAGCAAAACACAGGCACGAAACATGTTTGGAGAGATACAGGTGGGCACCGTGGGTGACTAGGTACGCATGGATGGGTGTTTCCCTTCCCTATGTTCTCAGAACTAGAAATGGGGAGGGAAGGACCAACTGCCAGGCGCCAGGCTGCCCGGGCTCGGACAATAGAGTTACTCGCCACTTCACCCGACCTGGCAGCCAACACCAATCAGTGTTTAATCTTCTGAAGGGATCAAAGAATAAAGTTGTGTCCCAATAGCACATTCTAGAAGGTGCTGTGGTTAGGATTTTCAACAAAAGGGCCTTCTCTGTGGTAGACAAACAGGAGCATGTCCGGAAGAACAGAAGCCCAGGCGAGTTGGTGAAATGCACCATGGGAAGCCGTGGGTGTGACATGGCTGGCGTCCAAGGGGACTGTGTTCTCAGCCATCACCCATCCCTTGCCTCCCGGGGCCCCTTCGGCTGGCCTCTGCAAAGTCAGTCCCTATGCGGCCACCGCCTGGGCCTGTCCTCTGGTCAGCCTCGGAACCAGAGTTGCCTTTTTGTGTGGCCTGAGCCTGGAGAGGCTACGTCCCTGGACAGTGCTGATGGAGGAGAAGGGGCCGCCCTGTGGCCATCTCTTCCTCAGTCTAGCTGGCAAAGCTTGCTTGGAAACTCATCGCATCTCCTCCTGACACCAGCAAACTGCAAACTCCTCCTTGGGGGGAGGTCGCAGGTCCCTGTACCGATTATCACATCCTCACGCCAGCGGAGTTCAACCCCTCCATGTACAAGGCCACTCTGCGCCAAGCTCTTTGGCTCTCCGGCTTTTAAACCCAAAGCCGCTGGCCAGTTTCTATCACAGATCACACCTCATGGTATCTGGACAAAAGTGCTGACTGGAGCGGATGGAAGGTGGCCAGCCCTGGATCCCGGAAGATGGCCGCACCTCCGAGGATCTCTGTAGAAACCCTGCAGGTGTCGATTCTGCCTGTGTGCGCCCGACCCTCATCAATGCGCCTCTCTCCAGCTGCACGTCCCACTCATTGCTCTGGATCATGGTCGGGATGCTTCTCAGTGCGCACGTGCGGGAAGGCAAGAGGCTGACGCCACATGCCTTAGACCACCCTCCATTCATTACAAAGTTAGTCTCTTGGCTGAACCGGCCAGTTTATGGGGGGGTTCCCTGTCTGTGTCTTTGGGGGGCGTGTTAGATTCACAGGCAGGTGCCACGTGTGCCAGCTTTTACCTGGGTCCTAGGATTCTGAACTCCCACCCGCACACCTCGCCCACTGAGCCATGGTCTTAGGCACACCCACCAGTAGGCTTCTTGGAGACCAATTTTTGAAAAGGGAGCAAGGAAGGAGGGGGGAAGGGAAGACAGAACAAAAATCGGCCTAGGTCTTCCTGCTCAGTGGCGGGGCCTCTCTAGCCTCTTTGGGACTATGGGGACAGCAACCAGCTGTCCACATTTCCTCGTTCTTCGAGGCGTGTGCTCTGTGGAAGGGGCTTCCGGAAGGCAACCTCTCGCATAGCTACTAACTCACAGGCCAGTAGAACGTGTAGCCCTGGGGGGACGGGTGGGGGGACAGGGGCGCTCCTAGAGTCAGCTGCCCAGGGACCTCCTTCGCAGCTTCACACCTCGGCCCTTCAGCACGGACAATCTATCCCTTGGGTTTTCCTTACACAGATCGAGATGCATAAGCAGCAGTTTGGTTTCCATGACATACAAAGAAACAGCGAAAGAGCACACTCTATGTACAGGAGCTGAAATGTCTGAAACAGGGTATGGGATTCCAGTAACTATTAATCCTCCAGAAATGTCCCAATACCAACGACAGCACCCACCACCCCAAGGATCCCTGCACCCAGTCGCCAAAGCTGTCTCGGCAGCTAATTTGCATAGAACCGTCTTAGTGGCGATCTGTTAACCAGGCACTTCCTCAGGAGACACAGATACGGAGGAAAAGCACTTCTGGGACTAAGCACTCACTGAAGACACACGTGTTCTCCCCCTTGGTCCCCGAGACCAGGCTGGCACTCTGGAAACCACGTCGAACATTCTGAGTCGGAACCTCGGCTTTTACAGGACCTGCTCCCCAGTTAGCTCTGCTGAATATGTATGCATCTAATACCACGGCTCACTGCAAAGTGACAAATCATGCTAACAGAGTGTAAATTTAACTACCACGAAGGCATTTTATGTCCTGCTTAGCTTCACTAAGGGGCTCGTATTTTCCAGAGCAGGGAGACCAGACTTCCATGACTCTGCTGAAAGGAGCAGACGTCCAAACTCACAGATGCGTCCTGTCTCCCTGGATCACGAAGCCAACAGCCACCCGCAGCCTCTGCTGAGCGTCCACTCTGACCCCCTGTCTTCTTACCAGCCACAGAGCTGCCAGCAGCCCAGTAGTGTCAGGACCAGGTGGGGTGCGGGTCTCGGCCTTTAGAGCACAACTGCTCGGCGAGGCTGCTGCGGTCCTCTGGCCACCGTGGAATGATGGGGCTGGCGTCTGGGTTGTCTGTACTAAGTGGGCTTGGAAACATGATCCCCTCAAAGTGAACTCGATGCCCTAATGCCAAAAGGTCCCCAGATGCACGCAAGGGATATAAAGAGGGGGAAAGAAGGCAGAAGAAGAAATCCACAACCCCAGCAGCTGACGTCATAAATTATGTACGAAAGGGGGGAACATTAGCCTTAGCCCATCTGGAGGGGCCTGACGTGGGCCTCGAGCAGGGGCTCCACCAGCAGGCGGAGCCTGTGTCACACCCACCCGTGAGGAGCCCTCAGTCACCTCCCCACCCCACCCCACCCCACTAAGATCCACCAGGTCACGCCCGAGAAGGACGGTGCACTCGCTCTCTCTCCGGCCAAAGAGAATGAGAGACATGCAGAGATCCGAGGTGCCCCACGAAGGGCTGTGCTGGCCACACGGGAAGCGGTCCGAATACCAAACGCAACCTAACTGTCTGTAACACGGGAGGGAAGAACCCAGGAGTCCCCGCAGGAAACAGCGCTGAGGGAAAAGGAGAGTCAACGCAAGAGCAGCCACCGTCCCACGAGGCCCAGCCGGACAGACTGTGGAGACGGCCGGTGCGAGACCCTAAGGCTGGCACGTCACCTCAATCCACCCGACACCCTTCCTCAGCACAGAGGGAAGAGCGACAGCCTACGCGAGCGCGATGGCCTCGTGCCTTGTGAAGCAGCAGCTCCCTGGTACTCGACAGGGCGAGGCCAGCGTCCTCCTCCCCGGGCAGTGGCAGCAAACCAACAAGCTGGCTCACTGGTAAAAGCCAGTTCCTCTGGTCACAGTGGTCTCCAATGAAGAGCTTCCCTGTTCCTTAACTAATCTCACATTCCATTATACTCAGTCCTTATTTTAAAAAATTAATAAGCTTTTTGCCTCCAATAACATTTCCAAGCTACATCTGACGGGCCCGTACCCAGACTGGGGGCAGCTCAAGCGACATTTGCCCATCTCTGAGATCACCGGGCACCAGCCAGGAGTTGGTGAACGTGAGCCCAGAAGACCTTCAGCCCCACCTTCTACTGTGCAAAACGCAGCTCACAGCCCTGGCTCCAGGACAGGGCAGCTCTGGGCCTTTCCACAGGTCGGCCCGGGGATTCTCCAGACCACGGCTGCAGCCTGGCAAGCTCAGCACTCCTGGCAAGAAACATCAGCCTGAGAGTTTACCTTGAGGTTCTAAGCTGCAAACAGATGCGCAAAACGCAGAGAAAGCAGCAGGGGCCACCACACGTCTTCCACGTGTTTAAGTCAAGTCACCGAGAAGTGCGCTGCCCTTCCCGTGTGGAGGCCAGCAGGTGTCACCCCTGGTCCCTGCCCTCTGGAGCCGCCACCTGACCCCCACGCACACAAAGACCATGAGGGGTCTACATGCTGCGCTGGCTCAGGGCCGGGTCGTGTCACGCACAAATCTCTGCCAGCCCCATGCTAGGTGGCTGCGGCGGCCACGGCTGCACTCACTCTCCGGGCCTGTGAGCAGTGGCCCCAGCTCGGAGGCCACCTCAGAGCTCCTTGGGCGACACCAGCACGTCCTTCCTCACTGAAGGGACCGACTAGCAGACACATGGCCACAGCAAGATGACAGAAGGAGTAATCGTGTGACTGGGGCGGGGGAGGCGCTCTGGACGGTCCTTGCGATGCCCAGAACAGAACCCCCGCGCCCAGCGGCCGTCCTGCCCAGCCCAGTGGCCATCCTGCCCAGCCCAGCGGCCGTCCTGCCCAGCCCAGCGGCCATCCTGCCCAGCCCAGTGGCCGTCCTGCCCAGCCCTGCCTGGAAGGACCGGCAAAGGGAAGCCTGAAGAGCCAACCTCTCAAATCTCAGGACGCTCAGTGGACTCATCAGAGAGGGGCCCAAATCCTTTGTTCTGTAGCCTCGTGGACAGTGGGCCTGGGAGCCCCAAGGGCAGGGGCCCATCTAAGCCTCCTCCCTCTCTCCTTGTCCTTCCCACCGAGATGCCTCATGACTTGAGCGTCTCTCCCTCTGCTGCCCTGCGGGTCTCAGGATGGCGTCTGAGCCACCTGTTACTGGCGTGGGACACCCAAGAGCTGCGTCTGCGCCTTGGAGGTGCTTGCCCTTAACATTCCCGCTCCGTGCAAACAAGGCTGCTCCTTAGCAACAGCACGCGACACCAGCCTGGCGCGGCGTCCACAGCCAGGCCCCGGCTCAGGGTGACAGAAAGCACCTTCAGCCCTCGCCCGTCCCGCAAGCTGTGACACACGTCAGCAGAGAGGAGCCAGGTTGCGACAGCTGCCAAGTTCTGAGACCAAGAGTTTTATTTTGGGGGAAAGCGGAGCGAGCAGCCAGCGCGTGTTCTCACAGCGTCATTACACCAAGGTTCCGGTGCTGCACGTCAGCACTTTGAGCAGCCAGAAAAATGGGGGAAACAAAGTCTCCTTCCCAGGCAGGCGCGCGACTGACTTGAGCGACAATGAGAGTACCCGGGACATATGGCGAGCGGGTTACCCCGGGTGCATCGGCAGTTACATAAAGTGTTTAGTGGAGGATTTAGCTGTTGTAAGATACCATTAGCCAGAGACAATTTCCATCTCCAACTCCAGGGAGAGCTGGAAGCCTGACTTTGGAAATCAGGACAATGAGCCTTTGACAGCAAGGACTAGGGGAGCGCTCGGCCCAGATTGCTGCGTGCCGTGGATCTCACTCCGGGGTCCAGAGCCCTCACCCACAACACGGTTTCACCGGGTGCCAAGCTGGTCTTGAACTCAAGAACGTCTTGCCTCAGAAATCAGCAGACATGAAGCGCGAGGCAAGCCGGTGGCAGCAGGGCTGACTCGGAAGCGTGAAGAAATTACAGACGGCCAGCGCGACCTCCCTAGTGACTCTCTGAAGGGCCCCCAAAGACTCTGTGGTCAAGACCAGCGCCCTGTATGCTGGGGCTCTGCTGCCCTTCCCGTATGGGGCCACGGCGGGCTGCATCCCACCCAGAGTCCACGTATTCTGCACTTCTGGCTCACAAGCTCCTTCCCCAGTGTCAGCACTCCTCAGGGACGCACTCCCAACACACCCAAGTGACTCTAAAGGGTTGTGCACCTTAAAATTCTGTGGAGAAACTCTCAGCACACCCCATGGGTATAGGCGGGAAGCAAGCCTTTGGGTGTAATTAGGGATAAGAGCGGAACTCTCATGATGAGATTAGGGCATGTTCTAGAAGGTTCCGCAGCTCCTTTGCATTTCCATGTGAGCACACAAAAAAGCGCCCTCTACAAACCTGGAAGAGGCCAATCAGCAGACAGTCCAGTGGCCTACTGAGGACGGAACCTTGGACTTCAGGCGTGCTGAACAGCCAGCTGCTCTAGCGCTGAGCTAGCTAGCTACATGCATCCCCAGCGCCCCCCCTTCCCCGGCTTTTCTTTCACTTTTTTACTTGCAGACAGGGTCTCACAAGACCAGCATGGTCTTGAACTCACACTCCAGTGTAGGCAGGTCACAAACCTCTTGCCCCCACCCCCAAGCAGGGATCTAGACCTGTGCCCCAATCCAACTTGTGCTGGTCTTAATCTGGGACTCCGAGGCCACAGAGCATGGAGCGGTAAAGGGATTTCTGCTGTTTACAGTCGCTTCTTAACACCCGAACGAGACTGAACAACACACCTTCGAGCTGACGCCCGGCCAGCAATGCGTCTGGGGTGCGCTGTCCTCGAGAACAAGACCTCAGCAAGAGCCTTTGCACTGCAGCTGCAGGGCGCATAGGACAGCCCGCACGTGCAGCGCCCAGCGCCTAAATGAATGACAAGACCCTGACAGCCCAGCTCAACCCTGAAGAGAGGTATCTGGGTGCGATCACTGTGAGGGCCAGTGCTCATGGGGTTCTGGCTGGCCCAGCACAGGTGGTCTCGCACGATCACTTGCTGGGGTCAGCTGCACAGGACCCTTTCTACATTGCTTGCTGCGTGGCCCACAACCCCTGCCTGCATGCTTGCTGACTCTCTGTGGAATGCATCTCCAGTTCGTCTTTCTGTCCCGCGGAGGAATGCATCAGGTGCTGAATCCTGAGGCCCTTGTGCTTCTTCAACAAGACTCTCGGGACCTGGTGTCTGCTAACTTGTCGAGAAGGTCTGTGTCCACGGCGCACAACCTGGGGAACGCTCAAATAACCATCCTTCTTCCTGGCTTTCAACCTATTGTGCGCTTGGCTCCTTCATGGAACGGTGCCCTGCGGGCAGGCCTGATTCCCTCTGGGGTCTCTGCCCCAGGTTCCTGAGATGCCACCCGCAGGGGTCTCCCGAGGGACCGGGTGCTGCGGATACCTGGGCCTGGACTCTGCCAAGCGCCGAGGCACTCTGAGCACATGGCCGGGGTCCTTCTATCCCAGATAGATGCCTAAAGTAGTGGAGTCACGAGGAAAGGGAGACACACAGGAGGTGAAGGAAAGGGGAAAACGCATCGTGATAAAGACCTATTGTATGTCCAAGATGAAACAGGGCTACTGTGCGTTGGAGACAGCACGAGAACAGCCTGCAGGGGAACAGAACCAAGAGACAGCACACGGCGGGGTCAGCGAGGGGAGGCATGGGCAGCTGAGCGGGTGCAAAGAATTAGGAAGTCGATGGCTTGGATGGAAGAGGGTTGCAGGAGGCTGCAGACTACAAACCAGGACCCAGAATGAATGACTGAAGTGCAGACTCATCTCTACCAGCCAAAGCTTACGGGCCGGCAGCAGAGTGGCCCCTTTGGAATCTTCTTTGCAACTAAAGGATCTGCTGGCCCTGGCTGGCATCAATTGCAGGTGAAAGTACACGAGTGTAACCAACTCAACGGGAACATTCCTTTCGGCCTGAAGACTGATCAGCCCTCGCTAAATGCACTGCCTCTCCTGAAAGCGACGCGTGTTTCTGGTCGCCGGCATCTGCAGCCTGCTGACTTGCATTGAAACACACAGACACAAGGAGGGTGGCATCCTCCAGAATCCCACCTGTGCACCATGCTGTGTAAGCCAGCCACCTCCATCAAGGTACCCAGCAGGAGGTTCAGTTGGGGAGGGATTACACCCTTCTGAAGGAAGCCTCCCCACACCCCCCTGGGACTGAGTTATCAGAAACCAGAAGATAAAACCTTGACCTGCCTTTTCACTCCAAAGGTGCTTCTGGAGCTGAGGCCACGAGCTGCCACGGGGACCACCACTGAGACGAGTCGCGCCCCAGCATCCACCTTCCACGACTCGGGGAGTGAGTCACGGCTCTCGCGAAGACCCTCACTATTTATGCCTCCAAACAAGCCAAGATGTACCCACAGTATTTCAGACCCGCTAACACGCTGTGAAATGCCTCTGGACGGTACTGAATCTGCTCCCGACAACAAATTTTCATAAGAATGAAACATGCGTTTTTCACAAGAAGATGGAGAAAGAAGCAAACGACCAATGGAAGTTGATGGAAGAACTTTTAGGTACGAAAGCAGAAGCGTTCTTTGAAAGCTGACTAACCTGGTGAGCTGGGAAGAGACGGGCTGGTCTGCGGGGGCTGTTAAAGTGCAACTGTTGACCGGGGCTCTGCTCGAGGCGCGCGGGCCTCCGGGAAGTGTTCCTGCCAAGTGTCGGCGACCCCCACCGTTTTGAACTCCACATCAATGCTCAGCACAGACAGAGCTCAGAGATGGCCGTCCCGGGGTTGGCCGGAACTACTAACATCTCTGGGGCTCCATGCTGAGGACAAAACACTTCTGGGGACCGTCTCCCTCGAGCTTGGCACAGACCTGGCAAAATCCCTGGCATGCAACGGACACTCAATAAGTGCCCACTTAATGGAGGAAACCATACTTACTCACAGTGCAGATGCTTCAGAGAAACCCCTTGGTCCCAAGGGACAGTAGGGGTGTACTTGGGGAAGGCAGCACAGGAAGTAGAGCCAAGATGTTCTTTCAGTGGAAATTGTGGGGTTGGCTTCTGCTTGAAAACCCAATGCCCCGAGTTAGAGGCCCTCTGACTTCCAGTACTGGACCATATGAAAAGGAGCCACCAAAGAAGAGATGCTTCTTGCAGCTGTGCTCGGAATCACTCTTTCTTCCGGCCGCCGGGTGTCTTCGATCCTCTAGCCTTCCAACCCTCCAAGTTGCCGACTAGACTAAAGACTCTAGCAATCCTCCCGCCTTCAGCCATCACCCACTTGATTATCAAACTGAACAGCTACTGGCAGCCATCGTTGGACTACCTCAGCCATATCTGTAAGCCAACTCAATATATTCCATATATATATGTATATATGTGTGTATGTATATATGTATATTCATTGTGTCGATTCTGCATCTCTAGAGAACTTGATTAATATATATGGGAAAACCTACCTCATGGTAGGTGGGACCATTTTCTCGGACAAGGAGCTGGACAAAGCTGGTTCCGTCGTCCGGCATATAGACATGCTGGCCAGTGTCCTCTCTCAGATGTGGTATTGTACGACAGTAAGCCCCGTGCTCCCTGAAGAAGTCTGGTCATGTACTCATACCAGAGGAGAAACCAGAAAACAGACCCTGAAACCATGGATCCCTTCCCCAGCACCACGTAAAGATGGGGGGCGGGGCTGCAATGACAGCATTTGGGAAGTGGAGCAGCGGGATAGCCACGGTTATCCTTGGCTACACTGGGGCCAATCTGGGAAGCCAAGCCTCAAAACCAACCAACCAAACAAAAACAGAAAAGACAAAGTCACACGCACTCGTCAGCGTGGACACTCATTGTTTCTTGAGGGACGCTCTCACGGTGTGAAATACTGATGTAAAATGAATGTGTTGAAGTTACATTTATGGAGAAATGCCCCAAGGGACCATGGGACATCTGGTGGTGGGTATAATCCTTTCAGGTGGTCTCAGTTGATCCTCCAAGTGTGGTCTCAGCCCATTTTAGTTAATACAAGGTGCGTCAAGTTGACACCCAGGCTTAATTATCACAACATATCAATTAGATAAATCTCCCACAGCCTTGCTTAGTGTTTGCCTTAACTAATTCTTGACAGATGTGCCCAAAGGTTCAGCTTTTAGTTGTCAAGCTGACCCCTGCATCTACCTGGCACAATCCCCACTCCATACCCATTTCTCTGTCATCAAACAACACCGGGACAAAATTCTTGGTTTACAAAGGACAATTATTAGGTTGAAGGACACAGGAAGTAGTTTCTTGGGAAGGCAACAGCGGTTTTACATCTGCTTGGGTGGTTTCTGAGAAAAATTTCCTGACAGTCACCATTCTTCCTATCTGCCTCCAGCAAGTGCTGGGCTGGCCACAGGCGGGCAACGGGCGGGCAGCAGAGTGGTCTCACTGTACCAGTCAGGCCCAGGACAGCCTGGGGTAGAGCAGAGATAGCTTGTCACTTTGCGGCGGACCTCTGGAAACATGGCCGGCGGAACCTTGCAGAACATCTGCCCTTATCATCGGCGACAGCAGAGGCGTCGCTCACGCAATGCTGGGCCTCTGCTCACAGCCACCCAGAGCATAACTTGGCCTGCAGGTGCCCAGCACTCCACGGCGCTGCATACTCAGTACCTGGTCCCCTGACCAGAGTGCCTCTCCGGAGGGGCCGCAGACACTTCCTGGCGCAGCCCTGCTCTCATGCATGGGGATTGCAGTAGCAAGCAGGGCCAAGAGCATCTCCTTGCCACCCGCGGGTCCGGGCAGCCACAGCCCCCGGGGCAGTCGCGAGAGCTGCAGACACGCCTGGTGCAGAAGAATTCCGGGTGAGGACGGTCCACACATCCTTGACTCTGCCTGCCGCAGGGCAGCTCATTCTTAGAACTCGGTGTATAGGGGAAGCCACGGAGGCGGCGGGGGGGGGGGGGCCCGAGTCTGGGCAGATCTTGCACATTAGAAAACACAAAGGTTATGTGGGTTGCGAGTTACGTTCCCACACACAGCACTTCAAATACCAAAGCAGGAGAGACTTCCCACCATCTTTAGGTTTTACAAATGGCTCCCTGGTCACCCAGGCCGCCCCCCCCATTCCTTTGGGACCACAGCTGGATGGGAATCCACTGACCTAATATCATTGGACAGATAATTCCTTGCCTTAGGGAAAGACTGGCAAAGCCCATGGCATCTGCCATTTCCAATCCATGCTTGGGAACAGTAACTAGGGGCTTGTGCCAAGAGAGGGAGGGCGGGGAACGGCTCCAAGGACTGCAGCAGTGGCTGTGAGCAAAAAGTTAAAAAAAAACCCTCACCCTACCTCCGGCCCGGTGGGGAGCCACTGCTCTGCATTGGAAAAGCCCGACCTTTGATTCGACTAAATCATCAAAGCTTGCATTGGAAAAAATAATTGAATTAAAGAGTTGCCATAACTCATTCAAGCGAGATATAAACCCAGCCCATGGGAAGCGAGGACCAGCCAAGGACGCGGCTGCCATAATTCCCCGTCTTCTCCAGATAGGGAAGGGGTGGGGGAAGCAATAGAATGTGGTTCAAAGGACAGATGGGACTCCCCTAATTGTCCCCAGATTCCTAGCAGCAGGGGTGGCAACTAAACGGTTTCAATTAGAAGTTAAAGAAACGGGAAAGCAGGCGGGAGTTATGCCTCGGAGCTGCGAGCCTGTGGCTGGCTGAGGGCGGCTGCATCCTGGTTTCAGCGGCCAGGCGTCAAGGGCGCGGGAGCCAGCCCCACATGTCACCTCAACAAGGTGCGGAACAAAGCTGTCTGTCAAAGGCACTGTGGCACACAGCCCAGGAGTGTGAAGGAGCCAGGCAGCAGCCGAGAGGTGAGGTCTGGGGCGGGGCCTCCCGTCTGCCCAAGTGCCTGCCTTCTTCCCGGGGCACGGCTCATGCAGCCAAGGGAGACAAAGGGGGCACCGAGGTGCTTGCTGCACCGTGGATCTGGTTGGGGTGCCCTAAGTCCAGGTGGGAGTGTGGCCCGCCTTAGAGACTGGATATTTCCAGAGCAAGCTTGCTAGGCGTGAGCTCTTGCTTTTGATTGGAGACCCCGTCTCAAAGAGTTAGGCGGAAGAACGAGGAAGGAAACCAGGCCTCTGCACACCACATAGCCACGCCCACTCACAAGAGTGGGTGGGGAACCACGGGAGAGCTTCCATCCAATCTGCAGGGGCGGGGAGGGGCGGAAGTGGGCTCTTCTCGAGGCTCCAGCAGAGTGTGGGGCCCCTTAGCAGCTTGTGCTCCTCAAGTTTAACAGCCTTGCACCAGGGCGGCTCAAACAGAGGACAGTGGGACAGCAGAGTGGGGGAAGGGGACCCATGAGGATAAGAACCCCAGGCCCAGCAGCGGTCCGTGCTGAGGAAGCATCTGGCCCAAAATGCAACAGCACCAAAGTGGAGCGCCGAGGCCTTTAAAGAACCCTGACCTGCAGCACGACGTGTCCCGGGAGTCAGGAAGGCGGAGGACACAGGGGTGACTTCAGCCATGACGGTGACAAGTGGAGATGTTGCCCAGGCAACCAAATCAACCAGAGTGAAATAAGGAGTTGGAGGGATGGCCTGGCGCGTATGGTGTTTGCACCACCAGCATGAAGACAACTCGGCGCCCATGCTGGGTGGGCCTTGGAAGGCGGGCGTGATACGGACAGCAAAGTGGCCAGATTGACCGCGACCAGCAAGCGGTGGGCGACATTGCTTAGCCAGGTGGAAAGCCGAGGGAAACGGCTCGGGGACACCATGACACCTGCGTGCACGCGCGCACGCCACACAGAATAACTGCGTGTCTCTATGGCCAGCACTGGGGAGGAGGATCAGGAGTTCAAGGTTGCCCCCCCCACCGCTACACACCATCAAGTTGGAGGCCAGCTCCACTGTGGGAGACCTTGTCTTTCCTTCACAGAAGAACCTGAGGGCTCCCTTAATCTAATGACCTCTGCACAGTTCTCTCCTCTCTGCTGCTGTGAGATACTCACACAGTCTAGAGAGAAAAGCAGATGCATTCAGCTTCCGGTTCCAGAGGCGGGATACAGCCCATTATGGCTGGCGGTAGAAGCTGGAGGTGACCAGATCACCCTCATCGTGGAGGCTGAGAGCTGCTAACTTCGCACTCCCTCGCAGAAAACAGGGTGGCGCCCACCAATCAAGGCTCAACCCTTGTGACTGGCTTCCTCCGGCGAGGCTCTCCACCTAAAGATGCCGGGAGCTTCCCAAACAACTAAAGATCCACACGTGTGAGGCCGTGGGGGCGACACACATTCAAACCATGACAGACACTGCCAGTTTCCTTTTCGACTTCAGGGGAAACAGGGAACCCCCTGTCACGACCACCCCACCCTCAAATTATGAGACGTGGAAGATAAACACGATACAGAATAAAACGCACCGATGACAGCCTTGCGCCGCTGTTTTAAACAGCACGACTGAGCTTGTGATCAGGCGCCCGAGGTCAGGCCTGCGACCCCTGCACAGGCGAGGAAGAGGAGGAGCACAAACTCAGGTAGGAAAAACCAACGTGTGCATGGCATGAGCCATCTCCAAGAGACTTGTTTAGTGAAATTAACTAGTGGTTTAATAGGGGGAAAGTCTGATATACAAGAGTGCCCCAATTTCTGCAGAAATTAACATTTCAATCCTGTTTTTATCTAGAAGTCGTTAAACTGTGCAACGTGAATTATTGGAAGTGTAGCAGCGAATTAACTCTATTCATCAGCTAAGTCCAAACACTTCGGAGAGTGCGGGGAATGAAAGAAGAGCTTCCGTTCCTATCTCTTCTCATTAAAGTAAACCAGTTTTCCCTCTCTCAGTATATAAAGCTGTCTTCTCCTCCTGTAATTTATCCCGCCATAACCCGGATCACACTCTAAACTATTACACGCCTCCAATTAATTTTGCGGCTTTTGCTTGAAATTTTAATGAGATAGTGGTGTATGAACCTGCTGACTCCCCGATTATGTGTTGGTGTAATAAAATAATCTGATCCGGACGGGATGAGAACATCTCGCGTGGACAGAGTGCGAAGGTAATGGGGTAGAGCGAGGCCGTGCCGTGACTCTTTTACGTCCAATTATAAAATGTACTGGCCTCAAATTAAACTGCTCCTACTCATCAGCCTGGGAGACGCGACGGCCCAGCAGAATTATTACCCAACACCAATTCTCATATGACCACCTCGGTGAACATTAGGATGGATGACTGGTCTGCTCACGAACACAGAAGCAACGCAGAAGCCCAAATGCTCCTGGGAGCCGGTCCCCAGGGCTGCGAAGGGACCCACCGAGGGCTGGCAGGCCCCTCTCCTCAGGTACATGCATGGGTGGGCCCGTGCATTCACACCTGGTTGTGATACCTGTCTGACCATGTGTGCTTGTACTGGATGGTTCTTTTAAATGTTTAACTTTAAAAGAAAAGATTTTTATTTGCTAGACGGGGAAGCGCTTGCATGCCATGTCCAAGATGGAGGTCAGAGGATGACTGCCAGAAGTCAGTTCTCTCCTTCCACCGTGTGGGCCTCCGGGAACCAAACTCATGCCACCAAGTTTGCAAGCTGGAGCCTTATCTGTTGCGCTATCCTGTGGGTGCCTGCATGTGTGTGCTCTATGATAGAGCATGTGTGTGCGCAAGTGAATGCTTGAGTATGTCTAAGAGTGTGTTTGTGGACATGTGAGTGTATGTCAAATGTTTGCATGTGAGTGCACGCATGAGAGTTCAAGGAAGGCCACTCCATCACAGGCCTTTCACCAACAAGATGCAAAGGAAAGGGTGAAGAGAAGGTCAACAAGACTAGTCTCAGGAACTATACACACTGCTCATAAAGCACCTACTATGCATCCGGCTGCTCTCCAGCACTGTTTCCAAGAATTTTGTCCCCGCTTGGCCATACCCCAGCTGGCTTGTGTACGTGGGCACAGAGCTCCAAACCCCACACAGCAAGAGTTATGAACCCACATAACTGAGCACTGGCCACTCAGAAGACAAAGGTGAGGTGTCATGGAGGTAAACTAGGAAGAGTCATCTGTGGCCATAGGGTCGCTCACATCCAGCCTCGCAACCGGCCTGGTGCCCAGCTGGGGTGCTTAGTCTAAACCCAAACCAGGTTCAAATCCTGCCTCCGCCAAGGCCCAAGAAGTCAGCCTGCCTTTGCTGTCTGTTAAAGTGACAGGAACCGTGGGGACATAATCAGTCCCAGCATATCCAGACTGCCAAGCACACAGGTCACTGTGTGTGCCTAGGATGCTCACCAGCATCCAGCGCAGTGGGACTCTCTGGGGCCGGTGGCCGGGCAACTCTGAGCCATCACAGCAGAGTCCTTCCGGGCTGAAGAGCCGGCTCCCAGGTGAAAGATGGAAGGGAGAGCCGAGTCCGCGAAGCCGCCCGACCCCACACAGGTGCACGGTGCGCACACGTGAGCACACGTGACGAAATAAAGTCATGTGTTGCCTCGGTGGCCAGGGAAAGCCCAGGAACGTGATGCTCCACCTTGGTTTAGAGTCTCCCCTGGCTCTCACGGGCCAGCCCGCCAGCTAGGGGTCCACCCTCACAAGGGGTGTGGCCTCTCAGGCCCACAAGGGCCATCCGGCAGCTTTTCTAGGGACGGGGGCTCAGATGGCTAAACCCCCTGGCCGAAGGAGACCCCTGAGGCTCTAGGCGCAGGCGTCTCTGAATGGCAAAAAAATCTAGAGCCACGGTGGTCCCGAGCCCACTGCTGCCACCAGCTAGGCTGGGCTGGGCTAAGAGCCTGAGCTCTCGAGAACCGCTAAGGACCCTCTTGAAATGGATTCCAGAGAGGGGCCAGGTGTAATGCACCTGAAAAAGAACCCTAAGCTCAGGCCAAGCCGGGGAGGACACGGCAGCCTTGCCAAGGTCCACGTGAACCCAGCAACCTTTGCACGTGGAAGAACAGAGGCTATTAGCTGTGTGGCTGGTGTGCACAGATGTTGTCTGTTTCTAACGTTCCCAAATAGATCAATTAGCATATTATAAAGAATTTACTTCCATTTTCCCTTGACAGATCATAAAAGCCAAAGCACAATACTCAGTTTGAAAGTGACAATTGTATAGAGCAGGAGACGCTGGATTAACTGCAGACAGCAGCGTAAGAAAATGGTATTTACAATGATTAGACACCTAATTAATTCCAAGAGTAGAACGTCAAAAGCTATCCGTGCGTGTCATTGGCACCCGAAGCTCAACATCAAACAAGTCACTTCTGCTCTATGAAGGGAGGTCTGACCGCGTGTCTGCACCCTGGTGGATGCCTGCAGAAGGGGGTGCATGCCGCGGAAGGGGGCGCCACCGGCCTTCCAGGGAAGTTGTTGGTATTGCCGTGGAAGAGAAAGTAAGGAGGGGTGGGGGGAGATGCAGTGCTTGCTTTGCAAGCGTGAACACATGAGTTTGGTCCACAGAACCCACAGAGAAAAAGCCAGGCACGAAGAGCATGTTTGCATTCCCGGCACTGGGGACGCAGACACAGGTGTAATTCCGGGGGGTGGGGGGAGGGTGGAAGACTGGCCAACAAGCCTGGTCCACTGGGTGAGTTCCAAGCAGTGAAAGAGTCTATGTCTAAAAAGAAAAAGGAAAAGAAAATGGCTAATGAGGATGGACATCCAAGGTTGTCTTCTGGTCTGTGCTGCGCATGTGTACACACACACACACACACACACACACACACACACACACACACACACACACAGATGGGGGTAAGGCAGACACACAAGTACATACAAGATCTGGGGCGATAAATTTTTAAATTAAAATCAGTTTAAACAGACAACATATGTAAACATGCACAGGGTTCTAGGATCTGCGTCCATCCACGACTCTGTGACACTAACTCAGCACAGAGGGAAAAATCCCAAGCTCTTGTCATGTGAAAAAAAACCCAAGCCTTTTGTGCTTCCTTCAACTTGACTGTGGGTAGGGGAAGGGGAGGGCGAGGACAAGTCTACGACAGACAAAGGTATAATGACGTCATTGTTCTCTGAAACTTTATTTTCCTGACTGTTTAGTCAAGTCCCTTTGGGGAAGAGAAGTGGGGGAGACAAGAATAAGAGCAAGAATCACATGTGAAACCAAAATCAAGTTAATGCGCGCAGGTGGCCGCCTCCCCTTTTCTAGAATTCTCTTCCTAGGTTGCAAATCAAAATCTGCATTTAAATAGAATATCTTTAATGCAGAGAGCAGGGAAGCCCTGGGGTACAAAGGTACTGTTCAATATCTATGGGCACAACATTGCATTTAAAATGAGATGAGGCATTTTGAAATTTACTGAATATATTACATATCCCAAATTGTCTTCCTATTACTGTTTTTACTAAATTCTCCCATCTTAATAGGTATGTTTCCTTTTACGGCCACAACTGTTAATAAAAAGTAATGTGATATTACATCATTCTATCAATTTAATCTTGAGAAAAGATTATGCGATCACGGATCTCAAAAGCTGTGGGCTCTGATAATTCCAGCCATTATTCAGCGTGAAATTCAAGCGGTCTGAATTCATTAACATTGCTTGTTACGAATCTGCATTTTTAGACTTTGCCATAAAATGCAGGAGTCCAAACCCAGTGACCTGAATCTAACAGCCTTTCACGTGAAGTGCTCGCGCTCACGGCTCTTCCCGGCGTGGCTCTCGGGACAAAGCTTCACGTTCATTCTCCTCTCCAGGCCGGCGAGAGCGGGAACGATGGTGACTCAGACTCCGCTATAGGATAAAGGGGCCCTCACAGTTCAAGTGTTCGGAGGCTTGATCCCCCAAATTCAGATGTGGGTTTCCTTGGGGTAGAGGAAGATAACCGAGGCCATGGGGGTGCTTGCTCTCTAACTGTGCCCTGTGATGTCCTCTATTGCATGCCACGCAGCAAGAAGGCCCTCAGGAGATGCTGATGGTGGGTTTCTGGGGCCCATGAACTGTGAGGAGCACTTGTTTCTGTGTAACATACCATGAGTGATATGTCAGGAGAACAGAAGACAGCGGGGGGGGGTCGGGGGGGGAGGCTTGTCCTCCAGCTGGGGCCACTCCTCCCCTTGGTTGAGCTCATGGCTTTGTGTGAGCTGTGGCCTGGGCTGAGGATGAGGCCAGCAGCGTGGACGATGGTGTTGGTGACACTGGCCTTTCTGTCCCATTTCCTGAAGTGCGTCGTGCTCTCCACTAGGCTTCCAAGCTCCGGACAGCATGGAGACTAAGCCCTTCTACTAGCGCATGCGATGGTGAGGGAGTGGACCAAGCCTCCAGGGGGTCTGTGAGGACCCTGCTCTCCACCATCCATCTTCTTGAATCTTTATCCTTCCTTGCATGGACAAGGGAGAAGTAGA
This sequence comes from Typhlomys cinereus, assembly GCA_023101885.1. NCBI lineage: Eukaryota > Metazoa > Chordata > Mammalia > Rodentia > Platacanthomyidae > Typhlomys > Typhlomys cinereus. Next base: position 55,995 of record JALPQD010000840.1, on the reverse strand, counting down.
GCCAAAGTCCCGGGGCTGCTCTGGAAAACAACTGCTTCCACTCTGCTCCATGAGCAGCCGCGGAGCAAGTTGAGAGCAGCATCAATCTGCTCTGCTTAAGGCTTTGCAATGCCCAGGGGTGAAGAGCACAGATGAACACGGATGCTCCTTCCTAGAGAAAGATCAACACGGATGCTCCTTCCTAGAGAAAGATCAACACGGATGCTCCTTCCTAGAGAAAGATCAACACGGATGCTCCTTCCTAGAGAAAGATCAACACGGATGCTCCTTCCTAGAGAAAGATCAACACGGATGCTCCTTCCTAGAGAAAGCTGCAGCTCAATGCTGTGGTCTGCAGGTCACCTTCGGCTGAAATTAGGGAGCAGCAGTAGGCAGCAATTGAATTATGAGGAGTCAGAACACTGTTCTGCATCCAAGTGAAGGACTGAACAATGTGGGGTCGATGTGTCAGTTACATACGATGCAACACCAGCTTCCAGGCGCTCAAGGCGGCAGCACAGGGACAGCTACCCCACCACCGGATCCTAGCTCCCAAGGGATCAGGGACTCAGGGTGGAGAGTCACCTGAGCCCCAGGGCTGTCCTCACAGTCATGACTTGGATGTAGTCCGGGTGACGGGAATCAAAACCCCTTATCCATGAGGTGGTACAAGTCAAGTACCCCAGAAGACTGGAGAACACAGCTAGGACCCCAAGCCACACGGGGCTCCGACTCCCCACCCTACTGCAAGCAGGGGTGGAGCAGAGCAACGCCCAAGAACGCAGCTTTATTACCTCAGGATGCAGCCACCACCCTGAGCGGGTAACGTGGCTTTGGTCTCTAGAAAGGGCTCCCAGTTCACACGCAGCAACCGGCCTGCTGGACAGACGCAGGCCAGGACCTGTCTGCGCCCAGCCAGCTCCACACGCCACGGCCTGGACTAGATTTATCCATGCTGGAAGTACTCAGGGCAGACGCAGGTGTGAAGGTGCCACCTGGGGCCAGGACTTGGGGCTGACACGGGAGGACCCTAAATTAAGAGGCCAGCCAGACAGGAAGATCCTGTCTCAAACCAAATTAAGTCACTACGCAGGCTGTGCACAGAAAATTCTTTTCATGTGCACGGTGTTTGCTGGGTGTGCACACGCATACGGAGGCTGACATCGGACTCTCCCTTGCTAGCGCTTCCGCCACACTCAGGTTAGAGGTATCAAACCCAGAAGGCGCTGAAGATGGCTCCTCAGCCACTCAGCTCGCTCTGGGGAATTTCCTTTCCTTTGGAGGCTGCAATGATAAAACTATCACACTCCTAATCAGCTTTCCCATGGGTTATGGGGATCTGAACTCAGGTGTTCCTGCTTAGTGACAAGTGCTCTCAACCAGTGAGTCATCTCTCCAGTCTCATGTACAGAAAATTAAGGTGACAATATGTTAACTGAGCGAATAAATACCATTACACCTTAGGGAGCTTTCAGAAAACATCTGGAAGATTCTATGTTAATAGGAGTTCTGGGATACAGAGATGGCTCAGGGGTTAAGACTGCCTTGCCAGCAGAAGGTCCTGAGTTTGGATCCCAGGTCCCACAGAAAGATGGTGACTTGCACTTCTGGCCTTGGGCAGGGCCTGGGAAATCCCAGAATGAAGCAAAAAGGAGGTAGAAGCAATCCAGGATGAGTCCCAAAATCACCCTTGTTCCTCCACAGGGACACGTATCCTTTCACTCACTCACACACACACACACACACACACACACACACACACACACACACACGAGTTCTATCTTTTTTAAGTCTTTTCCCATCAGATTGAGGTACAGGAAGAGCCAGCCCAGCACTACTGCCTGTCGTGTGGGCTGTGACCTTCCTGCATCTCTATGGACAAGGGACCCTCACTGGTGTGTGAAGAGAGTGGGGTACCCAGGCAGAGTGGATGTGACCTCCCAATAACTGCTAGACACACAAAAATGGCCACGGTTTCTGTGGACACGGATCCTCTCCTGTCCTTCTGTCTCCATTTACTCCCAAGTGCCGGAACTGTGAGGTGGACTGTGAACGCTTGGTCAGCGTGGGGACTGGACGCACTGTCTGAAGGAGGCCGAGCTTCTGCTCTCACACTCCCAGGACACCAGGCTGAACAAGAAGGAGAAACGGTCACAGGAAGGTGTCCAGCTACAAGTCCCGTGGGCTTGTCCTCCAAGCGAGTCCACAGAGGCTCCCTGGGAGGCCTCAGGAGGGAGGTGCTGGAGCGTGACGTCACGCGCGGAACGTGCTGAACGGCTCTCTGACCAGGGGGTTATTATTCGTTTCTGAATTTTTGCCCATTAACATTTTGTTCTATCTTTTTTTGTGTGTGTAAAACATAATGTTCTTTTTTCCACATAGATTAATCTTAACAGCTTCTGCAGCTTAACCCCACAGGTTGCTGCCGTGTCTTTGAAACAGTAGACTGCTGAGGAATAAATGCTTTGCTTGCTCCGGTGTCCACACTATGAAATATGTATAAATGTTGCCGTCCAACTGCTTCCTGGGAAAGAAACATCCCCGTCTCTTTCCTTCCACAAGAGTCACTCACTCAGGGAAGACATTCCCGTGGACTACCCGTGAGCCCACACACCACACACACACACAAAAGGTGAATTACACGGCCTTTTCCTTTAAAACCTGCTATTTATCCTTAACTGGTATGAGTCTAGGGGAATTATCTTAATTACTATGTGGCAAGAATGAATTGCAAAAGCACTCAGTTAACAAGAAGACTTTATTTGTAGCAGCTTGGGGCCAGGTGGGAGTTGCCAAGTTTGCCAAAAATAAATGAATCAATCAATAAAACACGTGTGCTCCAGAGAGCTCAATGGATGCTGGGGAAGGGAAGAGGAGGGTGGGGGAAAGGGGGGGAGGTGGGGGGAGCCACAGGCAACAGCGCCCTTCCTTTGCCCGAGATGAAACCCTGGGCTGGGGCTCACTTCCAGCAGGGACATAGAATTCCCACTGGTTCTTGGAGTCTGCTGCAGAAAAAGCCCTTGGCTCTCTCTTCAAGCACTGGCGAAAATGCGGGAGAGGAAATGGCTTGACCCACGCCTGCCATCGTTGGGCTTCTAAGGGCAGATCCTGGGGTAATGTTAAGATTGCCTTAGCTGGACGAGCTGCTGTGAGGGCGGAAACCAACTGAGAAATGACTTTACTGAGACAAACTTAAAGCAAGAAGCATCCGGGTCTCGTGCAGTCTCGGAGTTGGGAAACCAGCAAAGGGACACGTAAGTGGGAGAAAAAACGCAGCAAGAAAGGCGAGTGGGCACACGGGAACGCGGCCTCAGGAGACTCGCCTCCCTGCCTCTTTATTCCCACGTGGGAAGGCAGCGCCCACAGCAGTGCGGTTCCTCAGTCTACGGGTGGGGCAGGAACGCTAAGGCCAGAGGACCCAAGCCCACCCACAAGCAACCCAGGGCAAGAAGCCCCCCGGGGGCCAGCTTCTGCTCCTGAGGGACCACGTGCTGCGACCTCCTCACAAGCTGGGGCCCGATGCCCACTGAAGAAACTTCAAGAACAAAGGCCCCCCCACACACACAGCAGGGAAACGTGGGTTTGAGACTCCGCCCCCTCCAGGTCTGGGGGGTCTCAGGTGCAGGTGAGCAGACCAAGAAGTCTCAGTCCTGTTCGTGAGGACCATGGGAAGAAAGGACTGGGTCCCCACATCTACCGGTGTCCCACCGTGTGCATAGAGGGTTGTGAGCTCACTGGCACCCCTGAAACCTGCTGGTGCTGCTCTGCCCAGGAAGGGGCCTGCAGCCAGGAGACCCACCCACTCTGCCGCATTCACCGTGGGGTGAACACAGAGCTCTGCTGTTCCGCTCAGCAGCTCGGGCGGGGGGGCATTGTGAACACACAGAAAACCCCATCATCCAGGACAAGGGGCTAGTCGAGTCCCATTCGGGGAGCCACGCTGGTTCTGAAATGCTCACCAGTGGGGCGCGCCAACACGTCTTGGGAGGCAAGTGGCTTCCATGTACTTGGCTGGGGAGGGAACAAATTCAAAAGGGAACCAGAGCCCCAGCTGGGAGCCTCCCCCACATGTAACTAGTTCCTCCTTGAAGTCACCCTGCTCCGTCCTTCCCCACCACCCCACCTCCTGGCTGCCCCCAGAAAGGCCTGCTCATCTTCTGTGGTTTCCCCACTGGCAGCTGTGCTTGTGGCCCAACAGTTCCAGCAGAATCACACGACACTAGGACACTGGATGCTGGGGACAGCGCTCAGGAGGTCAAATGCTAGGACCATGGGACCCCGAGCTTGGTCTACAGAAAGACAGCACTGTCCTTTCCCTTCTGATTTTCCTACAGAAAAGGGAACTGACCTGCTAAGAAGTCAGAGAGCCGATGACTAAGGTGACTTCAAATGGTATCGCTTGGTCAGAGGGTCACCAAGGCCGGTTCCCATGACAGACGCTGGCAAGGCTCCCTCCTCCTACCACGCGCACTGAGGGACCAGCGTAGCCTTGTTTGTCAGGCAGGTCGGGCATCCACACCATCACGTACCTGCCAGAGTGTGCGTGGGCAACGGGACGCTGCCACGCTGCCTAACTTGCAAAGCCTCACCAGCAGGATTCTGCCACCGTCTCACACAAGAGCAGCAAAGGGCGCTGATAGGACTTCCACTCATTTCAGACATTTACCAAAAGTGCTTCTTTCCCCTGACACTTCGGTTCAATTGACAAGATAATTAGATTGTGCTGCAAATATTAATACTTAGAGGCAAAACCATACAGGAAAAGCGACAACCCAGGTGACGTGACAGGGAACAAACTCCATCTAGTTCCACAAGTCAGACAGCCACCAGCACGCAGGTGGCACAAAACTGGAACTAGAATTATCAATAGCACATCACTGGTGATTATTATTGACAACATGGGACTGGGGAGGGGGGAAGTGGAAGCCTGTGAACCAAGGCGGCGAGTCTAGCACACAGGACCATGCCAGTCAATGAAGGTGCGCGCAGAAATTCAGGCAGGTCAGCGAGTGGCTCTGTGGGTCAATATTCCTGCTGCCAAGACTGATGGGTTGAGTTTGATTCCCGAAGACCACATGGTGGAGAAACCAACAACTCCTGCGAGTTGTCCTCTGACATCTACAAGTATGATGTGGCACGCACATAAATAATTACTAAGATAGCAAAGATGACCCGTCCCTGGTTCCAGTGCCTCCTGGCATTGCCATCCTAAGGTCATGGCATTAAGAGGTACAATTTTTTTTCAATGACTTTCTCATCTACACACATTAGCAATGATCCTTCTATACCAACCAATGAGCTTCCAGATTGGAACTTTAGCCACAACCCAAGTAGCCAAGTCGTTGCTGTCCTGATGAAGGGCAGACTGCTGAAGACTTGGGTGTAATCTGCTAGACTCCGCAGTGCCAGAAGGTCAAGAAACAGCCTGTGAAGACTACCTTGGTGGTCTTCCGGCAAGTGTTAGGTGGGCAGCCGGGCCAACGCACGTGCAGTTAGGAAGGTTGGTGGGCAGCGGGGCCAGGAGGGTAGGACTGTGGTCAACGCACGTGCAGCCGGGTGGGCAGCGGGGCCAGCGGAGAGTGTGGACCAGTCAATGTGTGTGCACCTAGAAGAGCAGGCGCACAGGAGCCCGTGCACAGTGTGGGCGGCAGTCAATGCAACTTGGTTCTCTGGTGGAGACCAGTGTCCAGCAGGACGCTAGGACAGGTCCTGATCACTGAGTTATCTGGGAATGCCATTCCCCTGACCACTTCGGGTGCGTAAGACTTGCATATACATTGCACGCACTAACTAATAAAATCAATAAATAAAGGCATGTTGTGGTGGAGATCGGAAGCCATCTCGACTTACCTGCTCCACTCACACATGCGCAGAAGCAGCTACTTGCAGACACCACCGGGTTGGCGAGGCATCTGCCAGCACAGGTCTGGCCCGCTGCCCCGCTGCCCATCCACTGCTGCTCATGGGAAGGAAGAGGGCAACCAGGCAGACCTGTGCCCACCACACAGCCTCCTCTGCTGCTAGCTCAGGTATCGTACTGGGGTCACGAGGGTAGCCTCAATCTCCGACCTAACCCCAATATGCTCCTCAGAGATATACAGAAAGAATCTGAGCATGGCTGACCTGGACTTCCTGCTTTTGAATGACATTGTTACTTTAAGGGGAAAACACTTGCTTTGAAAGCAGGGGAAAAAAAAAAATCAATCCTATCAATGGAGCTGACACTCTGCCGTGTGAGGAAGACCCGCGTGTGGTGCAGAATGGCTACAGGCATGTTGCACTAAAATGAGTCCAAATGTTGATGCTGGTGCAGGACTGCGCCATTCCCAATCGATACCCTCTCTAGCTTATGCCAAGTGAGTGCGGGCAGAATCCAGTACCTCTCCCACCTCCACCCACATTCCCAATTGATTCCCCTGGAAAAGAAAAAAAAATCAGATATGCAAGCAACCCCTGAGATTGGCAACCCTGAACAGCTAAGCCGATTACAGGGCTGCCCTCGCCAGCCAGCTGCTTGTTCCTAAGCGCGTCCACCTACCATCTTGCCAGTGCTCGGATGGCATAGGACCATCTTCTAATTCATTTTTATTCTTTTTAATTAATTCATTGAGAAGCCCTTACACTATTTCCATCCTGACTTGAGTTTCCTTGTAGGATAATTTCCGTTGACTTATCTCTACTGCGGCCGCCGGAATCGCTTTCCCCCAAACCGAATTGCTTCAGAGTTAATTACATGTATTTTGCTTTTGATAAATGAAAATACCAGATGCATTAATTGAAAGACAATCAATACGAGCCTGCTGTGAGACAGCCCAGAGAAGCATCCAGAGGCTTCCCACAATCCATAGGCATCTGCTAATTGAAAACACATTCCGAAGGGATTTTAGAAAACGAAACTTTTACCTGGAGATATTTCACAGTAACTCGATGATATGAATGTGTGCGTAGACTCTACAGCATGCACGCTGGGCTGTCCGTCTCTTTAAGGGGCTGCAGCTTCATGAAACCCTGAAATGACATGAATGGCGTGGTGAGGTGAGAGCTGTGATTCTGCTTACATCCAGCCAACCTTTAATTGCGTTTTTTCCAATGCTTTCGACTCGAAAGCTACCGGAGGTTATTAAATGGTTTCATTAAAAATACTATTTGTCTTGCTGAAGTCACACGGCAGATCAAATTAAGTCCTGGTGCTGTAGAACAAACGAACCCTTTCCATCTATTTTGACACCAAACCACGTGTATGAAACCAGAAGGTGATAGTGTGTCATCACCGTGAAAATGTCACCTGGCTTCCTTTACATCTGCACGTAGCCTGTCAGGGGACCAGACAATCGATACGCTCAAGCAAGGAATATTACCAAGTGTTCCAAGGGACACGGAATATAAAAGTGCATTTCATAAGCCCCTGGTTGTAAGTGCCATTAGCATAAACGCTGACAACTGCTAATCTACTGGAAGTCTGACGAACAGTTGCAGTTGTCCATTAATGAGAGCATTTTAACTCACTCCTAAAATTGATTACTCAGTTAAGAATTCAATCCTGACATTCAATAAAATTGCACTTTCTTGGCAAAGACACTCACATCCGTTTGACTGTACACAGGTCGGAGAGTGAAACACGCACTGTCCCCCACCTGAGAGGAAAGACCGACCGTTGGCCGCAATCACAGCCAGGCGTCTTCTCCACGAGGGAACCCACCAGTGCACGGCAACGTGCCTCGAGCAACACACAGAAGGGCCGCTGGACTCAGGGACGACAGTCACTGAGCAGACATCTGTGTCCAACGGTGGCCCTCCAGGTCAACCAGGAGCCAACAGGGGACAGGTGGCTTCCGGGCCTCATATCCCCGGCCACCAAGTCCCAAGGCACCATGGATTCGAACACTTGGCGGCAGCTGACACTGCCACACATCCAGGACCACAAAGCCAATTCCCTGGCCTATTACATGCAATACCGTAGAACCCAGATGTTCCCACCCAAGGACAGTGGCTACGTGACAGACAGTCCCAAGCGTCGGAAGGGACCAGCATTGTCCAGCCTCAGAACCAGTCCTCTGGCGGCACCCTGCTGCGAGCTCTCCCGTGAGCCCTCTGAACTCCTTTCACAGATTTCTTCCCTAGTGTCCTTCTGCTCTGACTGCCAACGTTAAATGCTCGGCTGCATTTAGTCGTCTCTGGAACTAAGAGGGAATCAAATATTCAGCCAACCGCACACAGAAGCAGCAGTTCAGGTGCTCCGGCTTGTCTCGTTTGCCAAGGGCTTTTTCTACTTCTGAAGCTCTGAACAGGAAGAAGCTCTACAAGGAGATTACCCGCTGTCTTCGGGAAGTTTCCCTCTCAAAAGAAGCTGGGAAGACAACGTCACTGCTTAGTCTGAAATGAAGGCCTGGGTCGGAGACGGCTCAGAGGGCAAAGGGCTTGCCTAGAACGGAGTCTGATCCCCAGAATCCAGGTTTAAAAAAAAAAAAACTGGGCGTGGGAGGCAGAGCGAGGCAGATCCCTGCGCTGTGCCCAGGACCCCCGGTGACCTCTGACCTCCATTCCCATAAACGAACATGCACATGCTTTCCGATAAACGAAGGAAGGTCTCAAGGTGACATGCCACCCCGTCTGATCTTAATGGTTGGGGGCGCAGACCTGAAATGCTCTCAAGTCTCAGGTCTCTGCACTCGTCCCTTTCTCTCTCCTTCCTCCTACCAAGGTGTCTTGGCGACTCTCTGTCCCCTCTGACCTTAAGCCATCTCCTGGGCGTTCTCCCACCTTAAAGTTCAACCATGGCTTCCTGGGCCACTAGGCCCTCGGCTCTGAATAAACTCTTAAGTCTCTAAAATAAATAGAAATAATCAGTAAATAGAATAAAATTCTGCCCCGTGGGGGCTTCAGGGAGCCCGGCTGGGGGCTTGCGCAGCGCTCCCCGCTGGCGGCAGCTGAAGCCTTGCAAAGCCGGCGACAGCGAAGTTCAAACCCAGAAACACTTGTCTTGGCAAACACTGGCTGACCGTACGGTGGGCGGTGGCGACCCAGGAAATACCTGGGGACATTTTCTTGGCAGGATTTCCTCTAAGAACATCCAGGAGCATAAGGCCAGACACAGAAATGGCCTTCCTGGTTAGATCCCAGCCATCCGGATGTGGCCCGGCCTCCAGCTCCGAGTTCACGGGCTGCTCTGCCACAAGGTCCTGTGTGGCCTGTACTTGCAGCCTTGGCCTCCGTGCTCTGCCAGTTGACCAGGCGGGCACAGCGTCCGGGAGAGACCAACAGGAAGGAGCCAGTCAGGCTGAGCTGCTGGGCTTCAACCTTCTGCAAGCTCCGGACCCAGCTGCAGCAAGCGCCTCCACTTGACCTTTGTGCTGCTCTTACTAAGTCAGATGTAGGAGGTTACGTTCTGGAGCCGGAGGAAAAAACCTACTTTTCTGGAACTGCATGAGACGAGCGTCAGGGATAACCAGCAGGTTGTGAAGGGACATAGCAGCTTCTGCCTCACATGAGCGGAAGCCTGGACGTGGCCTGTGCTCTGCATGGTCTGACAGGACAGCTCCTCCTTCACCCCAAATGGAGAGCTGAGAAAGTGGGGTACACTTACTCTGCACGGCCTATCTCTGTGGGTGGTCCTGCCAGCTAAGGGCAGGGGGTCCCTGCCTGCTCTTCAGCACTGGGGCCTTCCTGCTTCTTTGCAAAGCTGCCCGTGCCTAACACTGACCCACAACACAGCACCACGGCTTGGCCTGGGTGTGTACGAAGGGGGTTCACGTGGGCAGAGAGGAGAACCAGGCATCTGCGTGCACCTCGACTGACCTGCCCTGGCTCTCGGGTGCCCACTCTCCAGAGACCTCCCTTCATGTGTTCCATGGGGTTGCAAGGAGCGGTTCCTGACAGTCCCCAGACCTACAACCCCACCCCCTAAGCAGTGGCACATCCACTGGGAGCCAAGGGCACTGAAGGAAGAAAAGACAAAGCCAAGGAAATGAGGAGCCGCTGGGCGGCACCCCCCCCCCCCCCCGCCTGGCCCGGACGAGGAGGCCGCAGATCCACCTGCCGCCAAAGGTTAGCAAGGTCTACAGAGCAAGGAACTCACTGAGCCCTAGCCTAACATCGGACCTAGGCCTGACTCCAGGCCCAAGCTGTCATCCGCATTTTCTAAGAAACACAAACACCATGTCCTGGCAGGACATGAACCTGACAGCGTAATGATGGCATTTGGAACATAAATTCCATGACCTCTCGGGGTCGCTGAGCCAAGCACCCCTAGCCCATACTTTTAGCCGGGCTTACTGCAGACCCGAGTGTGGGGTCTTTCTAGGTCTGTCTGAGACACAACACAGGGTCAAGTGGGGGCCCCAAGTCAGGCTGTGGCCCTGAGGCTCAGCCGGTGTCCAGGCCTGAGTTCAGATCGGCCCCTGGGCTCTGCACACCCCAACCCCGTCTCGGCAGCGGTTCTCCCCTCAGCGCACAACTGCTCGGCCAGTGGCCGCCCAGCACCACGACTGGCCGGAGGTTCCGGAAACATGGCTCGCGTGGTTAGAACTGGGCTTTCCAGGAATTTCACAAAACCCATGCTTCTGTCTCTGCTGAAACGGTAATGCCTGCAGGCTGAAGGCTGAGCTGTGAGGACTGTCACATGGGTCGTACCAGGAAATGACCTCCTTCTCCTCTTCTCTTTCTAGGGAGCCCAGGGCAAGGCAGACCCTCAGAGGCAGAGCTGGTCACAGCTCTGGGAGACTTGCCTCCCCGAGACACACAGTGACCCTGGACACCTGAGAGCCCCGGTGCCGGCCCCTCTCTGGTGTCCTGATATCCCTCCGGCCCTGACAGAATCTTCGGCGGTATCAACCTGCCCAAGTGGGATGAGACCAGAGGGCTGCAAGCGTTTCCTGGCCTGAGCAGGATGTGCACAGAGAATGGTGGCGTGGGTTACTCCACGGGTACAGCACAAGTCTTCCCACTCACCCCAGGCGAGTTCAGAGAAGCCAAATGGGCCAGTGAGATGGCGCCATCAGTAAAGTGCTTGCAGAAGCAGGGGACCGGAGTCGGGGTCCCCAGCACCTCATAAGAGCCAGGCGCGGCATCGTGTGCACAGTGAGTTCCACGCCGAGGAGGCAGACAAACCCGCAAGCCCCCATCTCAACAAAATCAAGTGGAGACCGCGAGGAAGATATCCAGGCATCAACCTCTGGTCTCCACATATGTACATGATCACACACATGAAGATGTGCACATGAACCAAATACCCAGCCTCCTGCTCACGCGTCTGTGTCCCCCCTGGACAAAAGGTCAGACATTGCTGGGTTGCACGAGACCCTTGAGGTCTGAGCAGCAGCCCTGGAAGGGGCGCACAGAGCATTCTGTGGGTAGCCTGCTCCAGGCCAGAACTGGGGGACGGCACCTGTCTCCCCAAGCCTCTGCTTACTGGAGCAGCTCTTCCTCTCCCTAGCTGCCCACTGACCCTGGCCACTGGAGTGGAGTCTCAGCCTAGCGCCAGCTCAGGGTCTCAGCCTGAAAGAATGTAAAAAGGTTCAACAGCCAAGATGGAGAACTCTCGTCTTCAAACTTTCCTAAGGAAAATAAAGGGGACTGAGATGTGGCCAGTTACGTTGCCTCTTCTTGCTTTGACTTTTAACACCATGGAGCAGGTGGGTGAGCCAGAGGCACTATCTCAAGCATCCTGGTGGGGCGACAGTCCCAGTGGCTTCCAGAAGCTGTGTGTGGGCGGGACAAGCAGGAGTCCTGGAGACACTGAAATTGCCTTGATAACTGGGAGCTACTGATCAGAGTCAGCGAAAGAGAAAAAGCAGATCCGTGAACAGGTACCCACACAATGAATGACGTCATTCTGTGACCGCAAGCTGAGTTCCCACACCCATAACTGACCAGTGGGCCAGGAAAGAGAAAGGACTCTGACCTAGGCCTCCCAGGAAGGGGGGAGGGTCCCCCAGTGTCTAAAGTGGGGGGCACCACAGGCTGAGTTCACATGTCACAACCATCTTCAGTCAAAATAGCCTGGGACCCTCTCAGGATCAGCCCCAGCTCAAAAGACATCTTGTCCGGGGTCTTGTTCAAACTCCACAGGTGCATCTAACCTGCGCCCAGCCATAGTGCCTGAAGGTGTCTCCCCTGCGACAGCTACGGGGCCAAGTGACCCACGAGGTGTGCGCATCTCTCCAACATGGCAGGAGCCTGCTGAGAGTGGACCATGGACCATGCTGCTGGGGCCTCTTTCCACCAGATCAGCAGAGGGCAGGAATCAGGAAGAGGGTCATTACAGGGTCTCCAGATGTCCAGCCCGGAAGCTCCGCCACAGGACAAAGCCTTGACATGGGCAAGAAAGTGGGCGTTTGCCCCTCTGCAGGTCTGCGAGACAAGAGCCCTCACTCGGCAGCAGGGCGTGGAGCATCTACCCTGGAGACCGCGCCTGAGCCTTGACCTTCCTTCCGCCTCTTACCTACTCTACCCTGAGGAATGGAGACAAGTGATCGAGACTTACGGAAATGCGTGAAGCCCTTTAGAAAAGGAGGACACGGGACAGGTGTCTGCTACATTACGGAGCTGCCGGGCCGTTGCGCTGCATCGAGACATAGAGTTCAAGTACTCAAGAATATCTGAAGACATAGAAACCTCGACGGGCCAAACAGAAAAATCAAATACAGAACATATTCAAATATATTTAAAATATTCTTTGTGAATTTCATTTTTTGTATACTCATATCTACATATGCATAAGAGATAGAATATCTGGTATCATTTTTCCACATTAAGATTAAAATTTTTTTTCTAAACTAGATGATGAAACAATTATCATTTTCTTCGTACTTCCCTGTTTTTCCTGCATCCTACAAAGAACATGCCTTTCCTGCCGTCTAGAAGCTGCTGGGGGCGTCCCCTAGGAGGGGCAGGGCCAAGGTGGAGGGCGCAGAGGGCAGACACCACCCAGGCACAGCTGGTGCCTGTCTTGCCGTGCAGCCGCCCGGCCAGTGTTCTGCGATGCCTGCCCTGAAACAGCTGTGCTGCCCGGGTGGCTTCCGAAAGCAGGAGGGAGCTTCTGAGGGCACTTCCTGCGGCCGTCCCGCCGCCGTCGGGTGCAGTCCACCACAAACCCACGTCTCCCTTGGGAAGTCAAGGTCGAAGTCAGAACTGCAACCATCAGCTACTGGAAAGGGAGAGGACAGCCTCTCAACACGCGTGTCATTCCCATGTGCTGCCTCCACCCATGGCACACGCATCTTTTCACGAGGAAATGCACTTGTTCTCTCAGGAGTGACAACTCGGGCCAGGTGTCACATGTGGAATCCAACACACAAGACTCACTTAGGTGTCTGGCACTGTAGGGTTATGCAGGTGAGACGGTCTCAAAGGCAGGTGGTGCGGGGGTGGGGAGCACTTGCCACACAAGCCTAGGACCCACCCACGTAAAAGCGAAGGAGAGAACGGCCTCCACCAGGTGTCCTCTGACTTCTACACACAGGCGTGGCAACCACACCCCTGCACTCACACATCGCGCACACACACACCTACAATTTTTCCAAGAAAAAGAAAGAAGGCTCAAATGTTCAATGTGAACTCAGATCCCCAGGACTGAACAATTTTGCAGCCTTCACTGCAGCACACCAAAGCCACACACACCATCCTCCATGGTCTATAGCCTCTGCAACCAGGCACAGCTGGCCACGAAGTTGAAATCAGTTCTTACCCGCAACACACACAGGTGACCAGAACTCAAGTGTCAAACTCTTGTTCATCAACCAAACCACGGGGAAGCAAAGCCCCAGGGGCAGCTGAGAAACAATATATGGGGGGGGGGACTGCAGACACGTCCGGTTCTCTTGGGCACAAGCAGCGTCTTTTAACTCATCTCCTGCGTGGTATTCTTTTATTTCTTTTTTTATCCAATTGTGCGTATATGCGTGTGTGTGTAGAACCATGGACGAATTCGGGAACCATGCTGGACTGCCTCCTTGTTTACTCTGCCCCAGGATTCACAGGCTCCGCCCTACCAGGACCAGAAACACAGGGCGCCCCCACTTGGCCCCACTTCTGCCTGGCGGCTGTAAGTGGGGTCTAAGGTCCGAACTCAGGACCTTCCACCTGCAAGGCAGAGGCTTAATCCCTGAGCCACCTCTCCAGCCCTTCCTGCGTGGTATTCTTAAGACTCCCTCCAAGATCTTTGAGAAAGGATGCTCCTCGTGAATACAACCAAGCTGGTGACGCAAGAACCCTGAAACTTGGTAAGTCTCAAAGGAACTGGAGGGGCCACTGCAAAGGCCACATGCTGCTTGTTCCACGACTGAATTTATGTTAATAATCTATCAGAAAAAACTGAGGGGTGGGGAACACATTAGTGGCAACAAGGCACAGAACAGAAGAAGAGGCCAGGTACACCAGGTCTAGGTTCTTTGAGAGGGTCTCAGGAGCCAGTCAGCAGTCTGGTAAGATGGCTGGGAGTGGGGAGTGCTTCCCATACGACCTGACCACCTTGGGACCCACAAGGTAGCAACAGAGAGAAGACTCCATAACGCCATTCTCTTGATTTTTAAATGGACACCACAGAACCAGTACTTGGCTTGTAGTCAGGTAGCTGTCTGTCTGTCTGTCTGCCTCTCACACAAAACAATTTTTTTAATTAAATTTAGGAACTCAGGGGTTAAGACCCTTGCAAGCAGAAGGCCCTGAGTTCAGATCCCAGGTCCCAAGAAAAAAACGCCAGGCAGAAATGACAGCAAAAATGGCCTGCACTTCTGGCCCTGGTGAGCAGAGCCTGAAAAATCACAGAAGAAAGCAAGAAGAAGGTAGAAGCAATCCAGGATGATCCCAAAGTCACTCCACAGGGACACACAGTACCCTCTGATACACACACACACACACACACACACACACACACACACACAAAATAAAATATTCATTAAAAAAGTAAAATTAAATAAAATTAAATTTAAAAAGCCCATCAACCCCATATATAAGTGTGTGGATGATGGTCTGTCCCTACCACCTGGAAGACAGCTCCTAGGCCTGGCTACTTTACGTCACATGGGAACCGTAACAGTGCTTGTATTGGCCAATGTCAACTTGCAGGCTGGGCTACTGTCAGAAGAGGAAGAGGGTCTTGTGATCTCAAGTCTCACTATAGCACCTTTGGTAGCTCTAACCTGTGAATCTGCTTCCTTTAACTTAAGCGAGGGAGCAGACTCCTCTTGCTTTGGGTTGTTTGTATAGTTCAGCTCAGGCTACCTAACGAGTTGGCAATGCATTGCAGATTGGTGCTCCCAAACGGCTGTGAACGCAACCCTGCAAATACTCAGGGTTGCATGAGCCCCTGGCCCAGCAGCTCCTGAACCCCGACCTTCTCCCACGAGGATTGGCAGAGATACTGTTCAGCTGGCACTTTCCTGGGACCGGGCAAGCCCGCCTGGCTTACCCTATTCCAGCTGCTGCTGGCTGCTCGGGCTCTGCAGGCCACGCCTGACGGAGGATACCTTACCTGGGGTGAAGAAGAGGGAAAAGGAGCCCCTGGGCAGGCCCCGTGGGGCGCAGGACTTGCTCGCCCAGACTGTCAGAACAGGCCAGGCTGGCACGGCCGCCACCCGCAGCGGCTATCGGAGGCCTGGCTGCTGCTCCCAACACCCAGCAAACTCAGAAAAGCCCAAGGCTGGAGGGTCCCCGCAGGTCGCCAGGGTCAGGAGAGCGGCTGCCCACGGCCTGACCCCCAGTGAGGTTCTGGCTCGTCTAGCTGGGGGACCCGCTGGGGGAAGGTCTCTCTCGACCCTGGTCTGCCCTCCCTTTAAGGACAGCGGCCATGCCCAGCGCTCCCGGTGCCCCGCTCTGCCGCCTTGCACCTTCCTCAACCCGTCCCCAGCGTTCACCCTTCCTGCCTCTCAGTGACTTTCCCACGCCCCACACGTAGAAAAGATTTCAATAATAACAATAACTTGTTTCAGGGTTCTATGAGGCCATTTACTTAGAGCAAACCACTGCAGGCCCCTGGCACTGCTGGGCTCGGAAGCCACTAGAAAAGAAATAACCAGTGAATCTTCCACGTGCGTAAAAATTACATTCCACATAAATTAAATATATAATTTGATTAAACATGTTTATATCTTTGTGATGACATTTAAAATAGAAGTAATCATTTTCTTTTTTTTAAAGAAAAACTCTTTCAAATATAATTCGAAGCTGTCAAACCAATCTTCTCCACAGATCTTTTAAATGTCACATACCTTCAAAGGAGATGGCAGTTTCCTTTTAAATATGCAATTCCAAACAGCGCGCTCTGAATCAAGAATGCATTAAAATACACTGCTGGCATTTATCCCGATGTAAGCAGTGCCCTCTCCCCTTCCTGGGACAGACAGGCCCAGGGAACCGAGCAGAGAGGAGTCCCTCCCAGGACTGGGGCTCAAATTGCCACTGCAGGGCGCCTGTTACCCCAGGGCACACACCAAGCCACCTTCATGCCTGAGGGGGTCTGCTCCTTCTACCCGGCTCCCTCCCAGATGGCTTGCTGAACTCTGGGCAACCTAATGTTGGCATAGCATGGATAGCCTGCTTATAAGACAGTGCTCATCAGATGTGAGGAAAACTTACTCTAAGTCAATGACCTACATATTTAGTTGCTTATTTGCCATCTCGGTGGCAAACACCACACTATATTTAAACAGATGCCTTTCTTCTAAAGCGCTTAGAGACAAACAAGTCTTGTGCTCCTCCAGGCAAAGAAGGCAAATCTTGCCCAGCACCAAATTCTCAGGAACTCTTAAGAGAACGGCAAAGGAGAATCTGTGTTTCCGTGGACTAATTCAGAGAGGGGTGACAGGACCAACACTCTCACTTCAGCCAGGAGACAGGGTCACACGGCGTCCCAGCAACCAGTAACTATTCAGGGGAAACAACACCAAGGGACTTAAGTCAGGTGACAAGCACCTATCCAGCGTCCAAATAAGCCGAGACAACACCAAGGCTCGAACACCCCTGACTGTGGACCGAAGGGGCCACATCTGAATCCCATGAGCCTCCTGAGATGACAGGAAACCATTGTGGTCTGCCAGGCCCAGCGCGGGCAAGGCCACTGCCACTCCCGGCATGTCACCTGGGCTTGGGGAGTGTGGGCGAGTCAGTCCCTTCACCTAATAATGCTCAAGGGTGACCCACACTCCCAGAAAACCAAACAGAATATACACCCGGAAACCAGCACCGACCTGAAGCACACACCTTCCCAGTAAGGAAGAGCGAACAGGTGATGGAGGATGGAGCCCAGGAGGGTGCTGGGGTGAGGGCTGGGATGAGGGCTGGGCGCAGCCAGGAGACCACAGGCGGGTCACTCGGCCTCTCAGAACTGGACCTAACTTCTGACAGACGCAGGACTCACCTTGGCACCAGGGGAAAAGGTGGCCACAGCACCTGGGGGGGAGGCTGAGGCAAGAAGGTCAGCGTTAGAGGCTAACAGAGCTACGGAGAGACACTTATCCACGGGAAGAAAAGGAGGAGGAGGAGAAGAGAGAGAGGGAAGAGTACTAACCAGGATTCTTACTGAAGGTTCAAACTCGCAAAGCAGGTAGTCATGAAATTTAACGACCAAAGCAGATTCTCCAAAGTAACTAGGGCTTGAAAGTGTCCTCTCCTCTCCGGATTCCAGCAAATTCCCTTAATGGACAGGAAGAGCCAGAAGATGCCACTGGCGAGAGAGATCTGGAGCTGAAGGGGCAGTACCGTCCAGGCAGCCACAGGCAACAGGTGACCTGAGACCCTCGGGAGGGCTGAGGCCAGACTGTCTGCAAAGCCCCACCCATGTCCCTGGCGTGGGTCCTGGGCCCTGTGGCGGCCGTCCCCTCCCAGGCCCCAGCATGCCTACACCTGGCCTGGCCAGCATGCTAGGCTTTGATCGCCCTCCCTACACACAAGCAACACGTGTGCTTTTGACGACTGGGCCTTGTCGTGGTGCAGAAGCGACACCCGTTCAATGGGCACTGCGTGCAGTGCTGAATCCTGATTTCTCTTCCAGGTTGGTCACACAGTGACACCCTGGGTCTTGAAATAAACTGGATTTTCAGAAGTCGGGGGAGCTTAGGCTGAGCTAATCCTCAGGGCTTGAGCCAAACAAATGACTTTCCTGGAAACGCTCCTTACAACGGCTCCTGGAAGCTTCTGACCCTCCAGTCCCAGGAAGCAGCAGCAGCTGTGGGAACAGACACTGTGGCAGAGCACTTCCCAGGGGTCACGACTTTTCTGCACAGACCTTCTGGAAGGCCTTTTGAGGATTCGCATTGGCTGCCCTGAGCCCACCCAGTGAGACGGCACCTCTAAAACTCTGGCCGCCCTGCAACTCATCTGCCCTGCAACAGGGTCTCACACTGTACTTCCTTCTGGCATAGACCACATAGCCCACGCTGGACTTGAACTCTTGGCAACCCTCATGTCTCTGCGTACCAAGTGCTGGGATTACAGGCATGAGTCACCATTCCCAGCCGGCACCTTCCAAAGCACTTTCTTTCTAGAAAGAGGAGACTAAAATAAAATGGGATCCCCTCGAGGGCACCCCGTTGGCACTAACAGCTCATGTTTCAGGGTCCCACAGAGACCTAGGAAAGCTCGTGGCAGCGTAGAGTCGCCAGGACGTCAGGTGCTGGTTCCCAGATATCCACCGTGCATCCCGTGCTCAGCCAGGACCTCCCCACACACACTTGTGAAGCAAACCAGAAGTACACGTGACTCCCGTGAGCTCACCGATGGGCTGTGAGACCAACTCCGCCAGGAATGTGAACGCTCACTGATGCTGACACTGGTATGGGAGGACCAACGGTCTCCGGGCGCTAACCTGTGCAGCACTAGGAAGAGGGGGACGTGCCAATCAATCTGAACACCCAGGAGAAGCAGCAGGCTCCCTGAGAGCACGAGCCGGGCTTTCTCTGGTACCCCCCCCCCCCCCCGCCTCCATCGGAACCAGAGTGTGGCAGGAGGAAGAAGCCCCGCGCTATGCTCCACCGCACCCCTCAGCTGAAAGCAGCATCCGCTGAGTCGAACACCTGGGGGTTGGTAAGCCGCCTCAATTAAGGCACCTGCTCGCACACGCTGCCAACCCGACTTCAAACCCCACAAGTCCACACGGTGGAAGAAAAGAACTACTTTGAAAAGTTGTGTGATCTCCACTTGTGCGCCATGGAAATCATGTTCTCCCCCCCCCATAAATAAAGTTGCTTTAAAAACAATTCTTGCAACTTCTTTCCCAGCCTTAGCCCATCCTTGAACCTCTCTCTCTCCTTAACAGGCATGTGCCAAACACAGCCTGGATGACTTTACAACTTCAAAGCAGTCTTTTGACTTGGGGGAACTTCATGCAGAAAGGCGCACGGTGTCAACATAAATATACTGGATGTGAACATACTGTGCATTGCATACACATCCGATATTGTATGCGGAATTCCAGAATGGACAGAAGTCATCACATTGGGAAAACTAAACTAACCAGCCCAAGTGAAAAGAAGGAACAGTGGTCACTGGTGACCGCAGAGAAGATGGGGGAGGGGCGTGGTCCAGGGAGGGCCCGGAAGTACTTTCTGGAGTGGTGATAAGTCATTGCACACACGCAGCTGCCACCTCATCGGCTGGCACAACGAGGTCCCGAACCCATCCTTCTGCGTCTTCCTTCCCAGCCAATACCCACCTCTCCACAGAAAGAACCTACCAAGAAACCAGGTGCCAAGATGCTGAGGGACCCCAGGTGAGCTGGGCACCGGTGGCAGCCAAGCCGAGCGGGGAGGGCAGTCAGCCGGACGCTCCGTCGGCTGCAGCGCCAGGTGGTCACGCTTGCTGCCCACTGCAGACTCCCACTCTCAGAAGCAAGGTCAATCCAAGCCCCCCAGAACCACGCGTCTCATTCGGTCAACCCATCACCTCCACAAGCCTCTTTGGAGAATGAGGACCACCCACACCAAAGCCCCAGGTTCAGCATCCCACACACAGACCACAGCGCCAGGAACTCGGGACACGTTGCAGACTGAGTTCATCCAAGACCAACAAAATCCCAGGAAGGGGGCACTGCGAGAACCCCCCAGGACGATGGCATCCACGAGACAACGGTGGCAGGTACCCCGTGGTTACGAAGAGCCAGCACACAGGGATTCCGCCCCTCCAGCCTCCTGCGGAGCAGGGCAGCCTTGGGCGACTACAGTTCCCAAAGAGCAAAACTATTAGAGTCCATAAGGAAGGATGCTGGTGGGCGCCCGGGACTTAAACGCCGCTGTCATTAAATGCGAACAGGACTTCTCCATCTGAAGCTGTCTTTCCAGTGCAGGTCACACGCAGCTGTTCTCACAAGCCTCCCTTTATTACCCAAGAGGCTTTTAAGGTATTAAGTACAGAAAACACACGCAACTTCCCAGTTAAAATATAGTGCGCGAACACTTGAAAAGGTCGATACAGAATCCACTCCATTTTCATTACCGAGGCTTCGTCCAGACGGCAGGATGCTGGGATAAAAGCACATTTAGAGATGCCACTGACAAGACAAGTGGGAGGGGAAGGCGACCCCCGGCAGAATCCTGGGCGTCTCTCATCTGGGCAGATCACCCATGCCACAGCTCTCGATGTAAAAGGGGGAAATCTTGAGTAGAAAACTGGCTTTCTGTCCAGACTGAGTCCAGTCCCATGCCCTCTAACTCTCTCTCTCTCTAACTCTCTCTCTCTCTCTCTCTCTCTCTCTCTCTCTCTCTCTCTCTCTCTCTCTCTCTCCCTCTCCCTCCTTTCTTTGTGTGAGTGTGCATGGAGGGAATCCTCCTTCTACCTCCTCCTTGCTTTGCTCTGGGATTTCCCAGGCTCCACCCACTAGGGCCAGAAGTGCAGGCTGCACCATTTCCGCCTGGAGTGTTTTATGTGACCTGGGACCTGAACTCGGGACCTTCTGCTTGCAGGAGAGTCTTAATCGCTGAGCCATCGTGTCTCCAGCCCACACACTCTATTTTAAACGCACGTGTGCTGGGCTTGGGTTCCAAGCCCAGCCAGGGATGCTGAGGGAAGCCAGGACAGGAGAGTCACAGGGAAACAGCTAC
The DNA here is from genome assembly GCA_023101885.1 of Typhlomys cinereus. Classification (NCBI taxonomy): domain Eukaryota; kingdom Metazoa; phylum Chordata; class Mammalia; order Rodentia; family Platacanthomyidae; genus Typhlomys; species Typhlomys cinereus. The sequence continues at coordinate 34,987 of JALPQD010000840.1, read as the reverse complement.
GCAGTGTGGTCCACAGAAGACAAGGATGAAGTAGGGCGGGAGGCTGGGGCCGGAGGATCGCGAGCTCACAGTCAGCACAAGCACAAAGCAGGCTGCAGACGCTCCGGCACGGACTGACACAGCAGCTTGCCTAGCAGCCTGAGCCCCAGGTTCAGTTCCCTGCACCACACCATAGCCAAACAGACTAGCAGCACTTCATAAACCACAGCCAAAGACCAAGCCAGCTGCCGTGACATGACCCACAGGGCTGGCGAGGGAGAGTGGTGGGTAAAGTGGCTGCCTGCAAAGCTGGTGGCCCGTCCCCAGGAGCCCACAGGTGAGGAGAACTGACTCAGAGGTCCGTGCCAGGCCTGCGTGTTCTCTCTCTCAAATAGAAAACCACAAAAGACAGGACCTGCGATCGATTCAACGACCCCATGGCTCCAGCCGTTCAAACGTTGGCAGCCAATGAAATGCAGCGTTCTGGCGGACGCCCTCCAGGACGGTGCGAAGCCCTTCCACCGCCAGCCCCATGCTACAAGCACCTGGGGCTCCCAGGGGCGGCGTGATTTGCCCATGAGACTTGCTGGCAAAACTGGGAGGGGCTTCCAGCCAGCCTGAGTCAGTGCCTGGTGCAGGATTCAAGCCCTCCACAGCTGCCCCTGCCACACAGCTCAGAACGACTAAGCCAAACCCCACACTCGCCTATTAAATTCTTGAAAGAAAAACCAGGCTCCTAATGCGGGTTTTCATCTGCATAACACTCTAACAACAAATTCCATGACATTCAAGTGAGAACAGATGATGCACGAAAACATCAAAAACAAGAATCCGATTGGTAAACAGTTGAGAGCTGTTTTCACATCACCCTAATGAAGTTAGTTTCAGTAAACACAAATCAAGCAGACGCTCTAAAAATTCTAATGGTATGGTACAAAATGAAGCTTTGAGTGACAGCACTAGGAAATGAATTCTTTTCCCTCATATGAATTCGGTAAGAAAAACAAACACAACAGGTGATTTCTGTTCAGAGGTTTACTTGAGGTTTGTGCATCCGAGCTTCACACGCAGGGCCAGGAAGCTGCCTGGCTGGTTGAGAGCTACATACGCATGAGGACCTGAATTTGAATCCACAGCACCCACAAAAGAAGCCTGGTTGGTGCCTCCTATAGCCCAGCCCTAAGGGAAGCAGAGAGGCAGATCCCCGGAACTCACCGGCAGGCTAAACGAATGAGCTGAGTTCAGCGAGCGACCTGAGTGACTGAGGAAGACGCAGGACAGCAACCCTGGACCTCCACACCACCCGTGCAACGTGCACACATCACACGCACGCCTCTTGACACCCCTCAACCCTGCTCAACCTGGGAGCACACAGAGGTAGTCCCAGCCGTCCTGGGCCTGAGCTGCCGTCAGCATCAGGTGTAGAGCAAGTTGTGTGGAAAGACGCTGCAGGTGGCCGGACGCAGGTCAAAGCGGGCACAGACTCTCATCTTGCATCTGACCTCCAATCTATGCCAAGCCCCAAATCACTCTAAGGTGGTCCCACCTTCATATGGCCACAAAGAGTTGGACAAAGCAGAGCCCCAGCATGCAGGCACCAGGCCGGACCCGCGATCCCGGAGGACAGAAAAGACACAGATCCAGTCACACGCTGCCCAGCCTGGCGGAATGCACCGGGGCCACCTCTGGCTGGAGCTGCTGTTTGGAGACTGTAATTAGAATACACCTGAACAAGACTGTGAGCCATAAATCACTATGGGAACACGCTCAGGTCCTTTGAAGGGACAACCTCAGTCTTGGAAATAATTAGCACCGTGAACGATTCTCCCGGGCCTAACGATGGGCCTAAAACAGATGTAGCGCATCTCCCCTCCACACCGGGGGCCTAGGGGAAAACGAGGGCTCATCCTCAGCGTGGACACCAACATCCAAGAAGCGGGACCGCCAGCGTGTGGCAGGGGCGCCCTAGTCAACGTCCCAAGACCAGGGCAGACAGAGTCCACAGAGGCACCTAACCCACAGTGTGGCAGCAAACACGACGGATCTGAAGTCACATCGGAGCCACGACCTGGGCAGTTTCCCCCTGCTGTCTAGATGTACAGACAGGGCACTCCCGAGGACCACATCTGATGCCTCCAGGAGCCAGTGCCCACAAACACACGCTTCCCATCAGCAATTCTGTTCTTCCACTCAGAATGCATCAAGCATTGGAACCGGCTGGCTCCAGACCTGCTCAGCAGAGGCCCGCATGGCAGGAGGAAATGAGTGGAAACGGCAGAATGAGCCACCTGGTGGAGAACCCAGGACCCTCCGCTGCCGGTGGTCACAGTGTCATTTCAACTGAGCTTGGGGTTGCTTCCCGGTACCCTCGGGCACAGTGAGACTAGTTCTGTGGCCCGCTGCAGGGAGGCTCCTGGCACCAGCACAGCACCCCCAGATGTTCAGCTGAGGGCAAGGACAGCCTGGGGCAGACACTGGAGAAGGCCCAGCACCCCAGATGCCCCCCCAAGTGCCCAAGGGTGCGAACCAGCTGACCCTGCGGCCTTCCCCTGCTCACCCCTCCCCCACGGAAACCAAGTATGAATCAGCTCAGCTGCTGGGTGGCCGCTGGAGTATTAAATCCAGTTCATCTCAAAAGTTAACACCCAGAATTTTTTTAAAATATCCTACTACTTATGAAAAGGAGCATGGTAGAACGGGGGAGGGCGACCCACTTTGGTCGGCACACTCTCCTTCCACAAGGTGGGCTTCAGGGATCAAACTCTGGTCGCCAGGTTCAAGCGCGGAGGCCTTCGCTGCTCAGCCTCTGGCGGAGTCTCAGATTCTCCCCCTCCAAGCAGTGCCTGGGGCGCCCACCATTCTAGAAAGGAGTCTTTTCTAGATTCAGGTGTGCGTGGCTTCCTAACTAGAGGAAAATCAGGTCCTCACGCGGCCTCTCCTCGGTGCAGGCGACAAAAGACAATCCCTAGTCACCCCCCAGCTCCCTTCAGCGCTCCTCAGGCCGAGGGAGCCCGGCAGGGGTGGCCTTTCCTGGAGCACACCCCTTGCTCCCGCTGTCCACCTGGCACACGCACTCCTGGGGTTCACCCTCCACCCCGGTGTCCAGTTCTCCAGCTGGTGCTCCCCTTCCAGCCACCCAGGTAGCAAGGCTGTGGAGGTCACGCCCCCCCTTTGTGCTTTCTGGCTCCAGAAAAAGCAGCAAGGCCTCAGCTGAGGGGTGCAGGCTGGACCGCGGCTGCCCGTGAGGACCACCTGGCGCTTTTGAGGCTACCCAGAGCAGGTCCCTGCCCACACCATCAGCCTGTGAGGGCGTGGCTACGCACCCTAAGTTTCTTCAAGGTTTCCCAAGTGCCTCTGAGATCCAGGCAGGGATAAGGATAAAGATGGTGGAGAAGAGAGATGCAGAAGAGTACAGTGCGAGGGGTGCGGCCTAGCTGCCATCCTCAAGGACCTCAGGCGGCTCGCTGCTCCACCAATTATTCATTTGTCTGACAACTGCCTGGAAGGATGGGGGGGTCTTTGGGGGCAGGAATCGGTCAAATCAGCAGCCTAGTGTCTACCTGATGACTAAGCCACATGAGGGAGACTGAGCACAGGAGGCAGAAGAAATTAAACAAAGCCCATGGGACCTGCGTGGGCACTGCCTCACACCTTCTAAGCCTATTTGTGTCTGACCTGCTGCAGAGACAAACTCCTGCAGCAGCCTCTCTCTCAGCCTCACTGGGCACCTCCCACATGCCAGGGCCTGAGAACTTGAACCCCACGGCCTGTGACAAGAAGTAATCCCCCGGCCCCCACAGCCGAGCATCCCAGACATGTAAGGGCAAAGACAGAACACACATCTTCCCAAAATGGTAACTGGAAGCTCTCCTGCTGGCACTGCCCATGGCCTGAGTCCGGTGGTTTCCAGAAGGCTCCGGGCCAGCACCCAGGGAGGAGCTCGTCCCCAGCAAATCCTCAGCAATGACGTCACACCAGGAAAGAGCTGTTTGTTTATTACAGCCTCATGTTCCCGCTTATTCTTTTACCTAAAAATCTAAGTTTCCATCTGGGTCTTCACATAGCAGCTGTCACCACCAAGATGCCCGGGGAGGTTCAGACAGAAAGGAGATGAAGAAATAAGACGATGGAAAGGAACCGCTGTTTGATCGGGAGACAGTGGCCAAACCCAGCCTCAGAAATCCCTAAGCCTCCCTTGGAGAGCCCACCCCAACCTGGTCCAAAGTCCCAGCACCCCATCCTTGCCCATGCACCCTAAGCTGCAAACGGGGAGCCCCAAGCTGGCATTCCGACACCGAAGGCCAGACTTTATCTTCTCAATGCACAATGTGCTCAGGTCGAAAACAAAACAAAACCCTTTCCAAGATGCTTTCCAAATTCCTGAAACACACTGGCTGGGGGAAAGGAGCCTATTTCCGCTTATTTTTTAATCTTACATTGGCTATGCTTATAATTAAGTAGAATAACTATTTATTTGCTTACCTTACTTGGAAGGACCATAAACCGGAAGGGCTTCATAAATCTCATGGGGAATTCCTTTAAACAAGGCCGCTCAGCAAAAATCCATGAATAACCTGCTGGCACCCTTGAGAATCCCCTCCACCCGCATTCTTGCTCCTTCCTGCCTTTGTACTTATCCTCCAGCAAACAAATCAAATCAAGAACTGAGCGGGTTTGTTCTTAGGGCTTAAGACTCCGGAAACATCCGGAAAGCAGGAAGAGAACAAGTCTCGTCCCTGCCACTTGGACTTGAAAAGAGGAGTGATGGGCTGATGAGAACGACCTTTGCACATCGGAACCAGTGAAAGATGCAGGGTCTCACGCCACGCCATCAAGGACTGGCTAAAAATAAGTTTCAATAAGAGGCAGAAGGCAGCCTGTGGATAATCAGATGTGCAGGACTTGGACGGGCAGCAGTAACCAATTTACATATCAGGAAGAAATAACTACCGTAACCAAAGGGGACATTTTTCCAAGCCAAAAGGCTACTGTTCACTCTCTGCCAACACCAGCCTACACCCTAAACACGGCTTCCCGGAAGTCAAATGGACGGTCACACTTGTTCACACGCTCTCTCCCCTCATGTAGGAGGACAAAGGAAGCTCCCAGAGGCTCCCACGCAGCGACCCCTGCACTGCTGGGCAACCTCCCCGAGGCTGGCTGGGCTGTGCGGCGTCCAGCCCGCGGTGCCAGGCTCATCCGCTGCGCATCCATCTGCAAATGCAAAACCCCAAGCAAGGGTCACGTGCTGACGTGCCGGCGCAAGCAGAAAACTCTGCCCTGTGAAGCGCTGCAGTCACCTCCAGCTCTGGCAGAAGGCACACGACACTAATTCTGGGCGCTGATCAGGTTACGCCAAGGATTTCGTCACGCATATGCAAATATTCCCACATCATGCGAAGCACCCCAGAAACGTACCGCGACAACTCGCCAAGTACATTTCCATCTTCTCCCTTCCAGCACATTCCTGGTGCTCACTCACTCCGACAGCAGCCATTAGGGTTCCTTACTGTGCACTCAATATTCTCAGGCCAAGGAAAAGCCTTCCTGAAAAGGCTCCTTTGATCCAACCATGAGCACCCCATGAGTGTTTTCCTTGGCTTTCTCCACTGCAGACACCCCGGGAGCCCCCAGCAGTCAAGCAGTGAGTCCTCCCAGCCCCCAGCAACTCCCGTTCCTCCATGAAGCCAGCTGGGATCTTAGGGGTACTCAGGGGACACTTACCAGCCACAGGGAGAAAGAAGAGCAATAGCGAGGAGGGGGACAGCAGCTGAGCCAAACGGCATCTTCGCGGGGCGGGAACCCGCGGGCTGCTCACCGCTGGGGATGTAAGATCCGCGGGAATGGAGGCTCTAGGTGGGAGCCAAGCACTGTCCACCTTTTCCATTTTTTTTAAAGTTATCTGAAGTAAACTGATAAAATAAAAAAGAGAGGAGGGGAAGGCAAGGGAGTGGAAGGGAGGAAAAGTGAGGGGAGGGGAGGGCAGGGCAGGGCAGGGGAGGGCAGGGGAGGGGAGGACAGGGGAGGGGAGGGCAGGGGAGGAGAGGGCAGGGGAGGAGAGGGCAGGAGGAGAGGGCAGGGCAGGGGAGGGGAGGACAGGGGAAGGGAGGGCAGGGGAGGGGAGAGGAGGGCAGGGGAGGGGAGGGGAGGACAGGGGAGGAGAGGGGAGGGGAAGGGAGGGCAGGGGAGGGGAGGGCAGGGGAGGAGAGGGGAGGGGAGGGCAGGGGAAGGGAGGGCAGGGGAGGAGAGGGCAGGGGAGAGGAGGGCAGGGGAGGGAGGGCAGGGGAGGGGAGGGGAGAGGAGAGATGCATGTGCGGGTCTGGACGCACTCATGCACCTGTGAAGCCATCGCTGCAGATTTCCAGTTCTGGAAGGTCCCCGGTGCTGCCCCTTGGGTTCAAATAAAATGCAGCTTTCAACCTCTTGCACGGATCCCAGGCTTCCCACCGGGGCTTTCTTTGCTGAGCAAAGATGGAAAGAAATTTCCACACTAGCAAGGGACACGAAGTAGTGCCCCTACTCCCAGGAAGAACAGCCTGGAGGCAGACTGGCATGCACACACCACGTGCCAACTTCTGTGGGAGTCGAGCACGCCACTTCCTAACCTTGCGTCCCCCAGCCTGGGGGGCTGCCTTTCGGCTGCTGCCCTACAGCACCCTCAAACCTGCAAGTCCACGCCTATCACCCAGGAGCCCAGAAAGGGCAGGTGCCGTGTTGGCCAGAAAGTTAATACATGAAGGAACCCCCAGTTAATTACTACAAATTCCAAGACATTTCAGACGATTTCCCAAGTAGATGAAGTATGTGAATATTAAAGACAGCAGAGGAAGAGTCGCTTTCTGCTCACATCCCAGAGTGGCCAGGCGCAGGGCTCTGGGGCACTGGCCGCTTTGGGCACGTGGACCAGCATGACTGGGTGCTCCTCACTGAACACCCCTGTAGCACCAGGGTTCACGGGGGAGGAGCGGGGCCTAGGACAGGCGCCAGGATCCACCGAAGCATTGTGCCACCTGCCCGGGTCTCAAGCGGCTGACCTCCCTGCCCGGAAGGTTCTTCAGTTCCTCACAAACCACACTCCTTGACCACAGGAAAGCTACTGGCCTAGCTGCCCTCCGCCTTTAACACACAACAGGGACGCAAGGGCCACCCAGGAGGCTGGGAAGGCCCGCGGCTCCAGCACTGTCAGCACTCAGCCCAGCTCTCTCCACAGAGACCGGAGAGAGCAGCCAGTCCCTGGCCGTCACTCACAGCCCCTCTGACCAGGAGCCAGTGGCCACGGCAGACAGGACACCTGTTCCCAGGCCCGGCCAAGAGGGGCTGGCAGGACACTCTGGAGAGACCATGAGCAGCTGTCATGTCCCCAGGGATCCGGGGACCATGGCCTTAGACGCACCAAGGCCTCTGGTGTGGGCCCGGAACCACCCACTCGAGGTGGGGGAGTGGGTGTCTCGACGGGGCACCAAAGATCGTGACTGGCTCTTGCTCCAATCGGCTCAGTCTGAGTTAAGGTCTGTGCTGAAGTCCCAGGCACCCCTGGAGCCACAGTGGTGGGGGGGTCACCCAGGCACATCGTCTCTGCAACCAGGGTAGCTCTGTGGGCACACAGCCCTTCATCATTACGAATGCCCAGAAACCGCCAGTCTCCTGCATGAAAAACCACCAACTTCCCAAGGCTGGCTTCAAAAAGGAGTGGACTCACCACCAGCGGCCAGGGATGGGTGCAGGGAGGCATGGGGGACCAGGGGATGGGTGCAGGGAGGCATGGGGGACCAGGGGATGGGTGCAGGGAGGCATGGGGGACCAGGGGATGGGGGTGTTTTGCAACCAAGAGATGTTTTGTCAAACTTGCAGAACTGCCTGTTCAGAGTTATTTTATTATATATAAATCTATCTAAATGAAATTGTAGGAAGTTGCCCCCCCAACAATACAAAGAGTGACTTTGTTCAGCAAACTCTGAAGCCCACCCTGCACCAACAGGCAGCACCGGCCAGCAACACCTGCCCCCAGGGCTCCCTGGGAATCTCAGCTCCTGGAGGGAAAGAAGAAAGGGCCGCGGCGGTGGTGATTCCAAGAACTCAGTAGACTCTTCCAGCACGCACTTACATGTCAGACTATGTGGTGGGTTCATGTTACCTTGGGTACTCGGTGACTAGCGAATGACAAATGAACCCTCCGACCTTCCTTTCCCTTAACTGTCCTTGTCCTGGGGGGGGGTGTCTCTCTGACCCAGCTGGTCCATCGCACCCTGCCTTCCAGCAGCAAGGACAACCTTAGCCCTGGCAAGCAGCTGTAGGAACAGACAGCTCTGCACTGTGCAACCTGCCCCCGGAACAAGCAGGCACGGAGCACACAGCAGCCCCTGGCAGCTCCTTAGCAGAGGGCAGAGAGGTCGGATGGAGCCTCAGTGTAGGGTGGGGCTATGAGGGAGACCTCGAGGCAAGCCTGCCAGTCCCTGCCTCCTTCCCAACCCATGCCACGAGTGGATGCAGAGGGCAAAAAGCGACAAGATGCTTTCGGTCCTCTGGGAGGGAGACCACACACAACTTCTTCTGTGCTTGGTGTTCTCCCGCAGACTGCTGTACCTCTCCGCTCTAGGTGCCATCTGTGACACAAGACACAGCTGAAAGGCCCAGAACACCGCCTGCCACACAGCAGCATCCCTCCCCAGAGACATTACAGCCGGTACCCAGCGAGCACACCAAGGACCTGGCCGGAGTCCACGAAGCTGCTGCAGGACAGCTGGGACGGCCGAGTCCACGCCCAGGACTCAGACCATCTTGGGTCCTACCTCACGTCCACTCCTGGGGTATAGGCACCCTGCACTGGTTCCAGATCCTGCCTATGAACAGGATGTTTAAGCATAATGGGTTCAAAAGAGAGCTCCCCTTCTCATACCCTGCGGCCAAGGCTTAACCCGTGCAGGTGCCACCCTCCCCTCCCCCGCTTGCCCGCTGTGTGTGGACCCTGGAGGCCTCCTTCTCCCTGTCTGCTCCACAGCCAGGCTCTATCACGGACACTAGGCTTCCCCAGTCACGCCACCCGCCCGGGTGGGTATTGACTCGTTCTCCCAGGGCCACGTGTCTCTTGAGAAGAAAAACTTTTCGTTTTCTGTATAGTGAAGGCAGAGGGTCTCATGTATCCCAGGGGAGCCTGAGGATGCTGCTAAACTTCTGATCCTCCTGCGTCGCTTCTTGACGTGCTACATCACGTGGTGCCGCGTGCACCACCATGCTCGCGTCTACGAGGTGCTGGGACTCAAACCAGGCACCAAGCATGCTAGGCAAGCGCTTGAGCAAGGATGGGCCATCATTGGCCTCTGATGGAAGCTCCTTTCCAGCCAGCGCTCCCACAGTCCCGCAGTGACCGTCTTCACCGCACAAAGAGCATGAGGTGCATCTGGGAACAGGTCTCTCTGCCAACCCCTGTATGCACACCGCCCAGTGCCTGGGCAGCTGGGTCACTGTGTCTAACCACTACACCCCAAGAGTAGGACGACACCCTCATTTCTTCCAGTGTGGCCGTGAGCCCCACTGGGAGGGATCTAGCTTTTTCTTTAGCACAGAGCTCTACACTATTTGAAGCAGATCTTCTTTGGACACGTAGTTTTCATTTTGTTATTATTGTTATTGTTATATGTACATGTATGTGTCTTGTGTGTGTGAGCGCCTGTGGAGGACCAAGGGTGACCTCAGGAATCATCCTGGATTACTTCTACCTCCTATTTGCTTTTGCTCTGGAGTTTCCCAGGCTCCGCCTTCCAGAACCAGACATACAATATAAACTCAGGACCTTCTGCCTATGAGGCAGAGGCTTAACTCCTGACAAAAGCAATCTTCCTATGCAACGCAGACCTTGTATCTGAAACATCACACATCTGTTTGATTTACTGAATTACAATGCTTTTCAAATCGCTAAAAGGTAGTTTTTCCAGTAACCCTAACTGCTTAACTGGGGAGTGTACATCACATAATTACACTTTCTAACACTACAGTATTGCTTATGGGAAAACCTCTGTTCACGCATCCCGCTTTATTCTGTGCTTAATCTCCATTAGGATGTCTGAATGAGGACAGGTATGCAGGTCCTCATAAACACCATAAATCACTGGTCACTGCCGTATTAGTCCAAGTCCAAAGCCAACCCCAAAGAAGTTCAGCCCCCATGGCTTCGCCTCTCAGATTCTAGGAGGCCAGCCCTGGGTGCCTACTGTATCAAGGTTTGACCAGTGAGCCAGAAAGAAGTCATGGTTGTGCCAATGCTCATGGTAAAGCTACTGCCAAAACATCAAGTTTCCCCTAGAAAGTAGCTATCTACATAAACCAGCACTGAATCCCTCCTTTCTGCCCCCCCCACCAATCTTGCATTCAAGCAAACAGAACACCCTTATGTCCCACATCTGAAGACATCCATAGACACCCTTTCAAGTTCACAATGTCAACTCACGCCAGAGACTATGGATTCCCACTAGATACACACCCCACCTTCCAACTGGTCGGTCAGTTTTCCCACTTCTCCTGTCCCTAGCACGTTATCCGAATATCTAACCTTTCTTTACACAATCCAACATGAGTGGAGAACCATCTTCGTGGTCCTGCTGAGACGGATCATTCAGATCCACCTGACCCCACCCCACTGCTTTGCCAAGTGTGCAATAACCGCCATCCCTTACAGTGTCATGTGCAGTGGTTGCTAAAATAAGCCGAGGATGAAGAGGCATCTGCACCCACAGAGAACAAGGTAAGCCACCAGGCATGGTGATACACTTGTAACCCTAGCAACTGGGGAGATAAAGACAGGGAGATCAGGGTTCAAGGCTGCCCTCAGCCACATTCCTACATATCATCTACCTGTAATGCTGTCTCCAAAAATTAAAGAAAAGAGGGAGGAAGGAAGGAAACAAGGTAAGGCATCAGCCTTGCTAAAATGTAAATAAATCACTGATTGACTCATCAATGGGGCATAAGTTGCCAAGTCCAGTGGTTCATCTGTGGAGAGCCGGAGCTATTAGTCCAGGAATTTGAGATCATCATGGGCAACACAGCGAGGCCGAAAGTCAAAGAACAGAAAGGATGTGCCCTTAGATTTGCCACCGATATTTCCAAAACAGAAGGTGCTGTCCCCACTCCAGCTGCCTGTCTGGCACTGAGACAGCAACGTGGACATGGGTGTCGGGCTCTGCACACATCAGTCTCGAAGGCTGATCTGATTTGCTGGGAGAAGTGTTAGGTGGTTAGTGGATGCTCACACCAGCATTTAACATCAACTTCGAGTCAGTCCACCTCTGTAATCCCAGCGTCTGGAAGGCTGGGGCAGGAGGATTGCCATAAATTCAAGGTCAATCTGAGCTACAAGTTAAGACCTTGTCACAAATCAACCAAGAAAATCAACTTCATGCGTCCATCTTTGACTAGCGAATTCAGATGATCTCTGTGGTCCCTACTGCATTAAAACACCATTTTAAAAGCAATTTCTTTCTGGCCAATGTGCTGTGACCCCGAGCCCAGTCTCATCTGGATGGTCGGAGATGCAGTCCATCTGCACAAGGACCAGCTCCAAGTGTACAGGCACATGGGAAATCTTCCTGCAAGTCTCAAGGAAGCTGGCGATGCTCCGAGGGCTTAAAAATTCTTCTTGAAGAAGGGCAGAGACACATATTTCAAATGTATTCATTCCATTTGGGGGTTATTCAAGCTATATAAAAACCAACCACTTTACCATGCCAAATATTCAATAACTAGACCCAAGTGTGTGGGTGTTGTGTGTGTGGGGGGGGGGTTGTTTGTGAAGAAAGACAGTCTGCGTGTGGTTGGCAGGTTCTGGCCTGGCTGTGGGGCCAACCACCTGGAGGAGTTTGCTAAAAGTACAGCTAGATGTTCAGGGTTCTCCAACACCATGGTGGGTGGGGCCAGGAGACAACCTCCTGGGGATCCCCCAACTCTAGAAGCCAGTCTCTCTTAAACCACTCAACTGTCAGGTCTTCCCTAGGGACTGTATGAGTCACTCCTGCAAAAACCACTGAACCCACAGTGAGAATACTACCCCCATACCCAGGGCCTGACCTGGCCAGCTGGGCACTCCATCTCTTCCCTCTTGGTATCAAAGTGCCCAGGAACATTTCTAACTCTAACCATATGTCATATCCTTTAGTTCACACCCACCTGCGAGTTGAGAGGGATGAAGAGCGCATGGAGCTCTGCGCACGCAGCCCACTCCAGGCCGACAGGTGAGGAGGACTTTTTTAAAAATTTTATTTGTTTACTTAGTGTGTGTGTGTATCAGAGGGCACTGTGTGTCCCTGTGGAGGACCACGGGTGACTTCTGGAATCATCCTGGATTGCTTCTACCTCCTTTTTGCTCTGCTCTGGGATTTCCCAGGCTCCGCCCACCAGGCTGGAAGTGCAGGCCACCACTGTTTCCATCTGGCCTTTTTATGTGGGACCTTCTGCTTGCCAGACAGTCTTAACCCCTGCGCCATCTCTCTACCCCTGAGAAGGGCTTTCTTTTTTTTTTTTTTTTTTTTTTTAATTTCAGCTCATACAAACTTATTAGGTACACCAGTTCCCTCCCTCCCTCCTCCTCCCCCGGAGAGAAGGGCTTTCAATGACTCCGTCAACACCACTGGAACCCAGGAAAGCCTGTCACTGCAAATACACCAAACCAGGCAACGGGACGCTGTGGTCAGCACCTTCTCTCCTTGCCAGCTCCGCCCCAGAGCTGCTGATCCAGAACCTTCTGACCTCTGGCATTTCCTAGACCATCTCGATTTCCAAGGGAGATTTTACATGGCATGAATTGAGTCCCCAAGAAACTGCTGGCCCATGAACCTGATCAGCTCTCCCTGGGGGTCGCCGTCTTCTACACGCACGTGACCTGCGATTCGCACCTAGAGTGGAGCATGCACAGAGCAGCCCTGCCCAGAGAAATTGGAATCGTGTGATTCCAGCTGAGGCAGGAAGGTCAAGGGTTCGAGGTCAGCTTGGGCTACAGCAAGAGCTTGTCTTTAAAAAAGAAACACAAGGGGGAGGAGGAGGTAGCTACCTGGCTCAGGGGCTTAGAGCCAACTCACACAGCTCTCTCGAAATACTTTAAAAGCTAAAGAAAACAATGGGAGGCCCCAGGTGAAGCTCCTGGTCACAACCTGGTGACCTGAGTTGGATCCCCGGAAGTCCACGCAGGAAAAAGGGGAGAACTGACTTCGGAAAGTTGTCCACCCGCCCGCCGGCATGCCATGGCTGCCTGAGCACCTCTCATTGACTCTCGTGCTGATTCTCTCTGTGATAACACCGGGCACCGGCGGCCTGGCTCACAGCGGATGCCCGTTGGTATCAGAATTGAATGGGCACCCTGGAGCAGAGTACGTCCAGGCCTTCCAGAACTGGGGGGCGGGGGGTGGGGTCAGGAGCATGCTCGCACCCAAGCAAATCTGCCGGAGCTCAGCCGGATCCAGTTACCAAAGCTGCTCTTGATCAAACAAGCACCAAGCCGGGACACACAAGGCCCTTCCTCCTGGAACTGGAGACTCTCACTAGGAGTTGAAGGAACTAGAGGACCGCCGGTGGAGGAGGGGAAGACCCACTGTGTAGTGGTGCGGCCTGCAGAGGCAAGACTAGAACCCTGGGCCCCCTATTACAGTGACCCTACCATCAAGGCAGCTGGACTCAGAATGAGGATGATAGCGGCTGCCCACCAAATAGGACGGCCAATTTTCTTCCCTTTTTGGGACAGGGAACACAAGTCTCTACAAAGTAAATACCTTACTGGGCATTTCTGGGGGTAATATAGGGAAACGGTCCAACTAAAAACCTCTGAACGTGTTCAGTTCATCACTTTGACCCCAGGAACTAATAAGAAACAGACTGCTCCCCAAAATCCACTGTCCCTTCCTAGGTTGGTCGATTACACACTCCAGTTTTGTTTTGTCCAATGGCCCCAGGGGTACTGTGTTCCCCCTTCCTCCAAAAAGCACTTTAGCTGGTCCAATCAGCCTCGCCCACCCTTCATCCAGGACAGAACAGACTGTAACAGTCCTCGGTCTGAAGACCCTCCGTCCAGGCAGGGCCCAGCACACCCACAGTCTACACAGCAGACAGTCTAGACAGCAGAATCAGCAGCGTAGCAGTCAGCCGCCAATAGTGACAGGCAGCCTTCAGCTCCTGAATGGAGGACAGAGAGCCTCAGACATCCACCCAGCATGAGCCTAAGCTATGGGCTTACTCGTGACCACAACAGCTGGTTTACTTTAATTTACTGTATTTTTTACAAAATTTAAAAATACGTACAGTGCTTATAAACATCATCTCATGGGATCTTACAACACACCCTCATTTTATAGACTCAGAAAAACCAAGCCCTGCAAACAGCTTTGTAAATGTTAAATGCAGAAAATTACAAGTAGAGCATCTTCTATCTCTTCTTTGCCACGCTTTCTAGATTAATCCATCCTATGTTGATGTCTCTACAAAGGTCTAGGAGGACAAGGCTATCTCTCATCTGATCCAGTTACGTCCAGTAGAATCTCTCTCTCCCCTCCCAGAATGGTACCATGGCCCCAGGAGCTCCCCAAGTCTGCTGCTGCACCCCCAGAGGGAAGCTTCTGCAATTCGAGCAAATAACTCTTGGACTGTGGTGACCACCTGTGGCAGTTACTCTTGGCTGTCGGCTTGACTGGACCCAAGGCTAGCAGCCAGCCAGCAGACCACCAAAGAAATGATCACAACATCTGAACTACAACGACCCATCCTAAAGGTGGGCAACACTGTCCAGGGGCCGACCACAAAGAAGTACAAGAAAGCAAAGTTTGCTTTCACTCGCCCTGTGCCGCAAACTCATCTTTCCTGCCGCCACTGTTCTTTGACGACGTCAGAACCCAGATTCTTCAACCTTCCCATGTGACAGAAAACCAGTGGCTGACTCTAAAAAAATCCTCCGGCCTTCAGCACCACACTGGGACTTCTGAAACATTCACCTCCTGAACTGAGCAGCCGCAAGCAGCCACAACTAGATACGAGGCTTTATCTTATAAGGCCGTCCAATAAATCCCCTTCTTATACATTTATTCCATCTAGGGGTCCCGTTCCCCTAGAGAACCCTAACGCACCAACACAGGAAGGAAAGTAAATGCTCAGGAAGAGAGAATTCCAACTTTAATCCTTGTGTCTCCTGGTGCCTGTCGGCTGAAGTCACATTCTTAATCGTGAGTTTAGCTGAGAAATTGGAAGAGAGTGTTGTTCTAGTGTTCTGTGTGGCTCGGATGGGAGACCCAGCTGGGTAAAGGCAGTGACATGAAGGACTAGGGGAAACAAGCAGGATTCTGCATAAATAATGGGATACGAAAACCAGGTGCTGGGCTGGAGAAATGGGAGGCTCGGGGTTAAGACTCTGCCTCTGAAACAGAAGGGTGAGTTTGGACCCCCGGATTCCACGTAAAAACTCCAGATGGAAATGGCAGCAGCTTATACTTCTGGCCCCTGGCAAATCCCAGAGCAAAGCCAAAAAAGAGGAACGAGCAATCTAAGATGATTCCCTAAGTCACCCTTGGGTGTCCGCAGGCACCCAGTGCCTTCTGGTACACACAAGTAACAAACAGAAAAACCATGTGCTCAGGGACCAGCACCCAAGCCCCATGTGGTCACAACACCAATCCCCACCAATCCCCTGGGGAAGAAACTTAGATACCAAACTCAGTAGCTTTCTGTAGACCAAGGACCCCTGAACCCCAGAGCTGGTCAGGGGTAAATACCTCCTGAGTCCCAGACCCCCAAACTCTGGCTGGCAGGTGCTATTCACCCACCACCAGGTTGGCCAACAAAGGCTGAGAGAGCCACAGAGGACCATCAGAATGTCATCCAGCCCAATGGCCTCTTGAGGAAGCAGCTTCAATCCCCCACATATCCCATCACCAAGGTCTGTGGGGGTCAGAGTCAACGCAAAGCACCCCCTCACACAGACATCCAAGCTCCCCACACGTTGTGTGGATGGATGGTGAAGCAAAATGGAGACCAGGGTGGAAACTGCAGGAGGACCTAAAATAGAAATACAATCACTTCCCAAGCTGGAACCCGGCCAGGACACCAGAGTGAACATGAGTAATTTGTTAAGAGACACCTGCTAGCGCTTTCCCAAGCCGTCCTCAGACAGGGCACAACCGCAGCCCCCAGCCCCCCAGGGCCCAGGTGGTCCCAGGAGGTCACACCTGTTCTTGGAAGGGAAGGCTGAGCTGCACAGCAGGAAGGTGATCCTGTTTTTCAGGAAAATCCCCAGGGTGTGCGGACCTTGCTCCTAGGGAAGCCAAGGTCAGCTGGGGCTCCGCATCACCTGCTGGGCAGGGCTGGGCTCTGGATTTCAGAACACGCCCAGCCTCGTACCAGGCCCTTCCCGGGTGCTGAGGGACTTCTGGAAAAGAAGGCCGGTCCCTTTGCCAGAGAACTGACTGGAATTCCTTATTACCAACCAGTGACCCAGATGGGGCGGCAAGGGGCAAGAACTGCAGGAGGAGAGAGGAGTGCCTGGGCAGATCAAAGCCGGGGAGGAGAGGCCCCAACCAGTTCCTCATCTTCCTCCATCCTGGGCACACAGGAACCACAGCCCTGATTTAAGACATACAGAAGTTGAGGGGCAGCAGGGAGACACAAACCCACCCCACCAATGGGACGGGGAAATTCAAGTCTTCTAACTATTACAAAAGTGACATCCAGCCCTGAGAACGTACAACCACGTGTGTATGTGTTGGGGGGGGACTAAGCACACAAAACGTGACGCTGGAAAAGGGGGGGGTCTCGTACTCATATTGGCTGGCATTTCAAAACCAGCCTGAAATATCCACAAGTGGAGGAGTCAAACAGCACTGAGCTCACACTCACCTAACCTTCCTGCCCCCTTCTGCCCCCATATGCCCTTCTACCTCTGAGGATCTAAGGGCAGATGAATGACTAGCAGCATGGAAGGCTGACCCACACAGGGCCTAAGTGCGTCATCCAAAGAATTCCCTTCACACCCGCAGGAGACCTGCCAGAGGCTTCCAATCTGACACCTGGGCTCTGAACATCCGCCTAGAAACCACGGTTTAGACAGGCTTGGGGGACACAGGCCTCCCCTCACCTGCTGCGGGGCTAGGCCCGGGGCGGGTGGGGAACCTGCGGATTGCGTGGTCACATCCTGGGGCGGCGATGGATACAGGGGAGGGGGACCCTGATCAGGCTACCTATATGGAATTCCAAGACCCAGCAAAACAACAAAAAGTGCCGGTGAGCCTATGGCGGTGGGCGTGCACGCTGGTCATGCTAACCACGTGGGGCGCTGGGACAGGGGGATGGCGATTTAGGATCAGCTCGGGCAATGCTGTCTTAACAAAACCAAAGTGAGCCAAAGCGGGCCGGAAAGTCTGCAAAAAAACTGTCTGGCTTTAGACCATGCCAACCGCACAAAAAGGTCACCCACCCAAGGACAAAAAGAAGACGAACCGGCCTTCACGCAGATCCACGTGCTCTGCTAAGTCTGAGAGGTAATAACTACTGCTGAGAAGCCCGTTGGAATCCTGGGAAAGCACGGAGCCGGCCCCGCCCCTCCGCTGACGTCAGCCGGAGGCCCCGCCCCAGCCAGGAGTGCTCCTCCCACCAGGAAGTCCCGCCCACTCCCCACACTTCGGCCTCCTCGGGTCCCAGACCCTCCAAGGGCTCGCTAGGCCCGCTGGTCTCCCAATAAGACACAAGTCCAAACACTGGGAAATCCCACGAAGTGTTGGAGAACAGCTGCCATAGAGACTGGGGGACGTGTAGCCCACCCGCCGGGACAACTGCCACTGCGCTCCGCTGGAGGGGTCTGCGGAAGGCGTGCAGGGGCCCGGCGGCTCCCTGCGTCAGGGACTCCGGCCCCTGAACGAACGCGCGCACACGCACACGCGTGGAAAGTGACTACCGGAGAACCGAGGTCCCAAGCATCGCCCAGGCGGCTGCACCGCAACAGGAGGTCGCTGCGTACCGTCGCGTAGCCTATCGACCAACCTTCCTGGAGAATCCACCGGGGGCGCCAGAGACCCCGGATCGCCGGCATCCTCAGATCTGGCGGGGGCGGGGCCCTGCCCCGTACCTGCCTCTGCTCCCAGTTTAGGCCGTGGGTTCGGGGCTCCCCTGCGAGTCGGGAGCGGGAGCCCCCACAGGTGACAAGCAGCCCCGGGAGCCGGGCTACAAAGGCCAGCAGCGGGAGGAAGGAAGTGGGCGCTGGGGGGCAGAGCCCATTTCCATCACCTCTCAATGTCTCCCCCGCCGCGGGGAGCCGCTCGGATTAGCATGAGAAAAGGCTCGGGGCTAGGAAGCGTTTCCGGGGGGTGTCAGGTCCCCGGCCGCCGAGGGGGAGGGGCGGGCCGCCAGGTGCGCGACCCCAGGGACCAGGGGCGACCCACCTGCGCCTCGGGCCCTGGGCCCCGGGATCCCTGGAAGCCGGGCGCCGCGAGACGCGTCCCGGTGCCCCGTGGAGCCGCCTTCCAGCTCCCCGGACCGACCGGGCACTTCCAGCCCGTGACCCCGCCTCTCCCGGCGCCGCGCGGCCAGGTGCGCCCGTGGCCTCCCCCGCAGGCCCAGCTGCGCCCTCCCGGCCTCGGAAGGTCGCGCGGGACACCGGAAGTCGGGCCGGAGTCGGGCTGGGCCGAGGGTCCCAGCGACCCTGATCTCCTTCCCCAACCTCTGTTCTGCGGAAATCCGGGGAGCAAAAACAAAAGGGGGGGGCAGCCCTTTTCACGACTCGCAGAAAAATAAGAATTACTGTTTACCCAGCCCGCGAGAGCATCGTGAAGATTAATGACTGTGAAATGTTTTTGAAGATACAAACATTCCCAGATTTTAACTTGTAGGCACTTTAAAAAGCACTGGTTACCTGCACACTGCATCGGCCTGTCCCCTCTCCCTAGGTGACTTCTAGCCAGGATCCCAGAGCCGCTGACAAGCCACCCGCTGCTCCCGGACACGTGGAGTACTTACTTGCCCATGAGGCCCACCCTGGAGGGCCACTCTTCCCCAAAGGGCAAGTGACCACCTGGCAGGCAGTACAGACCAGAACATCTGGAGAAGACAGTGGAAATAAAAGCTTTTTAAATATCCTTCATCCCCTACCCTGGGAAGAAAGTACTTCTTCTAGGGCCTCGGGGGGCTACGAGGTGGTCACCAAGAGTCAGTGGTCACCCAGGGACTTCCAGACCCGGAACCCTTGCGGCCTAGCTGGTCTGGCAGCTCCAACCACAAAGCCCAGGAAGAGAGGAGGAGGACATTTAGCCAGAGGGTGGAGGTGAGGACTCAGAATGTTAACCTTCTAGAAGGTTCCTTGAACGGTTCCTGGGACTGGTTTTGAGAGCTCTCTAGGCACGCCTCTGCTTGGAAGGCAGGCAAGTCTGGGAGCTTCTGACAACAGAGTGTGGGGTCATCCACCGAGTGAGCCAGTACTGGGCCCCACCCTTCCTCTGGCCCTCATAGGATAAGCACAGGATAAGTGAACTTTGTTTCCATCAGCAAAAGAATAAAGTCTCAAGCTAGGACTCATTTAAAAGAAAAAGTGCACAAACCCTCCAGCCAAATACACTTCCTCTTCTCCCCCCCATACCTTCTCCCCTCCCAACACACTCCTTACCTCAGACACACACACCTGAATCAGGTGTAGTAAATACTACACAGTTCAAGCCCGATTCGGACACTTTACAGTACCCCCAGACAGTTCTTTGCTAGACTCCATAGTTAAAAGTTTCAAAAACGACACAGGAACACAAATTCCACTAGTTCGTGACCCAGGCCGTGGTTCCTTCCTGAGAGCCGGGGCTCCAATAATGAAGGTTCTGTTTTGTCCCGAGCTTGGAGAGATGGCTGGAGGCCAGATTTCAGGCATGATTGGAGTACAGCCGCCTGCCCCGAGGTTACTAGGCCTGGTGCTACAGGGAGACCCCGCACCTCCATCTACATCCCACAGCCTCTGAGCCCCAACCCCAGGACTGGAACAAGACACAGACGCTGCCACTGTCTCCTGCCAGACAACCTTGAAGTCAGGAAAGTTTAAAGCAGAATTAAGGTGTTTGGATGCACATTTCTGCTGGACAGATGCCAGCAAGTTTTAAAAAAAAAAATTAACCACATCTGCCAGGTGTGGGGACACGTGACTGTTAATCCCAGCCTTGGGGAGCAGAGGCAGGGATATCAAGTGTCCAGCCTGAGCTACATGAGACCAGGCCCCTCCCCAAAATGGTGAAAGTGTATTTCTTTTTTTATTTTCCAACTGGGAAGGAGTTTTTGAAGTACAATGGATGAAAAGTACTTCCATTTCCCCCCCCTTTCAAGTCACCAAGAGCCCAGAGCAAACCTGCTGCAAGGTCAAAGAAGAGCATCCTTGCGCAGGGCTTGGGGGAGGGGACCAGAAAGTTCTAATATTACCTAGGGCAGGAGTCACCCAATTCCCTATAAAATCCGAATCACTCCTTGCCCCATCAGTAAGAGCCCAACCATCGGCTCTGGCAGACAGCCATCTGTTACATCTAAGTTAGGGAACCGGCTAAGGGGGGCCCATTGCAAGCACCCACGGAAGGAGGGAGGGGACCCGGATAGGTTTGTACAGAAACTGCCTGAGGGCCTCAAAAGTTCTCAGCACCCCAAGTATCAGAAGAATTACGCACAGGCCCCTCGCTCAGAAGGCCGAGGTGACAAACCATCAGGAACAGATGCCACCTGAGCCCATCCTGGTGGCAGGACCTCAGCCCCCATGCGGAGGCAGGAAGCCTTTGCTAATAAAGACGTACAAAAGACCGGCAGCTGCCACCAAACAGGTCCTACAGCAAACAGCGCTGTCCCTATCGGCCACTCTTTAAAAGCAGAGGAAAAAAGACCTGGCTCCTTCCGGGACTTTGATGCCTGGTGTCTGGTGTCACAGCTTTTAAAAAATTACTTATTTTATATATATTGTATATATTTTTTTTTATCAAATGTAAATGGGGGGGGAAAGTTTGGATTCTTCCAAGCTCCTGGAATAATGCTACTATGTGCTTTTGGAATCTTTCCTCCAGATAACTGAAACAGAGAGCTATTTCTAGTAATCCAGAAAGATCACCTTCTACGAAATTTCCACAGACGACCAAGACAGAGGTACCAGGCAGGTTCCCATCTGCGTTCTCTAGCAGCCCTGGAGTCACCCCCCCAACAGACAATGGCCTTGCTCTCTCCAGTGTGTATTCTAGAGTCACTGGCAAAGCCCCCCCCCTTTTGCACACAATGTGCAAAGCTCTTCTTTTCATAGGGGAAATCCTGAAAGGCCCACTGCAGTCATAATTCAGCCTTTCAACATTCATAATGACAGCTAAAAGCAAACTCCAGATTCGGGCCCAAACATTAATTTGTGGTATCATTAGAGTCACATTGACGGCTCTGGATACTCGCCATTAAATCATGATCAAAAGAGCCCCTGAACACCTTAAAAACCGGTTCTGGAGTTTTTAGCAATAATTGAGGATAATCTTCCAAACTCAGAGATAAGGTTATTGTCTTTCCCCAAAACCCCTTCATAAGCTTATGACACATATTCCCTCAAACTTAGACTTGAATAAAAACTAACTTCAAAAGATGGGGAGGGGTGGGGGAGAAGCCTGGCGTTTCCCCTTCTTTCCATGGGGGCTGTAACTTTAACTTGTAGTGGAGTAAATTAGGACATGCTTACCAGCTGTAAAGGAGAAAGCTGATCCAGGCGGGGAGCTAAGAGTTAGCCACTGCTTCCACTAAAACCCTTTGGCACAACACAGACCTCAGAAACATTCCGACCCACAGGAAGATTCTTGGGGAGCAAGATACCGGGAGACTTCAAACAGTGTCACTTTTGCTGTGCACAAGGGCTTCCTTGTGAAGACTCAAACTACACTTTCATTTTTTAATGACTACAAAACCATGTTCCTCCCGCTGTATTGGAACGTTACCACCTGGATGTGGAAATATCATCTTGAGCTGCGCCTGGCGCAGCTGAATATATATATATATATATGTTCCTTCCCAATCGAGTGCTACATGAATGCTTATGCGTAGCCCGCATCAGGGACCTGGGACGTTCGGCCTGCTGCTGTCTGCTGATAGAAAGATTATTAACAGAGAGACCCAGGCTGAACTCACATACATTATGATGACAGTCCTTCTATATTGAAATGACAATGGTTAAAAAAAAAATGACAACTGGGACCACCGCTCTACCCTAGCTGCAAACTCTTTGAGAATTCTTCCATTTAGGGAAAGCGTGCACAGCGCTAGGGGTCTCAGTCTGCCTTCAAACATGATTCATGACGTTAGCGATCTGTTGGCAAATGGCATTCGGGCACAGCTCAGCAGGGACCTCCCCGGAAGGTGTCCTTTCTAGTGCCCTTTTCCTTTTGCTAAAATAAATAAATAAGTGAGAGTGTCTGGATTTAAACAAAGCATTCCACCCTCAGCCCAGCTCTCTTAGGGATTTTCAAGGTTCCAACAATAGTGTCATTTATTAAAACCCACGCCTTGCTCATTGGGGATGTAAGTTATATCTTTGCCACCTAGTAACTGCACAGTTAATTTCTCCACAGAAAAGGCTGCAGGCTGGATCCCACGGCTGTTGCCTGGCTTCTTTCTTTCATCTCTTTAAAGCACTTCCCAGGGCTGGCAAGGTGGCCAGCAGGCCACAGGCACCTGCTCACAGATCTGGAGACCTGAGTTCGATCCTGCCCCCAAAGTCCACATAGAAGGAGAGAACTGATTTCCCAAAGCTGTTCTCCAACCCCCAAGCCACGCACCATGACATGCAGGTGCATATCTTCTCTCTCTCTCAAATAAATAAAATAGTAAAATTATTAAAATATTAAAAATTATTTCAGAAAATAAAACACTTTCCAGACTGAAACAAATAGAGTTTCTACTGAGAGTTTTTCAAACGACCAAAGTGACTGATTTAGCCCTGAAAGGATAACGGATGGGATGGTTAATAATTATTCTGCGAACAAGTTTTACAGTTTCATCTTGTGTACAAGGGCCAGATTGATAATGGGAGGGAAAGCTATCTTTTCAGCAAGGACAGGAACAGGTGTGCCTGAATCTTAAAAGGCCAAAATAGCTCCCCAAGTATGTCATGGGTGTTTTCACAATGGTAGTAGTGTTTAGTTTTTGGTAGCTAAACTTTAAAAAAAAAAAAAAAGAAAAAGAAACCTTAACACTAAAGAGATACTCTGGAACTTGGCAAAATTTTTCTTCACTGGATGCACGACTAATTCCCACACACCTAAACTGCAGCTCACACCTAACAAGGAAATGCATTATGAGGACAAAGAGTTTTTTTTTTTTTTTTTGAATCACAACTATGAAAAGGTAATTCACCCTGCCCCTCCCCCATGGAATCACCCATGGCAGGGTCAGTTTCAAAGACCTCAAGTGAAATCGTAAATAACTCACAGAGCTCCCAGTACCCCCACAGGAGGGCATACCACCCTCTACTCTGCCTTATTAAAGATGCTATTATAAAAGGGGGAGGGGGCAAACTGCCCTTTCCACAAAGTATCCTCCAGAACAAGCCAAAACACACCTCTTCAAGTTGCAAATTAGATCTAAACCCAAGATTTTTAAAATTCTGTCTAAAAGCTGCTTTCCAATGAGTCGAACCCAAGTTCCAGGTCCCCTACCCCTGGGGCCAGAAAACCAATCAGTGCCATAAATCCTCTCGCTTTCAGCCCTCTCTCCCTTGAACTGGGGCCGGATGGGGGAGGGGGCGACCCAACACTAACACTAAACCCCTCAATGCTCTACAGAAATATGCTGTCTTGTTTCCTTTGTTTGGTCATGTTATACTTGATCAAGTGTGAACGATTAAACTGCTTTCATTAAACGCAAGTGCATTCGCGGCTAGCATCCCACTTCAATGGCAGTTATAAGCATATTTTGCAAGAGGGAGGGGCCTGCTTTTTGCCTAAAACCTACCATCTCATTAACTTTTTTCTTTGGTGGGGGGAGGGTCATCAAAGGCTTGTCAGAGCCAGGCAAAAGTATATTGAGTGTTTCAACTTTCAGATAGGGTCCTTGATACTAAAAAAAAAAAAAAAAGAAAAAGAAACCTTGTTTCAATATTAAAGCCGCGCCGACTGAAAAATGATGAATTAGCATTGAAAATATTACTTTGTAATTGCTGTAAGAAGTACTCTTTGAAATCAAGTGATTATAAAAACATGATCCTTTAAAGTCCCATTACTTCAACATGGAAAAGATTAATTTGAACAAAAAAATTCAAAACAGAATTCTCCACAGTGAAAACTAGTTCTACTTGGAGAAGCTGGAGGCTAGAGGCAGAATCCAGGGAGATACATGACTACCGACCGACAGGGTAATTTTTAAACTGTCTTTGCACCCAGAACCTAGTAGAGGCCCTTTCCCACGTCGAAGAGGGAACCACAAGGAATCACCTGGTAACCCCCCCTCTCCCTATATGATGTCCCCCAGGAAATTATCCGAATCAGATAAAAATATACCAGCCTTTAGAATATCCCACAGAATTGCAAATAAGGCGTTTAGCATTTTAAATTCCCAATGCATATTTATAGAATTCTCTTGTCTACCCTTCAAGCCATTCCCATTTGACTCTCTAAGAAGTTAACCCGGCCTCCGATCTTGAAAGAAAAGAGGGGGAGACACACTGAAGGTCTATTTACCCAGGGTAGGGGAGCCCGCCGTGGCGACGTAGGCCATTACCAGAAGCTCCACCAGCAGCAGGCAAGCGGGGATTTCTTGGGGGAAAAAATTGTTCCTCTCCCTTATGAAATCCTAAACGTGGGGGTCCCCTGAAGCCGACCGCTGCTTGAGCCGCCTCCGGAAAAGTGCGGGAGGGGTGGGAAGGGATAACCACGAACACTCGCGCGCACGCACTCCCCGTGTCCGCGGCCATAGTCGCCGGTGGAACGCGAGCCACGGGAGGCAGCGTGCTCGCGAGTGTCTCGGCACGGCCCGCGGTCACCGCCGGCCCGCGGCCTTCGCGCTGCAGGGCGCAGCGGGGGGCTGCGGGCGACCGGCCACGCCGCTGGGCCTCCGGCCGGAGAAAGGCCTGGGCGCGCCACGACTCCCGCGCTCCTTGGCCCAACTCGCCCGAGGCACCGGGGACAGAAGAAAGGCGCTTCCCGCGGGTCCCGTCCGGCTCCGCAGAGGACCAGGAGATGCCGGTGGCCGCCGAGCCGTCCCCACGCCACGCTGGGTCCCCCCCACGCCCAGGGCGCGCCCATGCCAGCCCCTCCTGCGAAACTTTTCTCCATTGGGTTCGCCCCACCCGAAAAGTGCGGCCCGGGAGGGGGAGCCCAGGGAGGCGGGCGGGCCGGGCTCCCGGCAGCGGCTGGCGAGGAGGAAGTGGTGCCCGCGGGAGCGCGGCCGGGCAAAGGAAATGCCCAGCCCGCCCGGCCCCCGCCCGCCGCCGCCGGGATCCCGGCCCGCCCAGGCCCCCCGCCCCGCCGCGACTTTGGCGGGCCGAGCCCCACGCGGCAGAGGCGGCGGCAGATGTGGCCCGGCTGCCCCGAGTAGCCAACAATGCCGGGTCGGCAAAACAAAAGGGTTTCACTTCGCCTCCTTCCCGGTCTTCCACTTGGGCTCTCCCGGCACCGCGCGGGATCCCCGGGCGACAGGGGCCGCGCCCCCAGGGGACCCGAGCCCCGGCGCGCCCCGGCTTCCTCGCAGACCCCCGCCTTGCCATCGTCCCCCCCCTCCGCCCGCCTCGCCGGCGCAAGGCCCGCCGCACCCCAACATGCTCGGACTCTTGGTCCCCCGGGATCCGGCCGTATTGTCCCCGCGGCGCGCGGCGCGCTCGGCCAGGATCGCCCGCGGCCCCCCGCGCGCGCACCCACCGAGCTCGGGGAGCAGGAGCCGGGGGCGCCTAGGAAACCGTCGCCGAGACGCCGCCGCCGCTGCCCTCCGGACGCCGCTGCGCTCCGGGTTTTTCTTTCCTTTTTTTTTTTTCCAATCCTGATGGGAAGGAAGGTGACCGCCTACTTCGCATTCATCAACTCTCATCACAACAACAAAAATCCTGGCACGAACGGAGGCCAGCGAGCTCGATCAGCGGCGGGGGGCGGCAGGCGAGGGCTCCCCCCAGGCCGGCGTCCACCCACCCCCGGGCGTAACGGGGGGACTTGCGGCCGGGGGCGCAGACCAAAGATGTCCTCGGATGCCGGCTCGGTGTCCTTCGCCCTTTTCCTCCTCCTCCACTCGGAGTGGCGCAGTGAGGCGCGGGCACGGCGCCCCCAGTCCGCGGCCGCAGGTGAGGCGGGGGTGGCGGCAGCCCCAGCCCTCCCCTGGACCCCCCCCTTACCTCGTCCAGGACCGCCGGCGTCCACAGCGAAGGGCGCCCACCCGGGAGGCGGCGGCGGTGGCGGCAGCTCCCGCCCCTCCCACCCCACCCGGCGGCGGTGGCGGTGGCTGTACGGCCCCCCCACTCAGCGCGGCATGGCTCCCAGCTCGTTCCCTCTCTCCTCGGGCCGCCGCCGGCTTCTCTGGGCCGCTCCCGAGCCACCTTAAAATGACACACGCACACAGGGACACACACACAAAAACTTAATCTCTCCAGCTCCGCGCCCCACCCCCTCCCTCCCTCCTCCCCTTCCCTTCCTCCTCCTCCTCCTCCTCCCCTCGCCGCCGAGCCTCTTCCTACTTCTCCACCCACCCCACCCCTTCCCCCCGCCCACCCGGCTCCCGATCCCCCCCCCACCTTACCACCACCCCTACTCCCGGCCGCACACCCTCCCGCCAACCAGCCCGCCTGGCGGGGGGTGCGCTGGGGGTCCCTGGCCCGCGTCCGCGCCGCGCTCACCCCCCAGAGGATGCTGATTGCAACTTGGATCGGGAAAGGAAGGTCCTGGAAGCCGAGCGCCTACCGGCTATTTGCTCTTCTTTATTGGTTTTCTCTCCCGGGAAGGAGGAGGAAAGCAGAGAGAAAAGGAGAGGGGAAGAAGGAAGGGGGCGCGGTTCGGGTGGGCCGGCGGGCAGGGAGCGAGGGGGAGGGGTGAGGGTGTGTGTCACTCTAGCTTTTTTTTTTTTTTTTTTTTTTTTTTTTTGGCAAAGGCGGGGTCTCTCTTTGCAAACCAATGACACAACCCCACATGGGCCGGTCTCGCCCCCTACAGATACTCCTCACTACAAATCGGCTCTCTCGGGGGATTAGTAGCTCCGCGAAAGTGCACACTGGCGCGGCGGGCGGGCGGGGAGGGGGCCGGGCGCGGCTGGCTGTCCGCGGCTCGGCCCCGCCCGGGAGGTCTTGGGGAGGCGCAGGAGGCCCCAGCGACAGGCCCGGGGGTCCCGCGGCCGCCGCTTGGGGTCCCACCGCCTTCGTCCTTCTTCCTCCTCCGCCCCTCCCACGTGGGACACTGTGCGGCCGGCCACGTGGGGAGCCGCGATCCCCGGCGGTCCTCGGCGCGGGGCCCTGATCTGGGCCGGACTCGGGGGGGGGGGGGACGCCACGCCCGCGCAGCCGATGTGCCCTTTTCCCGGCCCCGCGGCTCCAACTTCCTCCTGGGCCCCTGTGCAAGCCGCCTATGCCTTCTGAGGCCTGCGGGGTCAGGCGCGGGCCGGCCACAGGGGGCACTTGCGTTCCCCGAAACCCTTATCGTGGAGCCGGGGTCGGCGTTGGCAGCGGGTGTCCGCGGAGCCCACCGTCCCGTGTGCAGGAACTTGAAGCCGTGTGTTTCTTAAGAGAAGCAAACATTTTTTACACATTAAAAAAAAGTGTCTTCCTGTTGCCTGGATCTCGCCGGTGCTATTTTTAAAGCTCTGCTTTGGGTCGGATCCCTAGCCTCGCGGGGTGGAGGCGCGCTGCGGCCTGGGGACCCGAGAGTCGAGTCCTCGGCAGGCGCGGCCCCGAGCCCGTGGCGCCCCGACGCCCTGCCCTGCGGTGGGAATCTGGACCCCCCACGACGATCCGGCCCAGCGGCCGCAGACACTAGACAGCACCTGGGCTGGGAGCCGCTGTCTCCAAGCGCTGTTCCCGGAAGACAGCCGGGGGATGCGGGCCGGCCAGGCTGCGTTTTACTGCATCCAGGGTCCCCCAACTCCCATCTCATTAGCGGGACTTCAGCTGCGACTCTGTCAAGTACCCTACGGAGTACAGAGCCCCCGGGTGCAATCGCTTTAGAGTATTGGATGTGGTCGCGGAAGAGGACCCCATGTTGCTACTTTGAGGGTCTCGGGGATCGCCATTCCTCGAGTGACCCCGCGTGCTTCCTCCAGGGTACCCACGAGCCGCGGGGTGTTTATTACAGCCGGCGTGGATGGGGCTGGGGGTGCCTCGGAGCCCCTTGGCTTCATCCTAAAGAGTCTTTATCTCTACTTGTTTCGCTAAAGAGCCAGATGCAGTGCCCGCGGTGACGGGCCACGTGGGCCGTGGTATCCGCGAAGGTTTTACAGTCAGACTAGGTTCTAAAACTAAATTGAATACCTCTTATCTGATGGCAGCTCGGCACAGGCCTTTTGGCAACTCTATCCCCATCCCGTTTTCTACATGGCCAAAATAGGCCTGGGACAGGTCAACCACACAACAGTAAGTAGCTCTTTTGCCTGCTGTTCAGTGAGAGAAGTTGCGCACACACACACACACACACCACGCCCATTCCTAGTTCCCTCCTTCCAGGGCTGTGTGTCCTTATAAACTTAAAGATCAAGATTTGCTTATAAACTGACAGGGTTCCCACCCTGGCCGCCTATTCTCATTTTCTAAGTTCCTTTAACCATGAACTCTAGGCATTATAAAAGACAGAATCCTTGGTTTCTCACAGATCTTTGGTGCTGCGTGGTCCTCAGTTTTTCCTGGGAAACCACAGTCAACCTTTTCCTGACCGTCTTTCTGCTTTTGTGCATTCTGTGAAATTGAATTCAGCCTTAGCAAATAGCTGTCTTCTTTGTTTTGAGAACATTACAAAAGAAGTCATCCTCGACTGAAAATTATGTCTCCAGCCACAAATCCTGCACTCTTAAAATTTATTTATATATTTCCGAAGCCCAGTTGCGGCCAACATGAGAATTATCCCAGATCCTAATAATTTTAAGATGTGGCAAACAAAGACAATTCAAAATAGTCCATGTCCAATAGATATTTCTCCAAAGAAGATAAGCAAGTGATCAAAGATTACAGGTGGAATCGCACAGCTTCACCAGTCACCAGGGAAATGCAAGTCAAAGCCCCAGAAAGATGCCCCTTCTCCACTGAAACACCTGCTATGAACAAAACAGAAAGAAGGAAATGTTGAGAATATGGAGAAATGGGAATCCTCGGGTGGTCCTGCAGAGAAGATAGAAATGCTGCTGCCTCTGTGGAGAGCCATCCGGGAATCCTGGGAAAGTTAGAATCGTCATCTAATCCAGCAACTCCATTTCTATCTGCTCCAAAGAACTGAGAGCAGCGCGACATAAAGAGTGGTCTGTGGACCGTTCATTTCCCGCCACACTATACCAAGCAGGAGAAAAAGACAAAAAGGAGAGAGAAAATGAAGGAAAAGCATGACGAAAACCAACCAGTGTCAATCGACGGGTGGGACGAGAGAAGCACACGCCATGGTATATAAAACCTCGGGATGGGAGTTATTCAGCCTTTAACAGGAAATGTGATTCTGACTCTTGCTTTGAGCTACACCTTGAAAACAAGTGAAGCAAATCAGACACAAAAGGGCAACTATATAGAATTCCACGAAAACAAGGTAAACTAAGGTAGTGTTAAACAGCCAAAAGACAATGGGGGTCAAAGACCTTTCTCCTCCCCCTCCACTCCCGGCTGGTATTGGAAGAGAGTTGCAGCTTGGGAGAATAAACAAATACTAAGAAAAGATGTGTTGCTGCCTGTCCGGTTTCTGGATGCCTTTGATAACAATAACTGCAGGGATTGTGGGCTCACAACCAGCATACAGGAAGATGATTTTGCATTGAGACGGGGTCTCCCTGTGTAGCACAAGCCAACGTCAAATACAGCAATCCTCCAGCCTCAGTCTTTCAAGTATTTGGGATTACACACATGGACCACCAAGTTTAGCTTGAAGGTTTTTTTTTTTTTAAGAAAAAGTTTTTTAAAATTTAAAAGTGAGATAGAGGGAACATGTTTTAAAGAACATGACAGTTCATGTGTAGAATTAATACTATTTCCTAATTTTTAAAAAACTCAATCAGCTGCTTTTATTATTTTTTGTTGTGTGTATGTGTGTGGAGAGGTATGTGCTTTTCAGAGGGCATTGTGTGTCCCCGTGGAGGACCAAGGGTGACTTCGGGAATCCTCCTGGATTGCTTCTACCTCCATCTGCTTGAGAGACAGAGTCCTAACCCCTGAGCCATCTCTCCAGACCTATTTCCCAATCTTTTTTTTTATTATTATTTATTCAACTGTGCGCATGTGCGTGTGTATGTGCGCGCCCGTGTGTGTCTGCGTGTGTGTGTGTGTGTGTGTGTGTCTGTGTCTGTGTGTCTGTGTGTATGTGTAGAACCACGGACGAATTCGCGAACCACCATGGACCTCCTTCTGCCCCGGGATTCACAGGCTCCGCCCTACCAGGACCAGAAGCGCAGGCCGCCCCCGCTTCCGCCTGGCGTCTATACGTGGGGTCTGGGATCCGAACTCAGGACCTTCCACCTGCAAGGCGAAGGCTTAACCCCTGAGCCACCTCTCCAGCCCCCTATTTCCCAATCTTTAACTGTGAGCGCCTTCTCGATCATGATACTGAAAGATCTATTTTTCTGTGGTCTCCTCGGTCCAGTCTTATTTAATTGACGGGACTGAATTTCTGGTGGTCCAAGGGGGACCTTGATGGACCCAATGCACAGGAGTCCTAAAGTAAGCGCAGCAGCAACAGGTAGTAGTTAAGCCCTTGTCCTTGGCTCTGGCCACTTGCGGAGCCTGGGCACAGCAGCCCTAAAGAGATGTTAATTCTCTCCATCTTCCTGATGTTCAAAGACTCAACAGGACTTTTCCAAGGCTGAGAAGCTGGGGCTGGATTATCCTCACTTCATTCTAGAAGGAACTCAGGACCTTCTGCTTAATTCCTGAGCATTCTCTCCAGTCCAAGAATAAATTTTTGTTTGAGACATGAGCTTGTATAGTCCAGACTGGCCTTGAACTTGCTACTTAGCTGAGGATGATTTCCTTTTTTAAATATTTTGTCTCATTGTGAGAGACAGGGAAGAAGGAGGGAGGAGGGAGAGAGGAGGAGGAGGAAGAGAGGGATATGCATGCCACGACTCACGGGTGTGGAGAGGACAACTCGCAGAAGTCAGAGCTCTCTTTACACCCTGTTGGCTTCTAGAGACTGAACGCAGCAGTTTTGCTAGCATGTACCTTACACGCTGAACTGTCTTGCCAGCCACTGAGGGTGGAGCTAGAACTCCTGGTCCTCCTGCCTCCACTTTCCAGGTAGAGATACAGTTATGCCCCACAAAGTCCTGTTTTTGCAGTGCCGGGGTTTGAACACAGAAATTGTGAGGAAAAGTATCACGGGGACTGAAGTTAAATCTGTAGAACTGAAAAGGATGGTGGGTTAGAAGGGATGGTGTTAAGGAATGAAGGCATGTAAGGAAGGACGGAAGTATAGGAACGGAAGGCTTGAACGGAAGGAAGGTGAAAGTGAGGAGTGGGTGGGAGATTGTCGCGACTGAATTTTAAGTATTTTCTTTACTCAGCTGTATGTAACTACCTGTTAATCGCTAAATCACTTCGTTCTTTTATATTTTATCTGTATCGCTCTGGAGGGAGAGAGATAGGGGAGAGAGAGTATGGATAGGGGGCGGAGCGAGAGAGTGGAGAGCGAGAGAGTGAGGGATTCTAGAGAGGGAGAGAGTGTAGAGTAGGAGAGAGAGGAGAGAGGTAGATATGGGAAGATGCGGACGAGGAGAGGTAGAGGGGAGAGATGGTGGAGGAGAGCGAGGTCGAGTAGGGAGAGAGGGATGGGGAGGTGAGGGACGAGAGGGAGGGAGGGTAGGGAGGGAGGGGATGGAGGGTTGAGGGAGGTACGGGCGTGGAGGGTAGGGAGGGGGAGGCGGGTAGGGAGTGAGGGAGCGGCGGGTAGGGAGCGGAGTGGAGGGGTGGGGAGGGCGGGAGGTGAGGGGGATGTATGGTAGGGAATTGAGGGAGTGAGGGCGGGAGTGGAGGGATGCTTAGGGCTGGAGGGTCTTGAACGGTATGGGATTGAGTGTCTTGTGAGTATTCGTGAGTGAGGCGGCCTGTTGTATTGAGGGGATTGGGGATGGCTTGGGAGGGGATGGGCGGATGATTTGCTGTTGGATGGGGAGGTAGTGAGTGTAGGTCTGGCGTGTCTTGAGTGAGGCGAGGGCCCTGGATGTAGGTATTTCTGTATGATGTATTGATGTAGGTCTTTCTCGTTCTTTATTGCTTTCTTTCTTTCTTTATTGCTGTTCTTTTTCTTTTCTTTTTTATTCTTTTTTTTCTTTTCTTTCTTTCTTTCTTTGTAGAGTTTATTAGAGGAGAGAAAGAATGGAACTCACAGTCTCCAGATATGGAGTCCCACAAGGGGCTAGGGAGAGCTCATGGACTCTGTGTGGAATCCATGAGGGGCATGGAGCATGAAAAAGAACTCATGGACTCCAGGCGTGGAGTGCCGCAAGGGGCATTTTCACTTTATGGAGTGCGTGTGCACATGTATGTATGTGACTTACCATGTGCATATGTATATATGTACATGTGCATATGTATATATGTACATGTGCATATGTATGCACATGTGGAGGTCAAGGGACAACTTTCAGGATTAGGTCTGAAATTTCAAGGTATATATACTATTTAGTGTGTGTGTGTGTGTGTGTGCATCAGAGAGCATCATGTGTTCCTGTGAAGGACCAAGGCTAATTTCAAGAATCATCCTGCATTGCTTCTACCTCCTTTTTGCTTCACTCTGGGGTTTTCCAGGCTCCGCCCAGGGCAGGAAATACAGACTGCCACCATTTTTGCCTGACACATGGGACCTGTCATCGGAACTCAGGACCTTCTGCATGCAAGACAGAGTCTTTACCCATGAGCCATCTCTCCTGCTTAAATTTCAGGATATTGCTCTGGAATATTTGAGGGTGAAGTATCTACATATCTGGGTACCTATCATGTTGGTGCAAGTGCCCATCACAGAATCTCCTCACAGTTCTTAACATTTTTTTTGCATGTGTATGTGCATGTGTGCAAGTGTGTGAGGGTGTGAAGTACAGTTTTATCATCCCAGTGGGTCATGGGTGCAGAACAATGTGAAAGTGGGAAGGAGACTGGCTAGAAAGAAGAAAGTATGAAATAGGATGGGATGGGGTGGGATTGAGGAATAAGGAATGAAACAGATTCATTGCGTTTATGTGCAAAAGTATCATATACACACACACACACACACATATATATACACATATATATATACATAGTACCTATGACCCTCACAGATCACCGAGGGCCAGCGGAGGGCCACGGGCCTTTCCATGGGCCTGACCGACTGACTGCGGTCCATCCGCCTCTGCCTGGAGGAGGGTGGACATGTGACCTGCCCCATCCCACGCAGCTCGGAGGCGTGCCTTTGCTTTTGAACTGTACCAGGAAGAACAAAACAGAGACCTGCAAGTTTCTCATCCCTACCCCTCCCTGCACGGCCACCACACATTTCAAGGGTGCTGGAAAGATTTGGCTAGTTCAGTGAGGGAGCTGGGGATACGGCTCAGCTGGCAGAATGCTTGCTTAATGCTCAGCCCCCCAACTCCAGCTCCCAGGACCATAACAAAACTGGGTGTGGCGGTGCATATCTGTAATCTGCACACTGGGGTAGAGGCAGAGGGACCAAAAGTTCATAGCAATTTGAGGGCTAGCTTGGGATACATCTCAAGAAAAAATCGTGAAGACCCTCTCAGAAACCTGACACCTGTTAGAACGATTTTACTTGTCTTCGGCCATGTTTAGCTCAGTTTTTTCTCTTCTCTCTACAGATGATCTTTTGTTATGGACCGGCTCGCACTATGCAGTCGGGGCTAACCTCAAACTTGAGATCCTCCTGCTTCAGCCTTTTTTGTTAGTTTGCTTCAGGATTTGGGTATGTCACCACACCCAGCTATGTAGACCTCTTGCTCCAACTGTTCAAGAGAGCAAGGGGCAGACATCCTGATAGGTCACTCCCACTGCATTCGGGTAAGCCTCCTTTGAAGGGTTCACTTGTTAGGTGTTTGGTCCCAGGGTGGGTCTCCTGGGATGTGGGGGGTCTTCTAAGAGGCAGGCCCTAGTGGGAGTCTTTAGGTCATTGAGGCACATCTCTGAACAGGCCAGAGAAGCCGGGCCCCTGGCGTCCTCTTCTCTTGCCTGCCATGAGGTCTTAGGTCTCGGCCCACCCAGGTGGTAAAGCCCCGGGAGCCAAGTCAATCAACAGAACACAAGCTCCGACAAGTAGGGGCACCAATATTCAATTTTTCCCCGTATATAAACGTGATATTCTCAGAGTGTTTGTATAGGGGGCGAACAAGCTAATACAATGCC
The DNA here is from genome assembly GCA_023101885.1 of Typhlomys cinereus. Classification (NCBI taxonomy): domain Eukaryota; kingdom Metazoa; phylum Chordata; class Mammalia; order Rodentia; family Platacanthomyidae; genus Typhlomys; species Typhlomys cinereus. The sequence continues at coordinate 537 of JALPQD010000840.1, read as the reverse complement.
TTTGAATATTTCATTTGAGAAAGAAGGGGGGGGGAGGAAAGGAGAAAGCGCTTGTGTGTAGCCATGACGCATGGGCAGAGGTCAGAGACATCACTTCTCTGCTTTCTCCATGTGGGCTCCCAGGGGACCCGACTTTGGTCAGAAGGTTAGCAGCAGGTTTTTACTCGCTCACTGAGCGTCTGCCAGCCCTGACTAGCACATCTTCTACCGCCAAACAACATCATTCATCTACAGAAGAAAGATTGCTAACAAAATCCTTGTCTTTTTAATGTTTACTTACTCTGTGTGTGTGTGTGTGTGTGTGTGTGTGTGTGCGTGCACGCATGAGCACGCACACCATGGCACATAAGTAAAGGTCAGAACAGCTTGCTCTGAGGATTGAACTCAGGTCATTAGGTTTGGTAGCAAGCACCTTTACCTGCTGGAGGCACACTCATGGAGCCACCCACCAAGTTCTAATTTTCTTATGAACCTATCTCAAGCGCCACAGTCTGTTCACTGTTTTGCTCACGAGTGCTGTGACAGTCGTGCGGCTGA